>CM059972.1:39339129-39939129 GCA_030490835.1 Annona cherimola | reverse complement strand
ATAATGACTTTAATGCAAAGCCACAAGTTTTGGAAAATGATGACTTTAATGAAAAGTCGTAAGTTTTGGAAAAGAATGACTTTAAGGAAAAGCCTCAAGGTTTGCTTCATGGGAAGCAAATAATACATTTTAAGATAAGGATTTTATCACAAGGGTTGCCTTGGATTGGCAATGCTTTATGTTAATAGAATTCGAAAATTTTGCTTATGAGTAAGCAAGTTCTCCACGATAATGTTTTCAAAGGATTTCACGTTTTACGTCGATGGTTTTTTTTTTAAGAATTTGCTTTTAAGTAAGCAAGTTCTGTACGATGTTGTTTCAAAAGTATTTTATAAGAAAAAAGGAATTTTGCCCTTTTTCGCAAAACAACAAATGTAAATAAGTTTTGAATTTCTCTTATGGTGTTTAATGATAAATAATCATGTTATAAAAGAAAAAAAAAAGAAAAAGGAGATTTGATTTATGAAAAAGATTTGTTTTGCTAGATCTTGATAATTAAATAATAAATGATGATTTGAACATAGTTCATATGTTTTGAAATGATATTCAAACAATTTTGATTTCCTTTAGATAAGGAAATCTATGTTGAAAATATTTTGAAAAATATTTATACGAGTGTTGTTAAATGAAATTTAAGGATGACCAACCTCCTATGTTGATTTCATAAAATGGTTTAATTTTGAAAATTCAAAGGTTTTGAAATTATTTTATAAGAATTTTAAGATATATTATTTTTCAAACATTTCAAATGTTTATCAAAATATTTTACTCAAAATGTTTCTAAAAGAATTTAAGGAAGGTCATCCTAAAATTTGATTTTAAATAACAACTTGTTAAAGTGGGTGCGCTCACTTACAAGTTGACATGGACTACGGTCTGTGATGTGTTTTTAAAAATAATTTTTAAAGATATAGACTTCGGTATAAGATTTTTGTGTGTTATAAATGCAGACAGAGGTCTGTGATCCTGGTTTAAAAGGACATAGGCTGCGGTCTGTGGTTCTTTAAACCAAACGGGCTGCGGTCCATCATAATTATGTACGGTGCACCAGTACAAAAAATAGGCAGGTTGTAGAGCACGGTTGGGATGACCGGGGCCCACTCTACATAAGGCCAAGTCGCTAAGGGATGACAAGAGTGCCAGTGACGCCCTCCCTGAGATGGGAGCAGGATAAAGGAACAGCCGCCTGGCTAGCATGCTGTTAAGGATTCTCTTCCAAAAGGTAGCACGATCACTTGCTAAGTGTCACTACTGGATGGGGAGAAATGTGTTTGCATACGTTTTTCTTTTCAAAAGCCCAAAGATTGGGATATAAAAGCATTTATATGAAAAATTATCCTAAATTGGATTTTTATGAGCCATTATGTATAAGTTACCCTAAAAAAAGGTGGTTTACACAAAATGTGTAAATATTAAGAATAAAAAGAAATGATTCTTATGAAAAAGTTTTTATGAAAAATATTTATGACTTGTTTGCTATAAACAAGCCCCAAGACAGGGACTATGAAAAGGATTTATGTCAAACTTATTTTTTTGGACATAAGAATGTCCATTATTAAAGAGCCTAAACGAAAAGTGTATATGGACATGAGAATGTCCAATGCCAAAGTGTTTTAATAAAAGGTGTTTTAGGATATATGAATGTCCATTGCCAAAGGAAGCTATGTGAAAAATGTTTTGAGACATTAAATGTCTCTTGGCTAAAGAATTTTATGATGAAAAATGTTTTTGGACACAAAAATATCCTTTGCCGAGAAAGGCTTATGTAAATAATGTTTTAGGACATTCTTGCCAAAGGATTTATGAGAAAAATGTTTTGGACGTAAAAAGTCCACGGGTAAAAGATGGTTTTATGTAAATGTCTTGGAACATTGGAAATGTTCATACAAGACTAAACAAAGTTTAAAAAAAGGGTAAAACACACATGTTTTGCCTTAACAAGCCCAGAGGTGGCTTGTAAATGATTTTTAAGAATGAATGTTTTATGATAATGTTCAAGGACATAGATTTGTCCTCATGAACAAAGGATTTCATGATAATATTTTAGGACATATAAATGTCCTCATGAAAAAGGTGTTCAAGATATTTATGAAAAGGTTTTCAAGGAAGTCTTGCCCTAATGATAAAATGCTTGCTTACTGAGTTGTCACTCACGTTTTGTTTTCCCAAACCTTAGACAGGTACCGGGAAACTCAAGGAGATGCGAACCTAAGCAGTGAAGAAAGGTATGTGATGGTAGTCAGTCATGTGGGCTATAAGGAATGGGAAAGCATGGTTTAAGGTTCTAAGGTATGTTAATGGATATGTGAACTTATTTAGAAATATAAGTTCTATGTGATCCAATGCTTATATGGATGTATGTATGCAATGTAAATGTCATTATAGAAAAGCATGATGAGATGCTATGAATGAGATGATTAAATTTTATTACAAGTGTATCACCACTAGTTTGATGAATGATGTGAAATGTAAAGATATGAACGATGATGAATGAAGAAAACGATGATGAACGAAAAAAAAATTTGGACGAGATCCACTTAAGAACTTGCTGCGTGATCAGGGCAACAATCCTGATTCACATTTACCAATCGATAAGGTCTTGAGGTAAGGAAATGACGTCTCGGTTTGGGGCGCCACATGAATACATGCAACTTTGCTTGCTTTGGATTTGATTTGATCTTCATTTGGCCTAAGTCGAATAATTGAGTCTACTAGGTCTTCAATTTTACTCAAGTCGAGCATTGAGTCGACTTGGTTTGCGACTTAGCTCTTCAAAACGTGTGCTGTCAGTCTGAAGTCGAAGCTGGAGTCGACTTGGCCTGCGACTTCACCCAAGTCGCATGTGGAGTCGACTTGGTCTGCGACTTCGGCTGCTCTCGTCCCCTATTTCAACTCTGGACAGAAAATCACTTTTAAAGTCGATGCTGGAGTCGACTTGGGGATCGACTTGGCCTAAGTCGATGCCTGAGTTGACTTGGAAATCGACTTGACCTTTCATGCTTCATTTTCTTCATTTTTATATCCTTTAATCATCTTCACAAACATGTTATTAACCAAAACTTACTCAAATTGATTTGTTAATCATCAAAACATAGACTTGGCTTATTTTCCACATGTTTCCAATACATTACAGAAATCATAAATTTTTTTGGATTGGCAGGCTACTACAAGAGATTTGTGGAAGGTTTTTCACAACTATCAGCCCCATTGACGAGGTTGACTAGTAAATGAGTCAAGTATGTATGGTCTGATGAATGGGAATGCAGTTTTGAAGAGTCGAAGCAACGATTGGTAAAAGCGCATATCTTAACCCTACTTGAAGGAAATGAAGGATTTGTAGTTTATAGTGATGCTTCAAGGAAGGAACTAGGATGCGTGCTAATGCAGAGAGGAAAGATGATAGCTTATGCATCAAGGCAGTTGAAGCCCAATGAAGTAAGCTACCCCACTCATGACTTAGAACTAGCAGCAGTGGTATTTGCCTTAAAAATTTACAGACACTACCTGTATGGTAATGTGAGATTTATATGGATCATAAGAGCCTTAAGTACATTTTTACTCAGAAAGAGTTGAATATGCGACAACGGAGATGACTTGAGTTACTTAAGGACTATGATTCAGAGATTTTATATCATCCAGGCAAGACAAATGTGGTAGTTGATGCATTGAGCAGAAATGCCAGCATAACACACCTTATCACTAAGGAGGAAGGTCTGCTTCGAGAAATAAGGTAATTGGAATTGATTGTATGTCCCCCTGGAGTTCAAATAAGATTATCGCAAATGAACATACAATCATCGTTATTTGAACAGATCAAGACTGCGCAACAAAAGGACATAGACCTACATACTCATGTGGAAAAGATGAAGAAAAAGGGGTTGAATGAATTTGTTGTGGATGAGCAAGGTATGTATCAATACAAAGGTCGATTATGTTGTGGCGTCCCAACCCGAGCGTCACAACCTTACCTCAGGATCTATCGATTGGTAAATGTGAGTTAGGATTGTTGCCCTGATTACGCGGGGGGTTCTTATTGGATATTTATCCACTTAATCTTAACTCCTTAGGAGTTTATATCATTTCATACGTTCAATTTTCATCAAATGTCATTTTAGGCCATTAAACCATTTGACAATTACACATGTCATCTCATAATCTTCATACTTAATCATACCATGCCAATTCATACCTTAGCATTTACCCATAAAAAATTTTCCCCTTCTATGGTCACAAAACCATAACATAATTCATATACAACATTAAATAACTATTGAATGTCATCATTCATATAACCATTCAACCCTTAGGATCATACACAGGTACTCATAGAAATTCATTCATCCATGAATCTCCACCTATGCTCCTTGCCTCCTTCCTTTTACCTGTCTATATTTTGGAAAACAAAACATGAGTTGAAAACTCAATAAGCAAGCTGTACATTTTTCAAGCAATTCATTTTGAAGGCAACATTCTTTAAAAGTATTTCCCTCCATTCAGTAGAGACACTTAGCAAGTGATCGACTACCTGCGAAGCAGAAACTTTTTCATAAACCTTTCATAAACCATTCATGAAAATCATTCATGTAAACCATTCGTAAATCCCAGTTTTTAGGCATTTCATAAACATTGGATGTGCAAATTCATCATTTCCATTCATGACATTATCCTTCATGTGACGGTACGCTATCACGGGGAACATTCTTTCATAGCATGATCCTTTCCATCCTCGGCGTCGGACCTTCCTGTTGGCCCCGAGTTAATGGCAAAACCCAAGATGTGAGGGGTGAATTGGGTTCTTGAAAAATTCTTTGGTAAATTAAAACTTAACCCCTTATAATTTCAATCCCCTTGATGAAACGTGATATGAGATATAATGAGAGGGTGCAAATGGAATATAAAAATGTAAACAATCAAACCAAACAAGAGACAACGATATATAGTGGTTCGGGCAACCTTCCCTACTCCACTCTTCCAAGCACACACCCGTTGTGTCTTGGGTTCCACTATTTATTTTCAATACAATCTAGAGCACCCGCTCTCTTCTAGATTCTAGCTCTAGGGGGTATATACAATAATCACTTGTTGGTGAGACCAACTCCAACCAACCAAGTCCAATCTATTGGTGAGACAAACTCCAACCAATCAAGCAAAACCCGTTAGTGAGACAAACTCAAACCAACCCCCTGTTTTGCTTCTTCTTGAATTCGGTCTCCAATACCGATCCAAGGAAACAACATAAAACAAATAGGCAAAAGAGAAATTACACTTTACAACGTGTATTCGATAAGCTCCGGAAGCTCCTTGTCTTGTGGAGATGATAATCTTGGAAGCGCACTTGAAAGTTGTAGCACTTGAAGCTTCAATAGTTATTCAAATAACTTCAACACACTTGAATATTAGAAGATGAAAGCCCAACTTATTTTTTCCTCTTTCTTTCCTCCTTCTCTCTTTTCTCCACGTTCATTCTTCAATGGTATATATAGAGGAAAAAAGGTTCTAGCCGTTGGAGTGGAGGTTCACGCGCATCTAGAGCTCCAACGTTCGGATTTTCGACCGTTACGAGTTGAAGTCGCAAGTGGAGTCGACTTCGGATAGGTGAAGTCGACTTGGGATGCGACTTCGTCTTGCTAAAACTTGCTGTCCATAATTTTGCCTTCGAAGTTGCAGGTGAAGTCCACTTGGGTCTGGGACTTCACCAAGTCGCAAGTGAAGTCGACTTAGGTTGAGACTTCACTTCCGAAGTCGCAGGCGAAGTCGACTTGGATCTGAGATTTCACCAAGTTGCAAGTGAAGTCGACTTGGGCTGAGACTTCACTTTGCAGAACTTGCAATTCATGAACTTGAACTCTTGAAACTTAAATTATTTCACATTTTCATTTTCATACACATAATTAAAATATCTGAGAACACTTAGACAAATGTATTAGATCCTTTTTAATGATATTTCAATTATTTGTTAATCATCAAAATCAAATTAATCATTTTAAAGCAAGCATATGATCAACAATGTCAACACTTCCGACTTGGCAACATCAAGGGGGACTCCTTGTCCAGTTACTACCTCGACGAGCCTACTTGACTTCCATTCCATGCATGACCTTTAGTCACCCCGACATTATATACCTCTTACACATGATATCTTGTCATTCTCATGTAGAGAATTCTTTGCATCATCCCTTTTAAACATTGTTTCAAAGAAACACCGTATAAATCCATACTTCATCATCTTTCATAAATACTTGCGAAACAATAAGCAACATTTCAATACATATTAAATATCTTAGAAAGCATTTAAAACAAAACTCATTTAGAAAGCTATTTGCTTACCTTGATTGCTTAGATTTCCACCTCGCTTATCTCTTTGTCTTTGCCTATACATATAAGAATGACATAGCATTCATATACTTTCTTTTGCTTGCATTCAACTCAGTTTTCCAACCCATTTTCATTAACATTCATAACCCACTTAAATTCCAAGTCGGGTGTACATGCACATCATAACTTATGCATTATATCATTCATTTCACCATATTTTTAATACCCATTTTTAAGGTATCATTCTCATATACCATAACACATTCATTAGTCATTCATTTGACATCATATGGAAGTTTATTACTTTCACTTATCATTTTTTACATATTTTCCACAATTCGCATATTGTGCTCATTCTTAAACACTTAGTTGATGTCTTAATCATCAAATATTAATCTCAAAATTTGAGATTATCATTATTTATCCAGCAACATCATCCATGTTTTTCATCATATTTTTTCATGAATTTTTGAATTTAACAACTTACATAAACCATATACCATTTATTCATACTTATCTCTTCATATACGTCCATTTCACAACATATAAATCATGCGTTTCTTAAAATTTTTCAACACAGCAACTTATGTCCTTAATCAGCATGATTAAACCCCTTAATTAACCTATAATTTACGATTTAATTTTGAATTTATAATCCATTCATCTTAGGGTTCCAAAACAGCAACATTAGAACACATTTTTTCACCATTTCAACGCTTGTTTTAATACTTAATTCAAAACAAATTTCTAATCACTTAATTCCAAAAATTAATCATTCTTTTCTTAACCCAAATTTATGGTATTAACACATATTTAAATTCCAAAATTCGTTTGCTTCCATAACAGAAACTTCCATACATGTTTCGGGTATCCATTTGACCCATTTTGACGTGTCCAAACATATGCCCATAAAATCATATTTAGGGATAATCTTTTCAAACCCTTTTGGATAATCAAAGTAACTTAAACATGGGTTATTTTACCCTCCATAACATTCCTAAATTGTTTGGGTTCATTCACATATCATTTTTAATATAAAAACATAGAAATCGGGTCATATATGAAACCCTAATCCATATCCTTTCTACAATTCATAACTTAAGCCCAAATCAATATATATAATTCATCAAATCATGAATTATCATGTAATCATAATTAAACATCAAAACAGCAACATCATATGGGGGTTTAAGGAAATTTCATTCATGATTATCAACCCGTTTTCAACCCTAATCACCATTTTCAACCTCTTGAACCTATGCTTCCATTCTTTTCATTCAAACCTTAATCAATACCCTAATCAAGGGCATCATGAATCATAATTTAAGGGTTCAATATGAATCAAATTCTTGACTCATAAGTTGAGGTGAAAAACATAGAATTAAAGTACTCAAATCATGGGGTATACTTACATGAATTGAGTCATACTTGAACTCCACTTTGGTAGCTTGATTTCCTCTTCTTTCTTCCCCTTTTTCCTTCTCTTTTTCTCCTTTTTTTCTTGATTTCTTTTCTACTGAAATGTAGGGTCGTGAACACTGCCTTGCTTGGGGATTTTTCCCCTTTGACATTTTCTCTCTCTAACCCCTTGATCATATGGACGTGCACTTATGTATAAGATGGATTTTCCAGCTTTGTGGGCTCCATTTGCCACATCATTTAGCATGTAATTAAATATATGTTTATCCTCTTCAATGACATGGCAAAATATGGTCCAAGTAAATTAGATAATTATGTTAATAAAATCCATTAAAATCTATATCATTAAGGGACCACAAATCTGTCTAGCTTTCGACATCCACTTTACAACAGCTTTTGCCATGTTTTTCACACCTAATTTAACTTTAATTTATGGGTATTTAATCACCCTAGCTAATAGCCTACTTAGGGGTCCACTTATCATATTAAAAAAATTCATAAAAAATCGAATTTCAGCCTTGAACGTCCACATCTCCATGGCTGTCCACTTGCTGTCCATGCATTTAACGTCCCATATGCAGCTGCCTTTTGTAATTTTTTCCACAAAATTGCAGCTTTAATTAATGGAAAACTAATAAACCTAACTAGGAGCTCATTTAGGGGTCCATTTAGCCTTTAAAAAAATTATTAAAAATATCAAAAAGTAGCTTGACCGAGCATCACTCCATAGCTACATGTTGTTGTCCACTTGATGGGGTCCACTTATCATTGACTTTTTTGCAGTTTCTTACCATAAAATCAACCCCAAATCACGTCCATTAACCACCCAAGCTGCCTAGGTCATTTAAATATACATTTTGTATTTTTTAAAATTCAAAAATATCATATAAATCATGTCATTCATCACTTGATTTTATCATGGATTTTGTCAATTAAAGTAATTCATAAAATCCATGTGCAATTATCTCCTTTTGACACCTCATTTTTGCTATTAAAAATATAATTAATCACCTTACTTTAACATTAATACAAACTCACTTTATGGTGCGCAAAAGTCAAAGGCGATAATCCCATTTTTGTGTAGGCCTAATCCCATCATCATTAGCTTGATCAAATCTTTTCATAACCTTGACCTCATAGTTTTAACCGTCCATTTCAAATTTCGTCTTAATCCGACTTTTCTAGCTCAAGTTATGATCATTTGAATCCATCTTTGAATTTTGATGGTGATGATCGATTTTCCACCTTAATTTTATCAATATTTTCATAATCCAATATTTCCATATGATTAAGCACAAAATTATGCGCTTACCTTTCAATTTTCATCTTAATCCACCTTCCCGATGTCGAATTATGGATTTTCTAGCATTTGCTACCTTAAATCCATAATTATCAACATAATCTCCATTAATTAAACCATAATATATGAGGTAATTATCCTTAATATATTAACATTTCCTAATCTTCGTTAAGATCTTTAATCACATTGTCCCATATCGGCTTATATCGATCATTCATAATTACTTGCCCTAATTGCAATAAATCATCAATATTGCTTAGGAAAATCATTCGTAATTCATCTAAATCATACATGATTCATATGTATATGCAAAATGCATATACATAAGCCTTACTTGGGTCTGGGTATCATATATGCGTACCTAATTCAGGAGGATTGAAGGAACAAATTCTCAAAGAAGCTCATTTTTCACTATTTTCTATGCATCCGGGAAGCACGAAGATGTATCGGATCTCAAGAAATCATATTGGTGGAATAACATGAAAATAGAGATCTTTGAATACGTATCAAAGTGCTTAACTTGTCAAAGGGTGAAGGCAGATCACCAGCGGATGCCGGGAAAGCTTTACTCTTTAGAAATTCCCGAATGGAAATGGGACGACATAACGATGGATAATTAAAGGATTACCCAAGACACAAGTAGAAAATGACTCTATATGGGTAATAGTGGATCGATTATCCAAGGTTGCATATTTTATACCCATAAAGAGGAGCTATACAGCTGAAAGATTGGCTAAGATCTACTGTAAGGATATTGTTCGACTCCATGGAGTGCCTAAATCCATAGTATCCGATCGAGATATGACATTCACGTCTCGATTTTGAAAGAGTTTGCATGAAACCCTAGGCACCTAGCTAGAGTTTAGCATGACATTTCATCCCCAGACCGATGGACAAAAGGAACGAGTAAACCAGATTATCAAGGATATGCTCCGTATGTGTACATTGGAATTCGGAGGATCGTGGGATGAATATGTATTGATAGCAGAGTTTGCATACGATAACAATTACCAATCTAGTATTCAAATGGAACCATTTGAAGCATTGTATGGACGACGGTGTTGAACACCATTAAACTGGGATGAAGTTGGAGAGAAATGCCCCAGACTTGTCTCAGCGAATGGCAGACAAAGTATAGGTTATTCGCCAATGTATACTCATAGCCCAGAGTCGGCAAAAGAGTTACACAGACTGCAAGAAAAGGGATTTGAATATTTTATGTGTGAATGAATGTATTGCATTTTCATACATGGATTGAAAAAGAAAGCATGAATTTGAAATGACGTTTTAAAGGGATGGTGTAAATAATTCTCTGCATGAGAATGACAAGTTACCTGGTGTAAGAGGTATATAATGCCGGAAAAATTAAAAGTCATGCATGTAGGAGACCAGGTAGGCTAATCAGGGTAAAGAACGCGAGGTCCCCTTGACGAGGCCTAGTCGGAGAAGCCGGTGTAATAGACCATGCTATGTGAGATGTTTCCCAAGCTAGTGTACCTACACACGAAGGTTTATGTCAGATATGGAAAGAAAGTATTTGCACATCCAATATTTATGAAATGATTTTTATGAAAAGGTTTCTGTACCATTGGTAGTTGATCACTTGGTAAGTGTCTTCTATCGAATGGAGAGGAATGCATTTAAATGAAAGAAAAATACTTACTTATTGAGTTTCGACTCATATTTTATTTTTCCAACCTCAGACAGTTGTAGGGAAAGCCAAGAGATGAAGGGCATGTGTTGCTAAAGGAAAAGAGAAATCTACAAAGATTAGTAGATTTTTGTATGAATAGATGCCCTAATGGAATATGATGAAAAAGGACATAGGTTGTATGAAATTATGAAGTTATGAATAATATGAAAAGTTGATGATTTATGATGATATGGATAATTCTATTATGAATGATGAATGATGTGGAATGCAAAGACATGAAATGATGATGGATGAAAAAGAAATAAATGAAAAAAATTTGGACGAGATCCAATTAAGAACCCGCCACGTGATCAGAGCAACAATCTTGACTCACATTTACCAATCAATAGATCTTGGAGTAAGGTTGTGACGCTCGGTTCGGGGCGCCACACTTTCGGAATACCGTTCCATTGAACCTTTACATATTTGATTTCTCTATTCTGAAACTTTTGTACCTTATAATCCAAGATTCTAGCTGGTCTTTCCTCGTAGTTCAAATGATCCGAGATCGGTAGGTTTTCTGCTACCAGTACATGGGTCGGATCTGAGATATATTTCCTAAGCATATAAATATGAAAAACATTATGTACTAAGGCTAGTGCTGGTGGTAAGGCTATTCTATAGGCCAATTTTTCTATCTCTCCAACACTTCAAATGGTCCAATATATCTGGGATTCAGCTTGGCCCTTGTCCCAAATCTTGTAACTCCTTTGAATGGCGTTACCTTTATGAACACATGTTCACTAATTTGGATATTCAAATCCTTTCTTTTGCAATCTGTGTAACTCTTTTGCCGACTTTGTACTATGAGTATACACTGGCGAATGACTTGTACTTTGTCTGTCATTCTTTGAGACAAATCTGGGGCTAGCTTCTTTTCTCCAACTTCAACCCAATTTAATGGCGTTCGACATCGTCGTCCATATAATGTTTCAAATGGGGTCATTTGAATACTAGCCTGATAGCTATTATTGTATGCAAATTCTGCTATAGGTACATATTCATCCCACAAACCTCCAAATTCCAATGTACACATACAAAGCATGTCCTCGATAATTTGATTTACTCGCTCCGTTTGTCCATCTGTTTGGGGATGAAAAGTTGTACTAAACTTGAGTTGGGTGCCTAGGGTTTCGTGCAAACTTTTCCAAAATTGAGATATGAATGTCGCGTCTTGATCGAAAATTATTGACTTAGGCACTCCGTGTAATCATACTATTTCCTTATAGTACACTTTGGCCAACCTTTCTACTGTGTAAATCCTTTTTATAGGTATAAAATGACCTACCTTGGATAACCGATCTACTATTACCCATATAGAGTCATTTCCTGTCTGAGTTTTGGGTAATCCTTTGATGAAATCCATTTTAATATTGTCCCACTTCCATTCAGGAACTTCAAAAGATTGTAACTTTCTAGGGGTGTGTTTGGTTGGGGGTAAAACTTTTGATAAAAAAATTTTGAGATAGAAGTTGTCACATTGATAGAAAATGATGTGATATAATAGGAGTAATGATGAGAAGTAAAGAGAATAAAGTTAAAATAGATATGTTAGTTGTATAGATAGTTGTGTAGAAATGATTGAAAAGTAGGGTAATTTGTATAGGAAAATGTGAAAAAATAATTAAAAAATAAAGTAGTTATGGAGAGTGAAAAGTTTTAGATTGAAAAGTTTTGGTTGACATGTTTATATCCCAAACAAACACACCCTAGATATCCGTTGGTGATCAGCTTTCACCTTTTGACAAGTTAAGCACTTAGCCACGTATTCAGTGATCTCTCTTTTCATGTTATTCTACCAATATGCTTTCTTGAGATCCTGATACATCTTAGTGCTTCCCGGATGAATGGAAAATGGCGAAAAATGCACCTTTTTGAATATTTGTTCTTTTAACTATGCTGTATTAGGTATGCAAAGGCAGCCTTTATACCGATATATACCTTATTCATCGACCGCAAATTCATTCAACCCTTTTTTCTTCAACTTTTCGACATGTGCATATAGGTTTGTATCCTTTTGCTGCGCAGTCTTGATCTGTTCAAATAGGGAAGATTGTATGTACATTTTGTGATAACCTTGTTTGAACTCCAGGTGGACATACAATCAATTCTAATTGCCTTATTTCTTAAAGAAACCCTTTCTCTTTTGTAATAAAGTGCGCTATACTGGCGTTTCTGCTCAATGCATCAGCTACCACATTTGCCTTATCTGGATGGTATAATATCTCCAAATCATAATTCTTTAACAATTTGAGTCATCTTCTTTGCCTCATGGTCAACTCCTTTTGAGTGAAAATATATTTAAGGCTCCTGTGATCCGTATAGATTTCGCATCTAGCACCATACAAGTAATGTCTCCATATTTTCAAGGCAAACACCACTGCTGCTAATTCTAAATCATGAGTGGGGCAGCTTACCTAATTGGGCTTCAACTGTCGCAATGCATAAGCTATCACCTTTCCTCTCTGCATCAGCACACATCCCAAACCCCTTCTTGAAGCATCACTATAAATCACAAATCCTTCATTTCCTTTAGGTAGGGTCAGGATAAGTGTTTTTACCAATCGTTGCTTCAACTCTTAAAAATTGCGCTCGCCTTCTTCAAACCATACATACTTAACTCATTTACGAGTCAATCTCATTAATGGGGCTGATAACTGCGAAAAACCTTCAACAAACCTCCTATAATATCCTTCCAATCCTAGAAAACTTCGGATTTCTGTAATGGTCGTCGGTCTTAGCCACTTCAAAATTGCCTTAATCTTCTAAGGGCCGACCTGAACACCTTTTTCTGATATTATGTGTCCCAAAAATTCTACTTGTTTCAACTAGAATTCACATTTCTTTAACTTGGCATATAATTTTTCTTTTCTTAACCTCTCCAATACTCTTCGCAAATGAATTTCATGTTCTTTCTCCGTTTTTTAATAAATCAAGACATCGTCAATAAATACAACCACAAATTGATCAAGATAGTCCCAAAATACTCTATTCATCATATCTATGAATACAACAGGGGCATTAGTGAGCCCGAAATGCATCACTAAAAACTCATAATGTCCATACCTAGTTCGAAAAGTTATCTTGTGAACATCAGTAGGACTTATTCTTAACTGATGATACTCTGACTGTAAATCAATCTTAGAGAAAGTTGTAGCTCCTTGCAATTGATCGAATAAATCGTCAATCCGGGGCAAAGGATACTTATTCTTCACCGTGACTTTATTTAATTCTCTGTAGTCAATACATAATCTCAGACTCTCATCCTTTTTCCTTACAAATATACCGGAGCACCCTAGGGTGATACACTGGGCCTGATAAAACCTTTGTCCAATGGCTCCTGTATTTGAGTCCTCAACTCATTCATTTCAGCTGGTGCCATTCTGTATGGAGTCTTAGATATCGGAGTTGTACCCGGTATGATATCTATGGTCATATCCATCTCTCTTTGTGGAGGTAATGTAGTCAATTTCTTTGGAAATACATTAGAAAATTCCCTAGCCACCAGAATTTGGTTTATTTCTACCTCCATGTCTTTCTCCACATTAACTGATACTAGATAAGCTTGGCACTTTTAGCGGATCAAATTGACCACTTTCATGGACGATATCAGTATAGTCAAACTTTTGGGCTATCTTAACTTTCCAATGGTTATCTCTTTTTCTGGAGCCGCTTCAAATTGTACCTTCTTATTTTTGCAATTAATAGTAGCTCCCTATTAACTCAACCAGTCCATACCCAATATTACATCAAATTCAGTCATAGGTAATAGGATTAGGTCGGCTTCTAAAATTAATGATCCTATCCTAATTGGGCATGCTTTGCATACTTGGCTAGAGCTAGCTATGAAACCCCAACTTATGTAGGATACAATGGTATGCATTGAACATATATATTTAATTTATATGTGATTTAAATGAATTTTGAATGATTTATGGATGATTTTATGATTTGATGATATTTTGCAATTAGAATTTAATTAAGAATGGTGTGTTGGAAACATGTGGAAAATAAGCGAAGACTATGTTTTGATGATTAACAAATCAATTTGAGTAATTTTTGGTCACTAACATGTTTGTGAAGATGATTAAAGGATATATAAATGAAGAAAATGAAGCATGACAGGATAAGTCGACTCCAGCAGCAACTTCAAGTGACATTTTTCGTCCAGTGTTGAAATCGGGGAGCAAAGCTACCGAAGTCGCAAACGAAGTTGACTCAGTATGCGACTTGGGTGAAGTCGCAGACCAAGTCGACTCCAGCATCGACTTCAACCGTAATTTTCTGTCCAGAGTTGAAATCGAGAATGAGAGCTGCCGAAATCGCATCCCAAGTCGACTCCGCATGCGACTTGGGTGAAGTCGCAGACCAAGTCGACTCCAGTTTCGACTTCAGTGCGGAACTTGCAGAACTAGTCGACTCAATGCTAGACTCGAGTGAAGATGAAGGCCAAGTCGACTCAAACACTTGACTTCAACCATAATTTTCTGTCCAGAGTTGAAATCGAGAACGAGAGCTGCCAAAGTCGCATCCTAAGTCGACTCCGCATGTGACTTGGGTGAAGTCGCAGACCAAGTCGACTCCAATTTCGACTTCAGTGCGGAACTTGCAGAACTAGTCGACTCAATGCTAGACTCGAGTGAAGATTAAGGCCAAGTCGACTCCAGCATCGACTTCAACCATAATTTGCTGTCCAGAGTTGAAATCGAGAACGAGAGCTGCCGAAGTCGCAGACCAAGTCGACTCCAGTTTCGACTTCAGTGCAGAACTTGCAGAACTAGTCGACTCAATGCTAGACTCGAGTGAAGATGAAGGCCAAGTCGACTCAAACACTCGACTTGGATCAAATGAAGATCAAATGAAGACCAAAGCAAGCAGGGTTGCATGAATCCATCATGATTGGATTATGAACACATACTCGGACATCTTCCATGCATTCCAAGACTCAATACTCAAGATATGAAATCAAATATTTTCTTTTAAGATAGAAGAATCATAAAGAGTCTTAAGTAATATAAAATGATGGAAGAACAATCAAACATGAAGAAATTCAAGCAAGCAAGTCATTCTAAAGAATTTCAAGTTTAACTAGCAAGCTAAGGAA
This sequence comes from Annona cherimola, assembly GCA_030490835.1. Classification (NCBI taxonomy): domain Eukaryota; kingdom Viridiplantae; phylum Streptophyta; class Magnoliopsida; order Magnoliales; family Annonaceae; genus Annona; species Annona cherimola. The sequence goes on along the minus strand of CM059972.1, from coordinate 39,923,298 downwards.
GTGAAGTCGCACCCGAAGTCGACTTCACCTGCGACTTGGGTCAAGTCGAGGACCAAGTCGACCTAGACTAGAACTTGAAGATGTTACGGACAGCCGAAGTCCCACCCGAAGTCGACTCCATCTGCGACTTGGGCGAAGTCGCACCCGAAGTCCACTCCACCTGTGACTTGGGTCATAACGGTCGGAAATTTTTTGAATGTTGGTGCATTAAATGCGCGCCACCTACTTCCAAACGTTCGGATTCCCTCAACATTTATAAAAGATATTTAATATGAACGTGGAGGGTAGCTGAGAATTCATTGATTGAGAACAACTCCCATCTCTAAGAGCATTAAGTGAGCAAGCCAACATCTAGAAGAAGAACCTCGCTTTCAAACTGCCAAGAGCTGCTCGTTGAATCTTTCAGACTGCATTACAAGTTCTTCTCTGCGCCAAATCTGCCTCTACACATCAGTAATGTGTAGAAACTTTCTTTTACTTTTTCTTGTTGTATTGAACTTGATTTAGTTTGGTTAACTAAGATTAAGTGTAAGCAAAGTAGTGTGTGATTGGAGTGGAACTCGTCACCTACTTGTGCTGTGAATTGTTGATGCCCCCTAGAGCTGGAATCTCGAAGAAAGCAGTGGCTCTAGTTGTATTTATGAAATACATAGTGGAACTCAAGTCACAAGAGGTGTGATCTTGGAAGAGTGGAGTAGGGAAGGTTGCCTGAACCACTATAAAATCTTGCTTGTTGATTTTTATTTCTGCTCTCAGCACTATATTGCTTTCCATTTGTTTCTTCATAAAGGGGACTAGATTAATCCGGGGTAAAATTTCTATTCAAGTTGAAAAATTTTAAATACTCAATTCACCCCTTCCCTCTTGGGTAATTGTCATTAATTCAGGACCAACATGGTGAATAAAAATTTAATCGCCGGAGCCCAAAGTGCGTCGGTAGGACCCGAGGGGCTTAATGAGGATTTAAAGGTGACAAGGTGTCATGAATAATCATGTTAATAATCATGATTTAACTTATGGAGACTAAAATATAATTATGAATTTAAGATGAAAAATGATAAAAAAAATTCATAACTTGATGCCTACAAGGCGGATTTTGATGAAATTTGAAAGGTAAGCTCACAACAGTGGGCCCAATCTTATGAATGGATTGAATTAAGGGAATCATGATGGGATTAGGATGATAATTAATTATTTTTATCCCAAATCCAAAAGATAAATTCAAGTGGTTATAACTTGAGTTAGAAACGTCGGTTTGAGATGAAATTTGAAACGATGGAATAAAATTATGAAATCTATGAGATGAATGGAATGAATTAAGCTAATTATCATGGGAAGTTGCTTTCTTGGGGAGCACGTAAGAAGTTACATAAGAGCTAAGCAATGAGGACAAATTGGGAAAGGTGAAAATGAAATTTACTAAAATGCCCTAGGGGTTGCTTGAGCACTAAGAATAGTGGCATATAAAAAGAGAAAAAAAGAAGAGCAAGGGCTGGACGTTCCAGGAGGGGGAGAAGGAGAGAGAGAAGAGAGGAAAAAGGGAGAAAAAAGGGATTTTCTCCAAGGGCAGCAGCTAGGGCACATCCATCCCAGCAAGGAAGAGGAGAAAAGAGGAGGAAAAGAAGAAGAAAAAAGGGAATGAGAAGCTCGGGAAGCTCGGAGCAAAGAATCGACGAAATTGGGTAAGTACCCGTTGAGTTAAGCCTTCCAACTTCCAAGTTTTCTTCTTGATATCAGAATCATGGTTTTGAATCATAATAAACCTCTAAAGAAAGATAAATAACATTCTGGAATTAAGTATTGATTGAGGGTTTTGCATATGTATTGAAAAGAGATGCAAATATGAGAGCAAAACCTAGAAGAAATAAGGCAGAAATCTAAAATATGAAAGAAATAGTTAATAAACAAGTTTTATCATGAAACTTTGTGGCAAGACTCATGATGTGGTCTTAAGGAATGACCTAATTTTCAGCTTAAAAGGATAAACACGTTGGAAATTAAAAATCCGGAAAAATCAACCTGGACAAGGTTGCATGGGTGATAGGATCAGCTGCACCAAATGATTTTTAATAATTTTTATACAAGGAATTTTGGAATTAATATTTTACAGGATATATAAGACATATTTTTGATCACACGACTAAAATAAAAATTAGGTTTTGATGGGTATAAATATACCCCATAATTAACGTGATTTGAACTGTCTGAAAATGGATGCTGCTGTCCAGCAAGGTAAAAATATCAAAATAAATATAAATACTTAATGTTTGGTGGTAGAAATATTTATTTTGGTTAATTAATAAAGTTATTAAGATATGATAGAAATTTCAGATCAAAACTAATTGATTTTATAATAATCCAAGATTTTGAGAGTTCAGCATGTATGATTTCAGCAATATGGACAGCTTAAGGAATAAATCAAGATAAATGTTAAATTTCAGATTTCTGTGATGGAATTTGATTTATAATGGGATATCAATCATGATTTAATGTAATTCATGTGATGATTTATGAATAGGTTGCTGATTTTATAAGGTATGGAACCTAGGGTTGCATATATGACTCGATTTTTCCATTTTATGTTAAAAATGGTGGGGAAATGAGATTAAATGATTTATGAAAGTTATGTAGGGTAAAATATCCTAGGATTAGGTTACTTTGGACACCCAAAATTATTTGGGAAGATAAGCCCCAAATCTGATTTTATGAATTTTATGAATAAGTGTCCAAATGAGGTGAAAACGGTACCCGCAATAGGGAAATAAGTTGCTATTTTGAGAGGAGTTAATATATGAATTTTAAACATATGTTAATACCCTAAATTTGGATTAATAAAATCATGGTTTAAGGCTAGAAAATTTGGAATAAAAATCTGTTTAAACCATGTTGCTAAAGAGAGCATTGAAACGACGAAAAACGGGTTCTAAAGTTGCTGTTTTGGGAACCCTATGATAAATGGATTATAAATCTGAAACTAAACCCTAAATTATGTGTTAATTAAGGGGTTTAATCATGCTGGAATTAGAGACAAGTTGCTGTTTTGAGAAATTTTAAGAAACATATAATTTATGTGTTGAGAAATGGATGATTTGATATGGATAGGTTATGATATGTATGGACACCCGACTTGAAAGACAAGTGGGTTAAGCTAGTATAATATAAGTCCAAATGGATTTATGTAGGTTGAAAAACTTAAGGAATATAAGTATTTAAAGATTATTCAAATAAATGAAATGTTATTTTCTTTTATCTAAGCAAAGGCAAGAAAAAGAATAGAAGAAAAGGATTATGGCGATCTCAGGTAAGCAAGTGAACTTTCTAAAATGATGTTTTCTTTCTATGTGATGATATGTGATTAAAATTATTTATGATTATGTTTAAACAAATGGGCAAGCACAAGTTTTGAAAATAATGGCTTTAATGAAAAGCCTTAAGTTTTGAAAAAGATTGGCTTTGAGGAAAAGCCTCAAGGTTTGCTTCATGGGAAGCAAGCAATACGTTTTAAGATAAGGATTTTATCATCGGTGTTGCTAAAGATTGGCAATGCTTTATGTTAATGGAATTGAGAATTTTGCTTATGAGTAAGCAAGTTCTCCATGATAATGTTTTCAAAGGATTTCATGTTTGATACCGATGGTTTTAAGAATTTGCTTTTAAGCAAGCAAATTGTTTATGATGTTGTTTCAAAAGTATTTTATAAGAAAAGGGAAATTTTGTCATTTTTCACAAAGCAACAAATGTAAATAAGTTTTGAATTTCTCTTATGATGTTTAATGATAAATAATCATGTTATAAAAAAAAGGAGACTTCATTTATGAAAAAGATTTGTTTTGCTAGGTCTTGATAATTAAATAATAAATGATGATTTGGACATAGTTCATATGTTCTGAAATGATATTCGAAAAGTTTTGATTTCCTTTAGATAAGGAAATCTATGTTGAAAATATCTTGAAAAATATTTATATAGATGTGTTGAAGGGGATTTAAGGATGACCAACCTCCTATATTGATTTTCTTAAAATGGTTTATTTTCGGGTTGCTAAAGTAGCATACAAAAGACCATGCAAGGCTCCTTTATGTAAAAATGACAAAATTGATATGTGGACAAGAAATTGATTTTAAGGTGGTTGAGAAGGGGTTAGCACAATTATATAACTTTTGTGAGCAAAAGGCCCCAAAATGGAAACCAAGAAAATGCTAGGAAAAATATATGATTTATTCTTGAAAATCTAAAAGTTTTGAAATTCTTTTATTAAAAAAGGTTCTAAGATGTATTGTTTCTCAAACATTTCAAATATTTGTCAAAATATTTTACTCAAAATGTTTCTAAAAGAATTTAAGGAAGGTCAACCTAAAATTAGATTTTAAATGACAACTTGTTTAAAGTGAGTGCACTCACTTTACAAGTTGACACGGACTACGGTCTGTGATGTATTTTTTTTAAAATGATTTGTCTTAAAAATACACACACTTCGGTCTGTGATGTTTTTAAGTTATGGATGCAGACAGAGGTTTGTGATCCCGGTTTTAAAGGATACGGGTTGCAGTCTGTAATACTTTAAACCAAACGGACTGCGGTCCATCAAATAATGTATGGTGCACCAGTACAAGAAACATGCCAGTTGTAGAGCACGGTTGGGATGATCGGGGCCTACTCTACATATGGTCAAGTCGCTAAGGGATGACAGGAGTGCCAGCGGCGCCCTCACTGAGATGGGAGCAGGATAAAGGAACAGCAGCCTGGCTAGTGTGCTTTTAAGGATTTTCTTCCAAAAGGTAGCATGATCATTTGCTAAGTGTCACTACTGGATGGGAAGAAATGCGTTTGCATAAGTTTTGCTTTTCAAAAGCCCAAAGATTGGGATATAAAAGCATTTATATGAAAAAGTTATCCTAAATTAGATTTTTATGAGCCATTATGTATAAGTTACCCTAAAAGCAGGGTGTTTTACACAAAATGTGTAAATATTAGGAATAAAAAGAAATTTTTTTTATGCAAAAGTTTTCATGAAAAGGATTTATGACTTGTTTGCTATAAACAAGCCCCAAGATGGGAGTATGAAAAAGGGTTTATGTTGGAAAATATTTTGGACATAAGAATATTCATTTCCAAAAGATTTATGTTGGAAAAATGGTTGGACATGAGAATGTCCATTTCCTAAAGGGATTTATGTTGGAATATGTGTAGACGTAAAAATGTCCATTTCTAAAAGAGTTTAAGGAATAAAAGTGTTTGCGGACATATGAATGTCCATTGCCGAAAAAGGCTTATGTGAAATGTATTTTGGACATAAAAATGTCAATTACCAAAGTATTTATGTGAAAAATGTTTTAGGACGTATGAACGTTCAGTGCCAAAATGATTTATGTGGAAAAACGTCTTTTCATGGACATGAGAATGTCCATTGCCAAATATGGTTTATGTCAAGATGTTTTGGGACATAAAATGTCCCCTAGCCAAAATGATTTATGAGAAAAATATTTTCGGAAATGATTTTCAAGGAAGTCTTGCCCTAAAAGATAAAATGCTTGTTTACCGAGTTGTCACTTACGTTTTGTTTTCCAAACCTTAGACAGGTACAGGGAGACTCAAGCGGTCGAGGATCTAAGAAATGGAGAAAAGGTACGAGATAGTTCCATATGGGCTAAAAGGATTAGCCATGGTGAGTGGAATGATATGAATGAAAGTATTCAGGTATTTATTTAAAGTTCTAAGTTTTAAGAGAACTAATGAATGAATGAATGAATGTATGTATGTATGGATGAATGTATGTCTGGAATGGCAATGTCATGATTAGGTCAAGAGGGCCTATGATGTATAACAGCATGTTGAAATGGTTTAAAGGATATGTACAAGTGTATCATTGTTTATGTTATAAATGAAATGATGATGAATGAAGAAGCGAATTTTTTTTTGGATGAGATCCAATTAAAATCCCGCTGCGTGATCAGGGCAACAATCCTGATTTACATTTACCAATCAATAAGGTCTTGAGGTAAGTAAGTGACGTCTTGGTTTGGGGTGCCACAGAGCTTGGTACCAGAGCATGGATTGGTAAATAGGCATGGTAAGAACAGATTTGATATCACAAAGATGATTTTTCAGCAAGGATTGATAGATAGATATAGAGGAAAAATAAAAAATGATGAAAGAGATAGATTGAGATTATAAGACATATACGATATGTATTGTCTTATATTGTGCGTCATTATGACACAAGAATATGATTATTTGAGGAAATATAGCTGAATTGCCATATTTCATAGTATAGATAGTATATGAAGAAAAAATGATATGAGGTCAGATGAAATGAAAAGGGAGGTAGGAAAATATAAGGAAAAACAAAGGATAAAAGGAAATAAGAATAGCTGATGGGTTATGGAACCCTACATAGAGACCCCCCCTTACCTAAGGTAAATTATACCTCACTTAAGATAGCACAAGACGGTGTTATATGATATATATGTCTAAGGTGCAGAGCTATGGTGGACATATGGAAGGCACCAAGGTACCAACTTTCTAATTGATTGCTAGTTTAAGAATTGATAGTTATACTAAATTGACAGGTTATGTAGGCATAATCTGTATGTGTAAGGAAAAGCAACCTTACACCATGAAAAGAGAAGATAAGAATGAGAAAGGTAGGAAAAAGGAAGTTTCTTTTGACTCCTAATGTATGATGTTTGATGTTATGAAAATATGAATGCATTTGATTTTATTCAAGTGCTAAGTGTATATGAAAAAGAAAAGATCATTGGTCTTTTTAGATTGTAAAATTTTCTATGTATGATGATTCTATGATCAGAAATGATCATATTGACTATGTGTGATATGAATGAATATTATGATAAGAAATGTTATTGACATAATTTTATATGTTGCATTCTATAACATGCCTATTACCTTAGTTTTGAACAAGGGAAAGACAATTGCCGATATGAGTCAATAGGAAAGAAGAAAAGTCAGTAGTAAATCTAAACGACCAGGACAAGTGAGTCCATGAGTTCATTAACGACGGGCAACTATCAACCCTAAGTCAAAGAATTGAAGGTGCTACCGCTATAGGTAATACCTCACAGGTAGAAAGAATAGATAACTGCGGCTATAAAAAGAAGCTGTGGGATAAGCCACCTGAGGTTGGGTAGCCTAAATGATAGAAATGGTTCAAAATCTTTGGATTTTCCCCAATAGGACCAGGCAAGAAGACAAGAAGAAAATAGGCTGATGTAGGCCGCACTTCCTATAAGAACGAATGATAAGGACCCTTACTAGTTTATGGAAACTGGAAAGGGAGATAAGGAAGAAAATATTTTAGATTGGTTTAGTACCGATATTCCTAATGGATAGTCTACGATGGTAAAATCTAGTGGTAGACATTATGAGAGGAGAAAAAATGGATACCTTAGCAAAAGTGTCTTTTGCAAAGACATGTATTAAATTTCATGTATGAAACTCTATATGAGAGCAACTTTTGCTCTATATTATAAAATGAATGTATTATTGATGATATGTGAAAATGATTGCTATAGATTTTTATGAATGAATGGGTTAGCAAAAGTGTCTTTGCTAAGATGTATATGAAATCGTATGTGAGAGCATTTTTGCTCTTTTGCTAGAGAAATGAAGATATTCATATTATATGAATCGTATATGTAAAAGGGAGATGATTGCCATAGATCTTTATTTGATATGATGGAATGGGTAACTTAAGACTTACCCTATGATAAGATGAGAAGTGATGCAATTTCTCTAGGTACAAGGAAAAATAGTGTGAAATGAAACAAATGAAAGGGCAAATGCCAATGAAAAACTCATGTGTGAACAAGGAACAGTAGAGATGAGCAATAGGTCTAATGGACAAAGGCCAAAAATGCCACCAAGACAGAGTAGCGCAATGGAAGCGTGGTGAGCCAATGGAAGTATTGAAAAGAAAAAGAGATAATAAGTTGGGTATTTCACATGAGCCTTACCCCGATATTTGAAATATAATAGGTTTCGGAACGAAACCTGTTATAAGGGGCAGAGGATTGTGAAACCTCAACCTATGTAGGACTCAATGGTATGCATTGAACATATATATTTGATTTATATGTGATTTAAATGAATTTTGAATGATTTATGGATGATTTTATGATTTGATGATATTTTGCAATTAGAATTTAATTAAGAATGGTGACTAAAAATTTAATCGCCGGAGCCCAAAGTGAGTCGGTAGGACCCGAGGGGTTTAACGAGGATTTAAAGGTGACAATGTGTCATGAATAATCATGTTAATAATCGTGATTTAAATTATGGAGACTAAAATATAATTATTAAATTAAGATGAAAAACGATAGAAAATTCATAACTTGACGCCTACAAGGCGGATTTTGATGAAATTTGAAAGGTAAGCTCACGACGGTGGGCCCAATCTTATGAATGGATTGAATTAAGGGAATGATGATGGGATTAGGGTGATAATTTATTATTTTTATCCCAAATCCAAAAGATAAATTCAAGTGATCATAACTTAAGTTAGAAACGTCGGTTTGAGATGAAATTTGAAATGATGGAATAAAATTATGAAATCTATGAGATGAATGAAATGGATTAAGATAATTATCATGAAAAGTTTCTTTCTTGGGGAGCAAGTAAGAAGTTACTTAAGAGCTAAGAAATGAGGGCAAATTGGGAAAGGTGAAAATCAAATTTACTAAAATGCCCTAGGGGTTGCTTGAGCACCAAGAAAAGTGGCATATAAAAAGAGGAATAAAAGGAGAGCAAGGGCTGGATGTTCCAGCAGGGGGGAGAAGGAGAGAGAAGGAGAGAGAGAAGAGAGAAAAAAGGGAGAAAAAAAGGGATTTTCTCCAAGGGCAACAGCTAAGGCACGTCCAATCCAGCAAGGAAGAGGAGAAAAGAGGAGAAAAAGAAGAAGAAAAAAGGGAAGGAGAAGCTCGGGAAGCTTGGGGCAAAGAATTGACGAAATCGGGTAAGTACCAGTTGAGTTAAGCCTTCCAACTTCCAAGTTTTCTTCTTGATATTGGAAACATAGTTTTGAATCATAATAAACCTCTAAAGAAATATTAATAACATTCTGGAATTAAGTATTGACTGAGGATTTTGCATATATATTGAAAAGAGATGCAAATATGGGAGCAAAACTTAGAAGAAACAAGGCAGAAATCTAAAATATGAAAGAAATAGTTAATGAACGAGTTTTAGCATTAAAATTTGTGGGCAGACTCATGATGTGGTCATTAGGAACAATCTAATTTTCAGCTTAAAAGGATAAACACGTTCAAAATTAAAAATTCGGGAAAATTAACCTGTACAGGGTTGCAAGGGGTGTCAGGATCAGCTGCACTAAATAATTTTTAATAATTTTTATACAAGGAATTTTGGGCTGAAAATTTTACAAGATATATAAGACATATTAAAGATCACAGAAACAAAATAAAAATTTGATTTTTCTGGGTATAAATATATCCCATAATTAACGTGATTTGGACTATCCGAAAATGGATGCTGCTCTCAAGCAAGGTAAAAATATCAAAATAAGTACAAATGCTTAATGTTTTGTGTTGAAAATATTTATTTTGGTTAACTAATTAAGTTATTAAGGTATGATAGAAATTTCAGATAAAAAATAATTGATTTGATAATAATCCAAGATTTTAAGAGTTCAGCATGTATGATTTCAGCAATATGGACAGCTTAAGGAATAAATCAAGATAAATATAAAATTTCACGTTTTCATGATGTAATTTGAATTATAATGGGATATCAATTATGATTTAATGTAAGTCATATGATGATTTATGAATAATTTTCTGATTTTATAAGGTATAGAACCTAGGGTTGCATATATGACTCGATTTTTCCATTTTTATGTTAAAAATGGTGGGAAAATGAGATTAAATTATTTATGAAATTTATGTAGGGTAAATACCCTAGGATTAGGTTACTTTGGATGACCAAAAGGATTTCGGAAGATAAGCCCCAAATCTGATTTTATGAATTTTATGAATAGGTGTCCAAATGGGATGAAAATGGTACCCACAATAGGGAAATAAGTTGCTATTTTGAGAGGAGTTAATATATGAATTTTAAAAATATGTTAATACCCTAAATTAGGATTAAGAAAAGCATAGTTTAAGGCTAGAAAATTTGGATTAAAAATCTGTTTAAACCATGTTGCTAAAGAGAGCATTGAAACGACGAAAAATGGGTTCTAAAGTTGCTGTTTTGGGAACCCTATGATAAATGGATTATAAATCCGAAAATAAACCCTAAATTATGTGTTAATTAAGGGGTTTAATCATGCTGGAATTATAGAAAAGTTGCTGTTTTGAGATATTTTAAGAAACACATGATTTATGTGTTGAGAAATGGATGATTTGATATGTATAGATTATGATACGTATGAACACCCGACTTGAAAGACAAGTGGGCTAAGCTAGTGTAATATAAGTCCAAATGGATTTATGTAGGTTGGAAAACCTAAGGACTATAAGTATTTGAAGATTATGCAAATAAATGAAATGTTATTTTCATTTATCTAGGCAAAGGCAAGGAAAAGAATAAAAGAAAAGGATTATGGCGATCTCAGGTAAGCAAGCAAACTTTCTAAAATGATGTTTTCTTTCTATGTGATGATATGTGATTAAAATTGTTTATGATTATGTTTAAACGAATGGGCAAGCACAAGTTTTGAAAATAATGACTTTAATGAAAAGATTGGCTTTAAGGAAAAGCCTCAAAGTTTGTTTCATGGGAAGCAAACAATACGTTTTAAGATAAGGATTTTATAATCAGTGTTGCCAAAGATTGACAATGCTTTATGCTAATGGAATCAAAAATTTTGCTTATGAGTAAGCAAGTTCTCCATGATAATGTTTTCAAAGGATTTCTTGTTTGATGCCGATGGTTTTAAGAATTTGCATTTAAGCAAGCAAGTTCTTTATGATGTTGTTTCAAAAGTATTTTATAAGAAAAAGAGAATTTTGCCCTTTTTCACAAAGCAACAAATGTAAATAAGTTTTGAATTTCTCTTATGATGTTTAATGATAAATTATCATGTTATAGAAGAAAAAAAAGAAAAAGGAGATTTGATTTATGAAAAAGATTTGTTTGCTAGGTCTTGATAATTAAATAATAAATGATGATTTGGACATAGTTCATATGTTTTGAAATGATATTCGAAAAGTTTTGATTTTCTTTAGGTAAGGAAATCTATGTTGAAAATATCTTAAAAAATATTTATACGGATGTGTTGAAGGGGATTTAAGGATGACCAACCTCCTTTATTGATTTTCTTAAAATAGTTTGGTTTCGGGTTGCTAAAGTAGCACATAAAAGACCATGCAAGGCTCCTTTATGTGAAAATGACAAAATTGATATGTGGAAAAGAAATTGATTTTAAGGTGGTTGAGAAGGGATTAGCCCAATTGCATAACTTTTGTGAGCAAAAAGCCCCGAAATAGAAACCAAGAAAATGCTAGGAAAAATATATGATTTATTCTTGAAAATCTAAAAGTTTAGAAATTCTTTTATTAAAAGAGGTTCTAAGATGTATTGTTTCTCAAACATTTCAAATATTTGTCAAAATATTTTACTCAAAATGTTTCTAAAAGAATTTAAGGAAGGTCATCCTAAAATTAGATTTCAAATGACAACTTGTTTAAAGTGGGTGCGCTCGCTTTACAAGTTGACACGGACTGCGGTCTGTGATGTAATTTTTTTTAAAATGATTTGTTTTAAAAAGACACAGACTTTGGTCTGTGATGTTTTTAAGTTATGGATGTAGACAAAGGTCTGTGATCTCGGTTTTAAAGGATACGGGCTGCGGTCTGTAATACTTTAAACTAAATGGACTGCGGTCCATCATAATAATGTATGGTGCACCAGTACAAGGAACAGGCCGGTTGTAGAGCACGGTTGGGATGACCGGGGCCCACTCTACATATGGCCAAGTCGCTAAGGGATGACAGGAGTGCCAGCGGCGCCCTCCCTGAGATGGGAGAAGGATAAAGGAACAGCCGCCTGGCTAGCGTGCTGTTAAGGATTCTCTTCCAAAAGGTAGCATGATCACTTGCTAAGTGTCACTACTGGATGGGGAGAAATGCGTTTGCATAAGTTTTGGTTTTCAAAATCCCAAAGATTGGGATATAAAAGCATTTATATGAAAAAGTTATCCTAAATTGGATTTTTATGGGCCATTATGTATAAGTTACCCTAAAAGCTGGGTGTTTTACACAAAATGTGTAAATATTAGGAATAAAAAGAAATAGTTTTTATGCAAAAGTTTTCATGAAATTTTTTTTGACTTGTTTGCTATAAACAAGCCCCAAGATGGGATTATAAAAAAGGGTTTATGTTGGAAAATATTTTGGACATAAGAATGTCCATTTCCCAAAGGTTTATATTGGAAAAATGGTTGGACATGAGAATGTCCATTTCCTAAAGGGATTTATGTTGGAACATGTGTGGACATAAAAATATCCATTTCTAAAAGAGTTTAAGGGATAAAACTGTTTGTGGACATATGAATGTCCATTGCCCAAAAAGGCTTATGTGAAATGTATTTTGGACATAAAAATGTCAATTACCAAAGTGTTTATGTGAAAAATGTTTTTGGACATATAAACGCCTGTTTCCAACAAGGTTTACATGGAAAAATATTTTAGGACGTATGAACGTCCAGTGCCAAAATGATTTATGTGGAAAAACGTCTTTTTATGGACATGAGAATGTCCATTGCCAAATATGGTTTATGCCAAGATGTTTTGGGACATAAAATGTCCCCTAACCAAAATAATTTATGAGAAAAAATATTTTAGGAAATGATTTTCAAGGAAGTCTTGTCCTAAAAGATAAAATGCTTGCTTACTGAGTTGTCACTCACATTTTTTTTTCCAAACCTTAGACAGGTACTGGGAGACTCAAGCAGTCGAGGACTTAAGAAATTGAGAAAAGGTACGAGATAGTACCATATGGGCTAAAAGGATTAGCCATGGTGAGTGGAATGATATGAATGAAAGTATTCAGGTATTTATTTAAAGTTCTAAGTTCTAGGAGAACTAATGAATGAATGAATGAATGTATGTGTTGGAATGACAATGTCATTATTAGGTCAAGAGGGCCTATGATGTATAACAGCATGTTGAAATAGTTTAAAGGATATGTACAAGTATACCATTGCTTATGTTATAAATGAAATGATGATGAATGAAGAAACAAAATTTTTTTTGGACGAGATCTAATTAAAATCCTGCCGCGTGATCAGGGCAACAATCCTGATTCACATTTACCAATCAATAAGGTCTTGAGGTAAGGAAGTGACGTCTCGGTTTGGGGCGCCACACTAGCTAACCTATAAATAGAGGACTCTACGTGAATTATCTTATTGGTCTCCTCTACCGGTAGTGCATGGGTGGCCACATATTGGCATGCTATGAATGAGTGACTAGCACCTGAATTAAACAAAGCTACTGCCGAATTTCCTAAAATGTAAACCATAACTGTGACCACCTTTTCTTCCTGCTCTTGTGACTCTGTCCAAGTCAAGGCATGCACTTGTACTGAAATTGTAGAAGTTTCCTATTTATTTGCTGCTCTGGGTATCCTGAGTTGTGTGGGTCTTCCATGTCCTTGTGACATTTGTGCCTTATTTGGACAGTTCGGAGCAATGCGTTTGATCACAAATGTAGCATTTGATGATCCTTGCTTCACCCATCCTGCACTCCTTGGCTATATGGCCAGTTTGCCCACATTTATAGCACCAATTTGAGCCCTTCAAGCACTCGCCAGTTTGACGCCTTTGGCATTTTATGCATAAAGGCGGGCTTTTCTACTTTGGGGCTCCTTTTCTCTTTTCATACTTCCTTTCCTAGCCTTTTCCTTCCCCATTTCAACTTTCTTTGGACCCGAGCTGAACATCCTTGACCCTAGTCTCAATTATTGGGTTCTTAATGCCTCAATATCTAATGCTCTTGCCCTTTCGAGACTTGAAGCATAATCCTTGATTAGCAAAGGGGCAAGGCTTTCTCTGAGGTATGGTCTCAGTCCCTGTTGGAATCTTTGTGCCTTATTTTCTGGCACATTGGCGATCCAAGGCACATACTTGACTAAGGAATTAAACTTAGTGGCATACTTTGTGACAGACATCCTCCCTTGAAAAAGTCTTTCAAATTCTATTACCTTTTGACTTTGTAATCCAATGGGGAGGTACTCTTTACTGAACTCCTCAACAAATGTCTGCCAAGACACCTCTTCTAGTTGTGGCATTATGATCAGCATTGTTTTCCACCATTCATGTGCATCTTTAGTCAACAAATGTGTGGCACGCAACACTTTCTGTCGATCATTACACGGAGATATTCTAAACAGTTTCTTAATCCCTGTTATCCACTATTCTGCCTGTACAGGGTCGGGTTCACATGAAAACTTTGGGGGTCGTTGGGCTAGGAATGCATTGATTGCCCTTCTATCAACCTCCATTAATTGATTTTCATCTCTTATTGGTGTTGGTGTGGGAGTCCGGCCAGCCTTCAAAACGGGTTCTTCTCTTTCAGTACTGCCCAACTGAGCCTGCTGGGTCCTTTCCCATAAACCTTGGATAATGTCTACAGTTTGTGTTGCCCAATCATGAGTAGCTTGCTGCATCACTTCTTTTACTGCCGCAGTAGCCACTCTCTCCTCTATGAGTCGAGCCTGACTTGACTCACGTTCTTCTTCGACATCCCTTTTTGGACTTATATTCTCTCATCTTTGACAAGTTCTTAGATTTTTCCTATTTGGTTCTAGTTCAGGTTTTTTGGGTCTGCCACTAGTCTCACCAACCTCATGTTTGCTGGGGACATCTGTAGCAATCTTTTTTCCTTTATTTGTTCTCACTCCTGACCTTGTTTCCACCATGATGCTTTTCTGAATATATTGATAACTCGTAAAAATACGAGTTATCATGGCCTATTTCAGACAATTTTTGCATGTTAGTCCAAGAGATTAGGTTTAGTTTGCATCCATTTAGCTAAATTTTCACTCGCTTTTCATTTTAGGAGAATTTTAGGAGCATTATGTAGTTTTTATGCATTTTTAGTATAAATTAGGCATTTTTAGTTAATTTATTTAATTTAATTCATTTTTACAGGAAGGACGGAGAATTACAGGCACACGAACGAGTCAAAGGATGAAAGAGCCAAGTGAAGAAGCAGCTAGGCTGGTGCCCAAGCGCCACCCTACATGCCTTAGCCAAAAGATCCAACACCTCACACTGAAAGAAGCTCCTAGTGAGTTGGCTCCCAGGTGCCAGCGTGAGGCACCTAGGCGCCACTTCAATAGTATATAGGCATTCCAGAGAGCTTCCAGACCACCAGGACTCTAGGGAGTTGGCGCCTAGGCACCAAGGCATGAATTCCTAGGATTTTTAGAAAAGTTCCTAGTGACCCAGCACACAGAGAGTTGGCGCCTAGGCGCCACTACGCATCCGTACGTGCGGGTTTCTGCACATGTGCTGCACAAGCTACCCATTATAAATAGAAACCTAGAGATTAGAGAGAGGGAGAGAGGGTCGTGGCTGCTGTGGAGAAAAAGGGAGAAAACCAAAGCTTCAAGGAATGAGAGAAAATCAAGTGGAGATCGAAGCTATCATTGCAAATCCATTGAGTTTCATCTCGTCTTCTCATCTATCTCTTCCTATTATTCTCCTTGCTTGGGATGATTGTAACTTGATTTTAATGGGAATAGAAGTCATGTTTATGGGCTGAACCTTCCTATGGTGGGAGATATGTAGGATTTGAACTCATAGCTAATGATATTTAGTTTTCTTATGCTTGAATTGATAATACTGTTGTGTTGTGACATATGTTGCTTGAGATTATCCTTATATATCATGCTTAATGTGTTTACAAGCTTTGCAACGTTGTGGATTGATCTAATATTCACATTCGTGCTTGGAAAAGTGGGATTTGAATAAGATCCATATATAAGGCACAAGTATTCTAGCTCATGTTGTGTTAGATGTTAATATGGATAGGAATATACCTATTAACCCTGTGTAATCTTGATTAGGTTATATGATTATCAACCTTATTTTACTTGTCTGCATGGGAACAAAGCACTTAACTAAAAGTTGGTTAGGTTTGTATGTGTTGGAAGACATATATGAATATGAATGAACCTAGATTAGTAATCTCTGCACAACTAACTTAATTGGAACCAAAGAACATAGCTATGATTGAATGAATTCATATTCTCACCTATCTTAATCATCTCAAGGCAATCTTAGCAACATCCACACCACTCTGGTCATTTACTGCTTTTCTTAGTTAGTTTAATTCAATTCTTCGAAACCAAATCTCATTCCTTTTACCAATTCACCTAGACAATTGAGATTTAAGGTGTTAATCCGTTCAACACAATCCTCGTGGGAATGATACTCTACTCACTCTTTATTACTTGATCGACACGTATACTTGCGTTAAAACGAGCATTTTAATAGACATATACGCAGCTCGTCAAGTTTTTGGCGCTGTTGCCGGGAATTGGTGCTTTAAACTTAGTACCTTACAATTTTAGTTGTCTTCTGTGAATGTGTATATATTATACATAGTTTTTCTTTTCTTTCTTTTTCATTTGATACAATTCTATTTTGGGGGTCTTTGTTTTGCAATTTTCAATGGCTTCAAATACTTACCAATGGCTAAATGCAGAATTTTCAACACCAAGCACTTACAGTTTCCATGGGTTTAATGACACACTGGCACCCTCAGATCAATTCGCAAGTTTTAATTATCGAATGCAGGGAATGGATAATTCTTATTCAACTTACTGCGATTTATGTGGAGGCGAAGGACATCTGTCAATTCAATGCGTGTACTATTCAGCGTCTGTGGGCTATTATGATCATTCAAATGATACACAGGACTACCATGGAGATTTGCAATGGAGGAATATGATGCCTTTCGATTGTCAAACACGGGAGTTTGAGGAGCCATCACCACCTGAAAGTAAGCCATCTCTGGAGGACATGTTCATGCAATTCATGAAGAGCCAGATGCAATTCAATGAGAACATGCAGAAGCAGGTGGAGCAATTGGCTACTGCAATCCAATGTCGGCATCAAGAACTGTCTTCCAGTCATATTGAAGAAATCACAGAAGAAGACAAGTTGGAACAGGGTTGCGAAGTCACTCCAAGGGTTAATGAAGATATATCAATCGATGTGATAGAGCAACTTGTACCTTAGTTCATTCTAGAACAATTGATCGAGCCAATGGAAAGCCAGGAAGAAGAAGAGAAAATCGATGAAGAAATAGAGGTTGATATATTAGAGAAAGTTGAAAATTGTCATATCAACATACCTCTAATTGGTCTTCCTGAAATTTTGGTGCAGCAATACTTAAACGATCAATGCATAGCCTTGGAAAGAAGCATCTTGAAGGCATCATCAATTCAAGACCCTGAGGAACAACTCTTCTATAGTCTCTATAAAATTCAAGAAAAGAGTCTAACAGATCCATTTGAAGAGGCTAAGAAGAGAGCTGAACTTCCAGTGCACAATCCGAATGGAAGGAAATTCGATAGAGCGGGAATTGGTTAATCGTAGTGGAACGTCGGGCTGAAGGCGATAAATTTAGTGTTGAATGAGAGGCAACCCATTACACTTTTTGATTTTTGTTTCAAGAATAAAGCAATCATCTCCCAAGGCAAGGAAGGACAGGATTATCATGCTCAAATATGGACTTTCAATCCACTTTCAAGTTGATAAATGATGGAATAAAGGAGTTTCAAGTTTATATTCATCATTCAAGACAAGACAATGCAGTTGGAGTGAGGTCCTGACCTCAATTTTTGGTACCCAGCATTAAGTTTCGCAAAAGAATATATTTTAGCAAATTGGGATTAGAGAAGTGGCGCTCCGGCGGCATGATCCGGCGCCCCGACGCCATATTCTTCAAGATAATAACATGTTAAAACTTTTGAGTCAGCAAGTCGGCGCCTAGGCCTCAATTTTTGGCGCCTCGGCGCCACCCCCTTGATAGCATAAAAAAAACAGCAAAACACGAGTTTTCAGCATGCCAACTTCAACTGACCATGACTTTTTATCCCGAAGGAGTTACGGGAGCTACCACATATCAACGGAAAGTATTTTTCGAGTCCATCGAGATGAAAACCATGTTTTGCTTAGTTCATATCATTTTCAATATCAAAATCCTCCATCTTTGCATATTTTAAGTCGTTGAAGTTCTGCACAATTTGTTTTACTACTTTTAGTGAATCACCCATTTTATTACTTTAAATAAAAGGTGTGCAAGTGGGTGGTTTGCATTTTTTATATATTTACGGGCATGTGGATGTGTTGCTTGCGGATAACCTTTTGGTTCAAGTTGTTCCATTAATTTGTTGTGGTTAAGAATTTAAAGTAGTGAGGGAGGAGTTTATGGACTACACTTGTGGTATCGATAATATGGCTTGAAACTTGAGTTGGATTGCCTAAGAAGATCTTGTATGAATTAAACTTGGGGAGTAAAGACATGGACAGTTGAGCTTGCAGTGAACTTTTCAATATTGTGCTGCTCATTCTTCCTTCTTCCTATTTGAGACATCGCTCTCAACCGCTCCCAACCAATGTGAGGCTGACCAACTTGGAAAATCTAATGGTAGCCCAAGCCCGGTTTCTATAGTTGTCCAATCGTGCTATGGAAGCGCACTTTCGAAGACTCATGGAGAATGTACCACCATTCCTATCGACACCTCCCGAGTTCCAATCATGTTTCGGTCAGTCCTCACAGCAGCCGGGTGAAGAGAGTGAGCACGATGAAGACGACTCCTTCGCATCAAACACCTACGGGAGTTCCTGTCCTTTCCATTTTGTTTTACTTTTGTATTTCTTTATCAGATTATGATCATGTAGGTTTCATGTAGTTGCATGCATTGAGGACAATGCATCCCTCAAGTTTGGGGGGTGTATAATTCCTTTTGGTGTGTTTTGATTCATATCTTATATACATGTGTTAGATTGCATATCATGTCAAATTTTGCCTGTAAAAATTATCTTGTTTCAATCCATTTTGATGAAATATGTGCAAGGTCGAGAAAAACTTTAACTTGAAATTGATTTCATGAAAAATCAGAAATTCAGGCTAAGGACTAAAATTTGCAAGTAACATGTAAATGAATTGGACTAAATCTCATAGTACATTGTTATAATTCCATTCCATGCTAATCTTTTCAACTGAAATGATAATAACTGAGTTAAACAAATGTGAACCACATGCTTTAAGGGAATTAATGGTCTAAAAAATGGTAATACTTCATAAAAATTTTCTTGCATGTTCAGTATCCCTACCAAGTTATCAGAACAATAAAAGGGGGTGATTAACCTAAGCTGAGTAACCGGGACTTGGCATCAACAAATGTTAAGGTTCACGTAAAAAAAAGGAAAATTAGAGTAATAGTGTTTTTAAAAGAAAACTCTCCCCATATACCCTGAAATATGGTGAGGGGAGCCACAAAAAAAACTTTCAATAGGTCTCCGAATATCCTGAAATATGGTGAGAAGAGTTTTGCAATAAGTTTGGGGGGGAAAGAATGTGCAATTGGGAAAAATTGAATCCAGTAAATGATTATCATGTTCTTTGACTAGTTAGTTCAGCTTAAACCTTGGTTCACCTGTTTGGATTGATTTTTTAACCAATTTCTTTTGATTAAGAGGAAGACTAGCATGTTGAATTGTTACTTTGTACTAGAATTACTATCATCTACATGTGACTTGGTTTTACGAATGATAAATGAAAATGCATGTCCTATTTTGAGAAATGGATGATTTTTCAAGTCTATATTATTCTTGATCATGTTGAATAGAAAGAGGGATTGTTGGAAGTATAATGGGAATCAGGTTGAGTTGACGGAGTCAAAATTCGTTCATTCATTCATTGTGTTTGCATGTGTTGCTCAAGGACTAGCAACATTTAAGTTTGGGGGTTATCATGGCCTATTTCAGACTACTTGTGTGTGTTAGTCCAAGAGATTAGGTTTAGTTTGCATCAATTTAGCTAAATTTTCACCCGCTTTGCATTTTAGGAGCATTATGTAGTTTTTATGCATTTTTAGTATAAATTAGGCATTTTTAGTTCATTTATTTAGTTTCATTCATTTTTACAGGAAGGACGGAGAATTATAGGCATGCGAGCGAGTCGAAGGATGAACAGAGCCAAGTGAAGAAGCAGCTAGGCTGGCGCCCAGGCACCACCCTACATGCCTTAGCCAAAAGATCCAACACCTCACATTGAAAGAAGCTCCCAGTGAATTGGCACCTAGGCGCCACTTCAATAGTATACAGGCATTCCAGAGAGCTTCCAGACCACCAGGACTCTAGGGAGTTGGAGCCTAAGCGCCAAGGCATGAATTCCTAGGGTTTTCAGAAAAGTTCCTAGTGACCTAGCACACAGAGAGTTGGTGCCTAGGCGCCACTACGCTTCCGTATGCACGAGTTTCTGCACATGTGCTGCGCAAGCTACCCATTATAAATAGAAACCTAGAGATTAGAGAGAGGGACAGAGGGTCGTGGCTGCTGTGGAGAAAAAGGGAGAAAACCAAAGCTTCAAGGAACGAGAGAAAATCAAGTGGAGATCGAAGCTATCATTGCAAATCCATTGAGTTTCATCTCCTCTTCTCATCTATCTCTTCCTATTATTCTCCTTGCTTGGGATGACTGTAACTTGATTTTAATGGAAATTGAAGTCATGTTTATGGGCTAAACCTTGCTATGGTGGGGAGATATGTAGGATTTGAACTTATAGCTTATGATATTTGGTTTTCTTATGCTTAAATTGATAATACTGTTGTGCTGTGATATATGTTGCTTGAGATTACCCTTATATATCATGCTTAATACATTTACAAGCTTTGCAACCTTGTGGATTGATCTAATATTCAGATTCGTGCTTGTAAAAGTGGGATTTGAATAAGATCCATATATAAGGCACAGGTCGTCTAGCTCATGTTGTATTAGATGTTAATATGGATAGGAATATACCTATTAACCCTGTGTAATCTTGATTAGGTTATATGGTTATCAACCTTGTTTTACTTGTATGCATGGGAACATAGCACATAACTAAAACTTGGTTAGGTTTGTATGTGTTGGAAGACATATATGAATATGAATGAACCTAGATTAGTAATCTCTGCACAACTAACTTAATTGGAACCAAAGAACATAACTATGATTGAATGAATTCATATTCTCACCTATCTTAATCATCTCAAGGCAATCTCAGCAACATCCACACCACTCTGGTCATTTACTGCTTTTCTTAGTTAGTTTAATTCAATTCTTCGAAACCAAATCTCATTCCTTTTACCAATTCACCTAGACAATTGAGATTTAAGGTGCTAATCCGTTTAACACAATCCTCGTGGGAACGATACTCTACTCACTCTTTATTACTTGATCAACACGTATACTTGCATTAAAACGAGCATTTTAATAGACATATATGCAACTCGTCATATATAAAAGCACGTAACTTTCATTCATAGTTAATGTTAGATCATCATATACACACCTCATTATCATATGATTAACAGTCAATTCACACAATCACAATCATGTCATATTATCCATCATCATAAACATCCATAGTCATTCATTCATTTCATATATTTAAAACTCTTAACTATAGTTATATCAACACAACTATTCACATCATTTATATCAGCAAACATTCCATAGTTTCAACATAATGTAGCATAACACACATACATACACATCATATTTATATACATATCATCCTATCATAGCATCTCATACTGTCAACATCTCATAATTATACATATATTCTTGTAAAAATAAGAAAAATTTATCGTCTACCGGGACCTCTTCTTATATAACGATAACGCCTACATCTAGGCGAAATCCGTGTGGGTTCCTCAGTGATTGTACTAGTATCGGACCAGGCAGGATTATCTTCTTCTCCACTATCATCATCATCATCACTTTCATCTTCTTCTTCCTTGACAGGTTCGAGGTATTCTATGGGATCATCTTCAACACTTTCACCACCGAGTGCAATAAGTTCACCAATACTCTCGGCTACGTATATAATAACCTCATCAGGGCGAGGAGGGGCAGGTGATTCTATGATTCCTTGAGCACAATACCACTCTATGAAGGGGGCCATCTCTTTTTTCCTCTGATGTACCCTCTCCCAACTCATCCCATGTCAGAATTGGATAGTTCCATGCTCAAACCTATATCATGGTCCTAGATTGGGAGGTGTAGGTGCTAGAGTCTTATCCCAAAAATATTGAAGGTCTAGTGGATGTATATCATCAGTGGGAATCCGTGGAGTCCTTAGAAGACCAAAACAGGATGTTGTAAGAACTTCAGCTCTAGGAGCCCGACTGCTAGACTCCTCTAAGTTTTGTCTGTGCTAATAGGGACTAACATAATAGTCTCTTTGGGAGTGTGATGGAGGATGTCTAGGTGGAAACCCTGGAGGAATTGGTGGAAAGTGGTCTGTGTTCTGCTAGGATGTCCATCACCTATTCATATTTTCTTCCACTCTTCGCCTCTTTTCCTCTTCCTCCATCTCTTTCCTCAATTCCTCAACACTCATTATTCTCTTTCCTTTATCTGCCATCTGTTCAAACATAGTGAATTAGCTATATAATAAAAACAGCACACTGCAAATTATTTTAAAATACATCATCATATATCATGCATCTCATCATGATAATCACATATCTAATCATCATAATAAAATGTATATCTCATTATATTAATTCAATAATCATACTTAGAAATTGTCCATGCCTATTTACTAGTCCATGCTCTGATATCAAGCTCTATGGCACCCCCAACCCGAGCGTCACATTTTGGACTTTACTCCGGGATCGTTATTGACTGGTAAACGTGATCAGGATTGTTACCCTGTCACACGGTGGGATTTAATGGATATTTGTCCATTTAACCATTATTCCTTAAGAATTAATTTTATGCTATTTTCCATCAAGTGCCCATTCAAGCTATCTTTGTCCTGATATACACATTTTATATCATATATAATTGTAGAACTTCATAACATGCTCACATCCATTGTCACTTGTTCATAAAAACAAGTCATAAAATAGATCACGTATGATCATCAAGATATCAAATATCAAGTCATCTTACAACCAATTGCTATAAGCAACATATATAAGAAATTATCAAGTTTTCCATTCTTCCATGTCCAATTCATGCTCCTTTGTCCTCTTCATTCTTTCATCTGTCTATTGGTTTAGAAAACAAAACATGAGTTGAAAACTCAATAAGCAAGCTGTATATTTTTCAGGCAATTTATTTTGAAGGCAACATTATTTAAAAGCATTTCCCTCCACTTGGTAGGAGACACTTAGCAAGTGATCAACTACTTGCGGAGCAGAATCCTTTTTATTTAAAACATCTTAGAAAGCGACATTATACCCTCTCGAGGGTAAACCATGAAAACATGATCTTTATATCCCTCATGGGTATATCATGACACTGCAATGCAATGCATCATGACATCATAGGATGAAAGCTAGCTAGGTAACCATCCGTCTTCATCTTCTCCCATCTCAGGGAGGGCGCCGCCGGCCCTTGGCCTCTCTTAGCGACTTGGCGACACCAAAAGGGGACAATCGGTCCGCTTACACCTTTAAGGTGAACCTCATGCTTTGTACGCATGAAACATCCTTGATATGCTAGCATGATTTTTCTTTCATGAATTCATAAAATAATATTTTTCATAAATATTTAATAAAGCAATATGCAAATCAATTAGCAAATAAAAGGATCATTTTAACACATATTGAACTAAGGAATGACCATCCTTAAATACCTTAGAAATAAATTCAAATAACATTTGCTAAAGAAATCAAAGCAGTTAGAATATCATTTGTACCATCTAGAATAAGTTGAAAAAAATAAAAATCATTTAAAAATTTGCTTGCTTACCTTGGTCACGTGAGCTTTCCGGATCAACCTTTTCTTTGCCTTTCCCTATACATGTAAGAATGACATAGAATTCATATAATTTCCATTTGCTTGCATTCAACTTAGTTTTCCAACCCATTTTCATTAACATTCACAACCCACTTGAATTCCAAGTCGGGTGTACATACACAGCATAATTTATACATCATACCATTCATTACACTACATGTTCAATACCATATTTAGGGTAACATTCATATATATCATAACACATTCATTAGTCATTCATTAGACACCATATGGAGGTTTATTATTCTCACTTATCATTTTTCACATATTTTTCATAATTCACACATTGTGCTCATTCTTAAGCACTTAGTTGATGTCCTAAACCTCATATATTAATCTCGAATTTTGGGATTATCATTATTGACCAAAACAGAAAAATAATTCACACATTTTCATCATATTTTCATGCATTTTTGAATTTTAACAATTCACATAAACCATTTATCATTTACTCATGTTTATCTTTCCATACATGTCCATTTCACAACACATAGATCATGTGTTTCTTAAAATTTTTCAAATCAGAAACTTGCTTTCTAATTCAGCATGATTAGAATCCTTAATTAACACTTCACTTAGAGTATTTTTATGAAATTTTATTCCACTAATCAAAGGGTTCCAAAACTGCAAGTTTGGGACCCGTTTTATACACTTTCAATGTCCCTTTTGATACTTATATCAAAACAGATTTTTAATCTCTAAATTCTAGTAACTAATCATACTTTTATTAACCCAAATTTAGGGTGTTATCATATATTCAATGTCCATATATTGGTTTCTTATAAAACAACAACTTCACATGCATGTAGGTTACCCTTCTTGCACCTCTTTAGACGTCCACATGTATGCCCCTAAAAATCCAATTTAGGGAAATATTTCCTAAACCATTTTGAACATCAAAAGTAACCTAGGTTTAAGGTATTTTACCCTCTTAGTCATCCATAAATCATTTAAGCTAATTCATGTATCATTTTTAACGTAGAAACATGAAAATTGGGTTATATGTGTAACCCTAATTCTCATCCTTTCTAAAATTCATAACTTATGCCCAAATCAACATATATTATTCATCTAATCATGAATCATAATATAATCATGATAAAAAATCAAAACAGCAACATCACATGTGAATTTAAGAAAATTTCAGCTAGGTTTATTACCCATATTCAACCCTAATCTCTATTTTCTTCCTCTTGAACCCTTGATTTCATATTTGTCATTCAATCCTCAATTAATACCCTAATCAAGGGTATCATGAATCATCCTTTAAGGGTTCATTATGGATCATATTCATGACTCATAAATTGAGGTAGAAAAACTAGGTTTAAATGATTCAAAACTCAAGATAAACTTACTTGAATTAAACCAAGCTTGAACTAAACTTCTCTAACTTGAATTCCTTGCTTCCTTTCCTTTTTTCTTCCTCTTTTTTTCTCTCATTTTTCTTACCATTTTCTTGCTAGAATATGGACATGCATAGCCGTTGTTTAGGGGGTTTTGCTCCTTAGAATTTGTTTCTCTCAAACACCTCATATGCTATGGACGTCCACCCTTATGTAGGGCTGGATTTTTCCAGCTTTGTGGCCCCACTTGCCACATCAATTAAAGGGTAATTTAATACATGTTTATCCCATTGTTGACATGGCACATTATGCTCCAAGTAAATTAGAAAATTATCTTTGTAAAATCTATCAAAAATCCATACCATTGATGGCCACAAATCTGTCCACATATTGACGTCCAATTGCAGCAGCCTTCTTGCAATTTTTTTCACAAAATGCAGCTTTAATTTATGGACATTTAATTACCCTAGATAATAGCTTACTTAGGGGTCCATTTAGCATTATTAAAAAATCATAAATATCCAAAAATCTACCTTGGTCGTCCACCTCTCTTGTAGCCTCCATTGCTGTCTACTTGAGATCACGTCCATATGGCCTTGATTTTGACATCTTTGGCCACAATTTTCCACTCAATTTAATTGCTCATTTATTACCTTGATTCCCTAGCTATCTTAGGTGTGAATTTTATATAAAAAAATCATAAAAAATCCACTTTTTGGAGGTCATGGACGTCCATTGTGTGCCACCTCCATGTTACTCCCTTAAGCTAGCCTTTAGCTCCTTAATTCCAACATTAATGCAGGGAATTTTTCATTGATTTTTTATTTTTAGAAATTCACAAAATTCACTTGTAATTACCTCCTTTCGACACCTCATTTTTTCCATTATTTATTTAATTAATTTCTTAAACTTTAACTTAAATGCTAGTTACTTTAAGGTGCTAAAAGTCAAAGGTGCTTCACCTTTTTCGTACAAGCATAATCCCACAACACTTAGCTTAATCCAATCCTTTCATAGCATTGATCTTTGACGAGCTGCGTATATGTCTATTAAAATGCTCGTTTTAACGCAAGTATACGTGCCAATCAAGTAATAAAGAGTGAGTAGATTATCGTTCCCACGAGGATTGTGTTGAATGGATTAACACCTTGAATATCAATTGTCTAAGTGAATTGGTAGAATAAATGAGAATTTTCTTTTAAAGAATAAAACTAAACTAAACAAAGCAGTAAATGACCAGAGTGGGGTGGATATTGCTGAGATTGCCTTGAGATGATTAAGGTAGGTGGGAATATGAACTCATTGAATCATATCTATGTTATTTGGTCCCATTTAAGTTAGTTGTACAGAGATTATTAATCTAGGTTCATTCATATTCATATATGTCTTCCAACACATACAAACCTAACCAAGTTTTAATTATGTACTATGTTCCCATGCACACAAGTAAAACAAGATTGATACCCACATAACCTAATCAAGATTACACAGGGTTAATAAGTATATTACTATCCATTTTAACATCCAACACAAACAAGAGCTGGAATACCTGTGCCTTATATATGGATCTTATTCAGATCCCACTTTTCCAAGCATGAATCTGAATATTCAATCAATCTACAAGGTTGCTGTGGTGCCCCCGACCCGAGGCCTCCACAAGCCTTACTCCAAGACCATTTCGATTGGTAAATGTGATCAGGATTGTTGCCCTGATCACGCGGCGGATTCTTAATTTGATCTCATCCAAATTTTTTTTCGTTTCCTTCATCATATAAGCATACACTTGTCATCATTCATAGTGGGCTCATCCATATCATCATAAAATTTATCATACAAATATCTTTACTTTCATATTGTAGGCAACATATATATATTCGTGAATAAAAATTCACATAGAATTTTATACATAATCACTTATCTATTTACACCATACATAATCAATCTCATATCATTATAAGCAATACATTCATCTATTCATTCTTCAAAGATACCAATTCCTTTTAGGTTTGCTCCTTTCCTTGAGCCTTAAACCTGTCTAAGGTTGGGAAAACAAAACGTAAGTGATAAACTCAGTAAGCAAGCATCATTTTTTTTAAATGCATCCCTTGCCTATTCGGTAGGAGACACTTATCAAGTGATCAACTACCAATAGGAAAAAACCTTTTATAGAAATCTTCTTTATAATACACTCATAAAACTTTGTGCATCTAAATCATTTTTCATGGGGACAATTGTTTGTCCCAAAATATTTTTCATCTATCATGAGGACATGTCTATGTCCAAAAATATTTTTCATATGGCATAAGGACAATTATATGTCCTAAAACATTTTTCTTATAACCTTTTGCCCATGAGGACATTTTCTTGTCCCAAAACATCATTTATTTAAATTTCTGTATAACCCAACTCAGGGTTATTAAAAAGTGATGCATGTGCATAGAAATCTTTTATCTAGTCGGACATTCTCATGTCCAAAAATATTTTTCCATATAAGCCTCTTTTAACCCGCATATAAGATACCAAACCTTTTTAAAACCAATATGGCAGACATATTCATGTCCTAAAATATTTTTCGGTATCTTCTGAAAACTAAACATAAATCCATTTGAAACCAACACAAATTCATTTAAAACCAAACAGCGTCGGTGCCCATTTTGTGACTTTTAAACATAGGGAACATATGTATGTTCCAAAAATATATGCATTTGTGTCTCTGACCCTCAGGATGGTGACACTTAACAAGTGATCATCCTTCCCTAGGAAAGAAACCTTTCATGAGACAGCACGCGAGCTAGACGTCTGCTCATGAACTTACTCTCATTTCAGAGAGGGCGCCGCCGGCCTCCAGCCTTCTCCTAAGCGACTCGGCTACAGGTAGAGGTGAGCTCTGGTTCTCGACCATTTTGGTCTGTAACCACCTCAACCATGAGCCTAGTATATCGTTTTGCGCACACTCGTATGCTAGCAATGATTTTCACAAAACTTAGCCCAATCATTTGACTGTGATCTTTTTCAAGCCTCAGCTTGATATGTATAAAGCCAACTTAGTCCGGAGACTATGCCCTTCTCGAATTGAAAACTGAACATGATTGTTTTGAAAATAAAATAAAATATTTTAAATCACTCAGTCCGCAGACTATGCTCTTCTCAAATTGAGAACTGGGCGTGGTTGTTTTGAAAATAAAATATTTTTGTAAATTATTTTCA
The DNA here is from genome assembly GCA_030490835.1 of Annona cherimola. Taxonomy (NCBI): domain Eukaryota; kingdom Viridiplantae; phylum Streptophyta; class Magnoliopsida; order Magnoliales; family Annonaceae; genus Annona; species Annona cherimola. The sequence goes on along the minus strand of CM059972.1, from coordinate 39,894,737 downwards.
AATCCTGATGTTAGATGACCACCCTTAAAGAGTTTAGAAATATTTTAACAAATCCATTTTACCAAACATTTGAAATATTTGAGAAGATAATATTTTGCAAAACATTAATGATTTGCTAAACAACTTATGAAATTCTCATTTTAAGAAGCTTTTGATCATTATTTACACTTAAAATCCACCAAATCATTTTGTAGGACTGGCCACCCTTAAATCTTTTTGGAATATCAGAGTAAAACATCTTCAAAGTATTACAACTCTAAGAGTTGTAAAGCATCTTGATAGATTATTTCAAAACACCAACATAAATCTCAAAACGCGTATATAAATTCAATTTAGGACATTTAATGGAAACCATTTCAAAACATCTATTTATTTCTAGAAATCATTTTGTAAAAAATTACATTTTTCAATAAAACTCCTTATAAACCACACTTGTATGAACTTGCTTATATTAAAATCATCTTAAAACCCACGTCATATTTTCAAGGCTTGAGCTTGCTTACTTTATAAACAATTCTCCACATCATTAATATAAACATGATCAAGTAATTTTAATACTTGAATATAAATATTATACTTGAAAATTCACTTACTTATCTCGTAAGCAATTATGAAACCAACTTATTAAAGCAAGTTTATAAATTTCATAAAATTCCTTTGAAACAATATTTTGGAAAGCTCGCTTGCTTACTTGTAAGCAAAATTTTAAAAATCATTGATATAAGTATTTCCAATCTTGGCAACACTTGTGATAAATAATTATTTTAAGAAGTATTGCTTGTTTCCCATGAAACAATTCTTAAGACATTTTATTTAAGCTATCATTTTCAAAACATAGGAGGAAATCAATATTTTGGAAAGGCTTCCTTACCTTGATCACGTGAGCTTTCCGGGTCAACCCTTTCTTTGCCTTTGCCTATACATGTAGAATGATATAACATTCATTTAAATTCCATTTGCTTGCATTCACTTAGTTTTTCAACCCATTTTCATAAATATTCATAACCCACTTGAGTTCCAAGTCGGGTATACGTACATAACATACTTATGTATCAACCAGTCATTTCATCACATGTTCAATTCCTATATTTAGGGTAACATTTATACATGTTATAAAAAATTCGTGAATCATTCATTTGTCATCAAATAAAGTGATAAACTTTCAACTTGTCATTTTTCACATATTTTTCATAATTCACATATTGTGCTTATTCTTAAGCACTTAATTAATATCATAAACCCCATATATTAATCTCAAATTGTGGGGTTATTCAAACAGAAATATATTTCATGTGTTTCATCACATTTTTCATGCATTTTTGCATATTAACCTTTCACTTAAACCATTTATAATTTTCCCATACTCATCTCTTCAAATACGTTCATTTCATAACACATAATTTATGTGTTTCTTAAAATTTTTCAAATCAGCAACTTGGATTCTAATTCAGAATGATTATACACCTCAATTAAAACTTATTTAGTGTATTTTCACGTATTTTTAATCCACTAATCATAGGTTTCCAAAACAGCAACTTTGGAACCCATTTTTCACCCGTTTAACGTGTCTTTTGTCATATAACCCTAAACAGTTTTATAAATCCGAAATTTCAGAAATTAATCCAAATTTTCCTAACCCAAATCTATGGTATTAACATATATATAAATTTGGATCATTTCTACATATTTTTCAAATTTCTTTTTGATTGTTTTCTCAAACTATCCACATATGCTGAAATCAGGCATACTGATATCTCTAAATCTTGATTTATAATCAAATCAAGGTATTTAATTATGAAATTTATATCATACATCAATAAATATATGAATTAACTTTCATAAAAATTTCATTACGAAATATTAACATTATATATTTATTTTGTCATTTTCACTGTGTTGGACAGTGTTAGGAGTTTAGGGTCATCCTTAATCACGTGAATTATGGGGCATATTTATACCCGTCAAAACTTAATTTTTTTTCATGTGATTATAAATATTTTTTGTATATTCTGTAAAATTTTCAGCCCACAATTCCTTTTATAAAAATTATTAAAAATAATTTTCTACAGCTGATCCTGTCACCCTTTTTACCCTATTTAGTTTAATCTTCTCAAATTTTTAATTTGAAACTGGATTATTATTTTAAGCTGAAATTTTTATCTTTCCTTAATAACTCCATCATGATTCTTCCCAAAAATTTTCATGCTAAAATTCATCCATTTACTATCCCGTTCATATTTTAGTTTACAACATCATATAATTTCCAGATTTGAGGTATAAAATCAAAATAATCATATACTTACTTGATTAAATGGGTAATTCCTCCTTTTCCCCTTTCGTTTCTGCTCTTTTCTTCCTCCTTGGTGGCCTAGGGCTGGGACGTGAGCCTCACACATGGACGTGCCCCCTTAATAGAGCTGGATTTTCCAGCTTGTGGGCCCCACTTGTACTACATTTTCCATAGCTATTTAATGTGTGCTTATCCCCCTAATGTGCTGATTAATTCACAGCCATAAAAAATATTTTTACCATTTTTTTATTAAACCAAAAATCTGCTTAAGATAGAATCAATCCAAGCTGTCCACTTGTCACGTCCACATGGTTGCCTGTTTTTGATATTTTTTTTCAACGATTTTTGCAGCTTTTTAATGCACATTTATATACCCTAATACCTAGGCTAATTATTCATGCATTTATAATTTTTTTAAAATTAAAAAAATCACATTTCTGGCTGCTTGAACGGTCCACATTTCAGCTCTCTTTTGCTGTCTATTTTCAACGCCCCTGTTTCAGCAGCAATTTTGAATTTTTTCCACCATGGTTCAGCTTTAATTTAATATTCGTTTAATCACCTAATAATGTAGGTCAATTGGGAATCAATTGAGCATAATTAAAAAAATTCTGAAAATTCCAAGAGCTGCCACAACCGTCCCCATCTCCTTCATGCATCCTTGCTGTCCATTTCATCATCTCATCTCTACGGTCCAGATCTGATGCCTTTAGCCATGAATTTCCACTCCAATTTAATGCACATTTAATCCCCTAAATCCATAGTTGAATTTGGGCATATATTTTATTAAAAAAATATTTCACAAAAATCCACTTTAGGGGCTGGTTTGGACGTCCATGCTTGCCATGTAAGCTACTCTCCCCTATGCTAATCACTTTTTGGTGTAAAAAGGTAAAAATAATTAATCCTAATTTCATGCAAGCCTAATCCCATCATCATTTGCATGATCAAATCCTTTCATAACCTTGATCTCATAATTTTAATCGTCCATTTCAAATTTCATCTCAATCCGACTTTTCTAGCTCAAGTTATGATCGTTTTAAATTTTGGACGGTGATGATCAATTATCATCAAAATTTTCATAATCTACCTTTCCCATGTGATTAAGCACAAAATTATGTGCTTCCATCTCAATTTTCATATTAATCCGCCTTATAGGCGTCAAGTTATGAATTTTCTAAGGTTTTCTTTACTAACTTGAGAATTATCCTTTTAAATTCTCATAATCCATATCAAATAATCTAAAATGATTATTCATGATGTATTGGTGTATTTTAATCACCAAAAAATTATTCTAATCCCTTTGTCCCACATCAGCTTATGATGATCACTCGAATCATCATTGCTAATCCTTAGCCCTAATTATCATAGTTTAGCAAAATCACAAAAATTATTTAAAATTCAATAAATTTATTTATAAATTACATGTAAATGTTCAATGCATATATTAAATCTTACTTAGGTTGTGGTTTCACAGTTGCAAAGCTTGTAAACGCATTAAGCATTATATATAAGGGTAATCTTAAGCAACATATGTCACAACACAACAATATTATCAATTTAAGCATAAGAAAACTAAATATCATAAGCTATGAGTTCAAATCCTACATATCTCCCATCATAGGAAGGTTCAGCCCATAAACATGACTTCAATTCCCGTTAAAATCAAGTTACAGTCATCCCAAGCAAGGAAAATAATAAATAGGAAGAGATAAATGAGAAGAGGAGATAAAACTCAATGGGTTTGCAATGATAGCTTGGATCTCCACTTGCTCTTCTCTCTTTCTTTGAAGCTTTGGTTTTCTCCCTTTTCTCCACAACAGCCACGACCCTCTCCACGTCTCACCCCTCTCTCTTGAATCCTTAGGTTTCTAATTATAATGGGTAGCTTGCGCAGCACATGTGCAGAAATCTGCTCGTATGGATGCGTAGTGGCTCCTAAGCGCCCCTAGCTGGCACCTGGGTGTCAACTCCCTATGTGCTGGGTAACTTGGAAACCTTTTTGGAAATCCTAGGACTTCATGCCTTGGCGCCTAGGCGCCCCTAGCTGGCGCCTGGGTGCAAACTCCCTGGAAGCTACTGTTTGCTGGATTGTGTTGGAGTTCTGGTAAGGGCATGTAGATTGGCGCCTGGGCACCACTGGTCGACGCCTAGGCTCCATCCACCTGCCTCATGACTTGGTTTTGATTTGCATCCGCTTCGCCCACATTGCTTGTAATTTGCCCATCCTTCCTGCAAAAATTACATAAACTAAATAAATGGACTAAAAATGCCTAATTTATGCTAAAAATGCATAAAAACTAAATAATGCTCCTAAAATGTAAAGTGAGTGAAAATTAAGCTAAATGGATGCAAACTATGCCTAATCTCTTGGACTAATGCACAAATATAGTCTAAAATGGGCCATGATAACTCGCATTTTTACGAGTTATCGCACCCTCAAACTTAAATGTTGCTAGTCCTCGAGCAACACATGTAAACACAATGAATGAATGAATGAATGAATGAATAAGGACTATGTCAACCCAACCTAATTCCAATTATGCTTCTAATAATCACATTTCTCTACTCAAAAAGATCAAGAATAACCCTAACTTGAAACATTGCATAAAAAATATCTATTTCTCAACATAGGATATGCGTTTTCATCGAGTTACATGTAAATGATGGTATTATTAGTCCACAGTCATAATTCAATCCTGCTAATCTTCCTCTTGATCAAAAGAAACTGGTTAAAAAAAATCAACACAAAACAGATGAACCAAGGCTTAAGTATAACTTTCTGGTCAAAGAACATGACGTTAATTCACTTGATCCCGTTTTGCCTAAATGCACATTCTTTCCCTCCCCCCAAACTTATTGCATGACTCTCCTCGCCATATTTCAGAATATCTGGAGAGATGTTTTTATCTTTTATTTGAATTTTTTTTTTGCTCCCCTCACCATATTTCAGGGTATCTGAGGAGAGTTTTCTTTTTAAAGTGTTATTACTGTGACTTTCCTTTGTCTTTTTATGTGAACCTTGACATTTGTTGATGCTAAGTCCCGGTTACTCAGCTTAGGTCAGTCACCCCCTTTTTATTATTCCTTGGTAGGGATACTGAACATATAAGACAATTTTGTGAAGTATTACCATTTCTGAGACCATTAATTCCCTTAACGCACATGGTTAACATTTGTTTAACTCAATTCTTATCATTTCAGTTGAAAAGATTAGCATGGAATTGAATTATAACAATGTACTATGAGATTTAGTCCAATTCATTCATATGTTACTTGCAAATTTTCTTAACACATAGTCCTTAGCCTGAATTTCTGATTTTTCATAAAATCGATTTCAAGTTAAAGTTTTTCTCGACCTTGCACATATTTCATCAAAATGGATTGACACAAGATAATTTTTATAGGCAAAATTTGACATGATATGCAATCTAACACATGTATACAAGATATGAATCAAAACACACCAAAAGGAATTATACACCCCCCCCTAAACTTGAGGGATGCATTGTCCTCAATGCATGCAACTACATGAAACCTACATGATCATAGACTGAGAAATAAATATAAAAGAAATATAAAATGGAAAGGAGAGGTACTTCCCTAGGCGTCTGATGTAGAGGAGTCGTCGTCGTCGCGCTCACTTTCTTCACCAAGCTGATGTGAAGATTGACCAAAATAGGCTCAAAAATTGGGAGGTGTCGATGGGAATGGTAGTAAAGCCTTCGTATCAATCTGTCGGTCCTCTATAAGTCTTTGAAAGTGTGCCTCCATAGCCCAATTGGACAACTATAGAAACCGGGTTTGGGCTGCCATTAGATTCTCTAAGTTGGTCAGCCTCACATTGGTTGAGAGCGGTTGAGAGCGACGTCACAAATAGGAAGAAGGAAGAATGAGCAGCACAATATTGAAAAGTGTACAGCAAGCTCAACTTTCCATGTCTTTACACCCCAAATTTAATTCATACAAGCTCTTCTTAAGCAATCCAACTCAACTTTCAAGCCATATTATTGATACCACAAGTGCAGTCCATAAACTCCTCCCCCACTACTTTGAACTCTTAGCCACAATAAAATAATGAAATAGCTTGAACCAAAAGGTTACCCACAAGCAACACATCCACATGCCCGCGAATATATGAAAAATGCAAACCACCCACTTGCACACCTTTTATTTAAAGTAATAAAATAGGTGATTTACTAAAAGCAGTAAAATAAATTGCGTAGAACTTCAATGGCGCAAAATATGCAAAGATGGAGGATTTTGATATTGAAAATGATATCAACTAAGCAAACCATGATTTTCATCTCGACGGTCTCAAAAAATGCTTTCCGTTGATATGTGGTAGCTCCCGTAACTCATTCAGGATCAAAAGTTATGACCAGTTGAAGTTGGCATGCTGAAAATTCGTGTTTTGCTGTTTTTTATGCTGGCAGGGGGGTGGCGCTGAGGCACCAAAAATTGAAGCCTAGGCGCCGACTTGCTGACTCAAAAAGTTGCAACATGTTATTTCCTTGAAAAATATGGCACCGGGGCACCGGATCATGGTGTCGAGGCGCCACTTCTCTGATCCTAACTTGCTGGAACATGTTCTTTTGCAAAAACTTAGCGCTGGGGTGCTAAAAATTGAGGCTGAGGCCTCACTCCAACTGCATTTTCTTGTCTTGAATGATGAATATAAACTTAAAACTCCTTGATTCCATCCTCTATCAACTTCAAAGTGGATTGAAAATCCATACGATAATCCTGCCTTCCTTGCCTTGGGAGATACTACTTTATTCTTGGATCAAAAATCAAAAAGTGTAATGGGTTGCCTCTCATTCAGCGCTAAATTTATCATCTTCATCCCGATGTCGCATTTAGGATTAACCAATTCCCGCTCTATTGAACTTCCTTCCATGAGGATTGTGCACTGGAAGTTCAGCTCTCTTCTTAGCCTCTTCAAATGGATCAGTTAGCCTTTTTTCTTGAATTTCATAATGACTATAGAAGGGTTATTCAGGGTCTTGAATTGATGATGGCTTCAAGATGCTGCTTTACAAGGCTATGCATTGATCATCTAAGTCATGTTGCAATTGAATTTTAGGAAGACAAATTAGAAACGTGTTGATATGATAATTTTTAACTTTCTCCACTAAATCAACCTCTATTTCTTCATCAATTTCTTCTTCCACTTCCTGACTTTCCATTGGCTTGGCCAATTGTTCAAGCACGAATTGAAGGGCAAATTGTTCTGCTGCACAAATGGATATATCTTCTTTGATGCTTGTAGTGACTTCGCAGGCCTCACTCAACGCAGTTTCCTTTGAATCCTCCTCAATATCAGTTGAACAAGACTCTTGCTGCCTACTTTGGATTGCAGTAGCCAACTGCTCCACCTGGTTTTGCATGTTCAGGTTAAACTCCATTTGGCTCGTCATGAATTGCATGAACATGTGGCGCCCCGAACCGAGGCGTCGACATAGTCCTTACTCCAAGATCTTGTTGATTGGTAAACGTGACTCAAGATTGTTGCCCTGATCACACGGTGGGTTCTTAATTGGATCTCGTCCAAATTTTTTTCATCTCTTTCTTTTTCTTTTCATTCATCACATAAACATATACTTATCATCATTCATAATGGACTTATCCATATAATTATAAATCATCAACTTCTCATATTATTCATAACTTCATAATTTCATACAACCTATGTCCTTTTTCATTATATCTCATTAGGGCATTCATTCATACTTCAATATACAAAGGATTACATACCTTTGTAACTATGCTTCATTCATTCATTCACCATATCACTTACAAGCAAATCCACTTGATCTTTTTCATCACTTGGCTTTCCCTGCACCTGTCTGAGGTTGGGAAAACAAAACATGAGTCGAAACTCAATAAGCAAGCATTTTTCATTTTAAATGCATTCCTCTCCATTCGGTAGAAGACACTTACCAATTGATCAACTACCAACGGAATAGAAACCTTTTCGTAAACTATTTTTGGAAACTTTTTCATAAACCATTCGTGTAAATCATTCGTAAATGCATTTCTCTCCATTCGATAGGAGATACTTAGCAAGTGATCAACTATCAATGGAATAGAAACCTTTTCATAAACATTGGATGTGCAAATGCTTCCTTTCCACTCCTGACATAAACCTTCGTGTGCGGGTACGCTAGCCCAGAGAACATCTCACATAGCATGGTCCAATACACCGGCTGTCTTCGACTTGGCCTCATCAAGGGGAACATCTCTTCCTCTTGACACCTACATGGTTCCTACATGCATGATTTTTGATTTTTTCGGCATTATATACCTCTTACACCAGGTGACTTGTCATTCTCATGTAGAGAATTATTTGCACCATCCCTTAAAAACATAATTTCAAATCCATGCTTTCCTTTTCAATCCATGTATGAAAATGCAATGCATTCATTCACACATAACATTACTTTGCCTCCACCTCTGGGAGGACGCCGTCGGCACAAAGCCCATACGCTCAGCAATAGTGAAGGGGGACCCTCTGATCCGCTTTCTACCTCCACCAAAGCCTCTTCATTATACATCATACATGTGCACATGTCCATGAACATCACATGATATCAATATGCCGGCGTGACTTTTCATAAAAACTCATAAACATTCATCATTTCAAAACATTATAGGAATGGCCACTTTTAAACACATTTCATAAATACTTGAGAATAAAACATATTTTCAAAAGGGTTTGCTTGCTTACAAATATTCATTTTCAAAAGGATTGCTTGCTTACAAATCATCATTTTCAAAAGGATTGCTTGCTTACCTTTGCTTTGCTTCAACCTGACTCCTTTATCTTTTCCTTTCCTTTTTCTATACAAGGAAATTGGATATTTTATCCATCTATTCCATGTCTTAACTTGCTTTCCATGCATGCTTTACGATCACATATTACCTCATTTTTATAGAGGTTATCATTTTATAAATACTTAGTCATTACTCATTTATATGGATTTTTATCCATAAATCCTTTAAAAATTTCATCCATATATTTAAATATTAATCTCAAATTTTCTCCAAAATCACGTTGTTTAGTGTTCATAGTTACTGTAGCAATTACTGTAGCAGATTACTGTTCACGATCACTGTTCATGGTACTGTTCACCTCGAGGTTACTGTTCACAGTAACGTGGGTTACTGTTCATGGGTTCCAAAATTTGATATTTTTTCCAAAAATAAAAAATAACTTGACATAGATTATGCCTATTATAACATAGGAAATTTCATATATTTTGAATTTATCATCATTTACTTGGCGAAAAAAATTATTTTCTCCATATACTAAAAATCAACATAAATTCACTTAAGCATAATCCTTAATTCCAAAAATCATGAAATTAATATATCATCATTCTAACATCATATTTATCATATTAATTCATCCCAAATCATCATTTATCAAATTTGGAGCATTATTTACACATATCATATGTTATCTTCCCGAATGCTCCATCTTTGCTCCAAATTTTCGATGTTTCGGCATAATTTCAATTTAGCATGGTAACTAGACTTATTTTTCTCATGCTTAGGCATTATCTAAGCATGGTTTTACCCTACTTAACACCCAAAAGAAATTTGGAAAGAATTCTCTTGCCTCAAGTGGAGAACTCCTCTCCTCCTTCTCTCTTTCTCTCTCTTTCCTTCTCTCCTTCTCTCTCTAAGCCCAAAACGAATTTTGGGAGTGGTAATGCTTGAATTTCTCAAGCTTGGAGTGCCTTTGGACGTTCACCCCTGCCCCCTATTTATAGTTTTTGATTTTCATCAAATTGGAATTTACCCCCTTGCTTGAGGTATTAAATTATAAATGTATTTTTTTCTAATTTTCAAAAGGTGCATGGAGTCTTGTGCAGCCCACCCTAGGCCTGCTCCAACCCTCCTATTGCAGCCCTATTTTTTTAGCTTTTTTATTTATTAAAATATATTTATTTTAAGCAAATTAAATCCTAGCCGTTGGTTCTTGATGAGGATGATCATGGACCATTGATTTGGTCAAATATTCCCAACCACCCCCTGCAATTGCTTCTGTTCATTTATTATTTATTATTTTTTTAATTATTTAATTTAATAAATAGTCAAAAGTAGCGTTAATGGAAAATTAAGCTACTTTTTGATCTCCTTTTGACGTTTCATCTTGACCCTTGATTTGTGATTTTTGATCAATCTTGAACCACTCATCATGTTCATCATCATATTTTGGTCATCCATAAAAAATTTCATCTCAATCCGACGTCCGGATTGCAAGATATAAATTTTTCTTCATTTTCTTCACAAAAATAAAAAAAAATCCGAAAATTATTATTTTAATCCAAAAAGCACTTTTGTCCTTTAGTGGGAAGCTTCCTTTTTCTTCTTTTATGATTAAGTTAATCAAAAATGATTAACTTAACATATTTCTAACTTGTGGTTTCAGCAATGTTTTCACTTGAGTTGTATGTTGATGAAGTGGCGCCTAGGCGCCAACTCTCTGGTTCTGGATGCCTCAGCTTGCATTCAATTCGTCCGCTCTGCTATCATACGTCTCGTCCTTTCTACAAAAGATGGAAAAACTAAATAAATGAACTAAAAATGCCTAAATAATGCGAAAATTTCCTAAAAACTAATTAATGCTCCTAAAATGCAAAACGGATGAAAATTAAGCTAAATGAGTGCAAACTATACCTAATCTCTCGAACTAACACACAAATTAAGTCTGAAATGGACCATGATAACTCGTAAAAATACGAGTTATCATACCCCCCAAACTTAAATGTTGCTAGTCCTCGAGCAACACCTGCAAACAGAATGAATAAATGAATGAATGAATGTATGAATGAATGAATATATGCAGAAAAACAAAAATCCACTCCTTTTGCTTCCGGTTGTGCATTGATCAATCCACTTAGCCATTTCACAAGGTCGTGATTAATTCGACCTGAAAAATCCTTCATTATACAAACAAGGCATACATTTTCCTTTTCACACCAAGTTACATGTGGATGCTAAGATTTCATAGTGCAAAGTCATATTTCAACACGTTAATCTTTCATTCGATCAGAAAACTGGTTAGGAAATCAATGAACTCAAGCAAAACAAGGATTAAACTGAATACACTGGTTACAGCAAATGGTATCAAGTCACTGAATTCAGTCTCTAACAACTGCACATTCTTTTTCCCCCCAAACTTATTGGAAAAATTCTCCTCACCATATTTCAGGATATCTGGAGATTTATTTTTTTTTGGCTCCCCTCACCATATTTCAAGGTATCTAGGGAGAATTTTCATTTTTTTAAAGCGTTGTCACTGTGATTTTCCTTTGCTTTTTACGCGAACCTTGCCATTTGTTGATGCCAAGTCCCGGTTTCTCAACTTAGGTCAACCACCCCCTTTTTATCTTTTTCTAATGCTTTATTTGGGGTACTGAACATGTTTGAGTAATTCCTGTGAAATAATACAATTTCCGAACTCGTTGAAGTACTTGGTCAACAATTATTTAGTTCAGTTTTCATCATCTCAGTCTGAAAGATATGCCTATTATTGAATTAGAACAATGTATTCTGAAATTCCTTTTAATTCTTTCACATATTAATTTCAGCCTGCTTTATACTTGGTTTCAATCTGAATTGCCCCTTTCTTTCATGAATTCCATTTCAAATTAGAATTAATCACAGCCTTGCACATTTTCACAATCGGATGAATTGAAACAAAGATAACTTTCATTAGCTAGAATTAGAATGCAAGCAACATAAACTAAAGCATGAAAATTAAAATGCAAAACTAACCTATGGTTGAGAATTATACACCCCCCAAACTTGAGAGATGCATTGTCCTCAATGCATGATCCTAAGATGAACTAAAAATGAAAATATAATGAAAAGAAAAAATAAAATAAAAGAAAAACAAAAAGAAAGGACTAGGACTCCCTCAAGAATCGGACTCTGTCGTGTCCTCGTCGGGCTGGGGCAGTGTGATACCCAGACCCAAGTAACGCTTATGTATATGCATTTGGCATATACATATGAATCCAGTATAATTTAGTGGAATTATGAATGATTTCCTTTGCAATATTGATGATTTATCGCAATTAGGGCAAATGATGATGAATGATCAATGAAAGCCGATATGGGTCAATGTGATTAAAGAGGCTTAATAAATATTAGGAAATGTGAATATATTGAGGATAATTACCTCATGTATTATGGTTTAACTAATGGAGATTTTGATGTTAATTATGGATTAAAGGAGGCAAAAGCTAGAAAATGCATAACTCGACGCCGGGAAGGCGGATTAAGATGAAAATTGAAAGATAAACACCTAATTTTGTGCTTAATCTTATGGTAATAATGGATTATGAAAATAAGGATGAAATTAGGGTGAAAATTGATCATCACCGTTCAAAAATTCAAATGGTCATAACTTGAGCTAGAAAAGTCGGATTGAGATAAAATTTGAAATGAACGGTGAAAATTATGAGATTAATGAAATGGGAAGCTTGGATTAAGCTAATTATGATAAAATATAGTGATTAATGACATGATTTGAAGGTTATTGGATTAGCTCAAAGGAGCTTGAAAATGTGGCCATACGTGTGGACGATCAAGGGGGCCATATACTTGATTTTTAAATTTTTAAAAAACATGCAAAATGTGTATTTAAATGACCTAGGAAGCTAGGGGGATATGTGGAAGAAATTTGGGCTGACTTTTGTGGCAAGAAAATGCCAAAAAGTCCATGATAAGTGGACCCCACGATATGTACAACAATGGAGCATGGGACAGAGGTGCACGTTCAAGCAGATTTTGTGATTTTTTATGATTTTTTTAAATAGCTAAATTGATCCATAATTATTATAGCTACCTAGGGTGATTAAATACCCATTAATTAAAGTGAAATTTTGGTGGAAAATTCGAGCAAAAGTTGCTGCAAGTGGACCCCACCCAAATGGACAGCTTTATCTAGAAGCTGGATAAGGCAGTGGAAAAAAATTCTAAAAAAATATTAAATGATTAAATATGTGGCTGAAATTTTTTTTACAAACTCTAGGATAAATTCGAAAACTTTTCCCTCCATTTTGGGTCGAAATTGTAAAGGAAAAATTGAAAAATAAATGTTTATATAAGAAGGCAGTGTGGACGTTCCAGATTTCTGTTTGGGAAAGAAAAAAAGAAAAAAATCAAAAGGGCAGTGGCTGGAACGACCCAAGGGATGAAAACATGAAGAAATGAAGGGTATTTCAAGTGCTCAAAGGAAGGATCACCAATTGATCAAGTAAGTATATGATTATTTTGATTTTATTTTTCAAATCTGGAAGTTAAGTGATGTTGTAAACTAAAATATGGACGGAACAGTAAATGGATGAATTTTAGCACGAAATTTTTGGGAATAATCCTTATGAGGCGATTAAGAAACGACCAACTTTTCATCTCAAAAGAATAGTTATTTTGCAAACTAAAAATCCGAGAAGATTAGCCCAAACAGGGTAAAACGGGTGACAGGATCAGCTGTAGATAATGATTTTTCATAATTTTTTTACAAGGCCTTTTGGACTGAAACGTTTACAGGATATATAAGATATATTGAAAATCACAAGAAAAAATAAAAATTAGGTTTTGATGGGTATAAATATACCCCATAATTCCCTTGATTAGGCTGAACCTAAACTCACAACACTGTCCAGCACAGTGAAAATGACAAAATAATTATATAATATTAATATTTCGTCATGAAATATTTATTACAGTTAATTAATGTATTTATTGACCTATGGTAGAAATTTCAGATCAAAAATACATGATTTGATATTAATTCAAGATTTTGATATTTCAGTACACCTGTTTCAGCATATGTGGATAGTTGGAGAAACAAATCAAAACGAAATATGAAACCTAAGTAGAAATGACCCAAATTGATATATATGTTAATATACTAAATTTTAGTTAGGAAAAGTTGAATTAATTACTGAAAATTCGGATTTATAAAACTGTTTAGGGTTATGTGTTGAGAAAAACGTTAAACGTGTGAGAAATGGGTTCCAAAGTTGCTATTTTGGAAACCTATGATTAGTGGATTTAAATATCATAAAAATACCCTAAAAAAATTATTAATTAGGGATAATTATGATGCTGAATTAGTGACCAAATTTCTGACTTGGGAGATTTTATGAAAGGCCTCATATATGTGTTGCCAAATGGGCATTTGTGAAAGGATAAACATGCATAGGTGATAAACAACTTATGTAATGTGATTTTGTGAAAAAATGCATAAAAATATGATAAATTTTATGAATATATTACTGGTTAGGATTACATGATGTTAATCTCAAACTTTGGGATTAATTAATGAGGCTTAGGACAATAACAAGTGCTTAAAATGAGCAACGATGTGAGAAAAATGAAAAATATGTTAAAAATGATAAATGGAGATAATGAATCTCCAAATAATGATTTAATAAAGGATTATTACATGTATGTAAGTTTACCCTACATAAGGGTATTAAAAGTGAACAATATGACGTATAGGTTATGATACGTATGAACACCCGACTTGAAAGACAAGTGGGCTAAATTAGTATAATATAAGTCCAAATGGATTTATATAGTTTGGGAAACCTAAGGAATATAAGTATTTGAAGATGATGCAAATAAATGAAATGTTATTTTCATTTATCTAGGCAAAGGCAAGGAGAAGAATGGAAGAAAAGGATTATAGCTATCTCAGGTAAGCAAGCAAACTTTCTAAAATGTTATTTTCTTTCTATGTGATTAATGTGTTTGAAATATTTATGTTTATGTTTTGATGAATGGGCAAGCACATATTTTGAACATGACGTCTTTAATGCAAAGCCATAAGTTTTGAAAAATGTTGGCTTTAAGGAAAAGCCTCAAGGATTGCTTCGTGGGAAGCAAATAACGAATTTAAAATAAGGAATCTATCACAAGTGTTGCCATGGATTGGCAATGCTTTATGTTAATAGAATTCGAGAATTTTGCTTATGAGTAAGCAAGTTCTCCACAATAATGTTTTAAAAGGATTTTACGTTTTATATCGATGGTTTTTCCTAAGAATTTGCTTTTAAGTAAGCAAGTTCTTTACGATGTTGTTTTAAAAGTATTTTATAAGAAAAAAGGGAATTTTTCCCTTTTTCACAAAAAAATAAATGTAAATAAGTTTTTAATTTCTCTTATGATGTTTAATGATAAATAATCATGTTATAAAAGAAAAAAAAAGAAAAAGGAGATTTGATTTATGAAAAAGATTTGTTTTGCTAGATCTTTATAATTAAATAATAAATGATGATTTGAACATAGTTCATATATTTTGAAATGATATTCAAAATTTTTTGGTTTCCTTTAGATAAGGAAATCTATATTGAAAATGTTTTGAAAAATATTTATACGAGTGTTGTTAAATGGAATTTAAGGATGACCAACCTACTATATTGATTTCATAAGATGTTTTAATTTTGTAAATTCAAAGGTTTTGAAATTCTTTTATAAGGATTTTAAGATGTATTATTTCTCAAACATTTTCAAATGTTTATCAAAATATTTTACTCAAAATGTTTCTAAAAGAATTTAAGGAAGGTCATCCTAAAATTTGATTTCAAATAACAACTTGTTAAAGTGGGTGCGATCGCTTACAAGTTGACACGGACTGCGGTCTGTGACGTGTTTTTGAAAATAATTTTTAAATATATAGACTTCGGTCTAAGATTTTTGTGTGTTATGGATGCAGATAAAGGTCTGTGATCCCAGTTTAAAAGGACATAGGCTGCGGTCTGTGGTTCTTTAAACCAAACGGGCTGCGGTTTGTCATAATAATGTATGGTGCACCAGTACAAGAACCAGGCAGGTTGTAGAGCATGGTTGGGATGACCAGGGCCCATTCTACATAAGGCCAAGTCGCTAAGGGATGACAGGAGTGCCAGCGGCGCCCTCCCTCAGATGGGAGCAGGATAAATAAACAGCCGCCTGGCTAGCGTGCTGTTAAGGATTCTCTTCCAAAATGTAGCATGATCACTTGCTAAGTGTCACTACTAGATGGAGAGAAATGTGTTTGCATACATTTTTCTTTTCAAAAGCCCAAAGATTGGGATATAAAAGCATTTATACAAAAAGTTATCCTAAATTGGATTTCTACGAGCCATTATGCATAAATTACTCTAAAAGAAGGGTATTTTACACAAAATGTGTAAATATTAAGAATAAAAAGAAATAGTTTTTATGCAAAAGTTTTCATGAAAAAGATTTATGACTTGTTTGCTATAAACAAGCCCCAAGATGGGGATTATGAAAAAGGGTTGATGTTGAAAATTATTTTGGACATAAGAATGTCCAATTCCAAAAGGTTTATGTGGGAAAAATGGTTGGGCATGAGAATGTCCAATGCCAAAGTGTTTTAATAAAATGTGTTTTAGGACATATGAATGTCCATTGTCAAAGAAAACTATGTGAAAATGTTTTGAGAAATTAAATGTCTCTTAGCTAAAAGATTTTATGATGAAAAATATTTTTGGATACAAAAATGTCCTTTGCCGATAAAGGCTTATGTAAATAATGTTTAGGACATGAGAATGTCCTCTCTTGCCAAAGGATTTATGGAAAAAATATTTTGGACGTAAAACGTCCACTAGCAAAAGATGGTTTTATGTAAAGGTCTTTGAACATTAAAAATGTTCATCTAAGATCAAAGGAAATTAACTAAGGAGGGTAAAACATATATGTTTTGCCTTAACAAGCCCAGACGTGGCTTGTAAATGATTTAAGAATAATGTTTATGAAAAATGTTCAAGGACATGGAACTGTCCTTATGAACAAGGATTTTATGATAACGTACTATTCATGATAATATTTTGGGACATATAAATGCCCTCATGAAAAAGGTGTTCAAGATATTTATGAAAAAGGTTTTCAAGGAAGTCTTGCCCTAATGATAAAATACTTGCTTACTGAGTTATCACTCCCGTTTTGTTTTCCAAACCTTAGACAGGTACTGAGAGACTCAAGGGGTCGAGGACCTAGAAAATGGATAAAAGGTACGTAAGGGAAGCCATGTGGCTATAAGGAATGGGAAAGCATAGATATGCTAAGGTATGTCAATGTGTATGTGAACTTAATTAGCATTTTAAGTTCTATGTGATTCAACGATTGAATGTATAGATGTATGAATGTAAAATGTGATGATTTAGTCAATGAGACTTTTTATTGTAGAAAAGCATGATGAGATGCTATGAATGAAATATGAAATGTATTACAAGTGTATTGCAGATTGTATGATATATGATGTTGATTTTAAAGAAATGATTGATGAATAATGGTGTGAAATGTAAAGATATGAATGAGTGATGAATGATGACAGATGAAAACGAAAAAAAAAATTTGGACGAGTTTCAAATTTAGAACCCGCCGCGTGATCAGGGCAACAATCCTGATTCACATTTACCAATCGATAAGGTCTTGAGGTAAGGAAGTGACGTCTCGGTTTGGGGCGTCATAGAGCTTGGTGTCAGAGCAAGGATTGGTAAACATGCGTAAGAAGGAGAAAATAAAGGATGATAAATGGATAGGTCTGATGCCACAAAAGTTGGTATCAAAATATGGATTGTTAAATAGGCATAGAAAGAAAAGATTTGATATCACAAAGATGATATTTTAGAAAGGATTGATAGATAGATATAGAAGGAAAATGGAAAATGATGAAAGAGATAGATTGAAAATTATAATACATATACGATGTGTATTGTCTTATACTATGTGTCATTATGACACAATGATATGACTACTTAAGGAAATATAACTAGTTTGTTATATTTCACAGTGTAGATGGTATATGAAGAAAAATGATATGAGGACAATGAGATAAAAAGGAGGTAGGAGAATCTAAGAAAAGATGCAGGATAGGAGGAAATAAGATGATGAGTTGAATAATAGAACCCCACAATAGAGAACCCCCCATACTTAAGGATTATTACACCTCACTTAAGATAGCACAAGACTGTGCTATATGATATATATGTTTAAAGTTTGACATCATGGCGGTCATATGGAAGGCACCTAGTGGTCATATGATAGACACCAAGGTGCCAACTTTCTAAGTGATTGTTGATTTAGAATTTATGGTTATAATAAAATGACAGATTATATAGGTATAATCTGTATGTGTAAGGAAAAAGCAACCTTACACTATGAAAGGCAAAGATGGAAATGAAAAGGTAGGAAAAAAATGAGTTTTCCTTTGATTTTTATGAATGTATTATCTTTGATGTTATGAAAATACAGGTGCATTTGATTTCATTCAAATGTTAAGTATATATGAAAAAGGAAAGATCATTGATCTTTCTAGATTATATAATTGATTATGTATGATGATTCTATGATCAAAGATGATCATATTGACTATGTATGATGCGAACAATTTTGTGATAAGGTATGATATTGACATAATTTATATGTGGCATTCTACAACATGCCTAACACCTTAGTTTTTGAACAAGGGAAAGGCAGTTGCAGATATGAGTCAACAGGAAGGAAGAGAAGCCAATAGCAAGTCTAAATGACCAGGACAGTGAGGACAAGTGAGTCCATGAACTCATGGACAATGAGCTACTATGAACCCTAAGTTAAAGGATTGGAGGCGTTACCACTATAAGAATACCACACATGTAAAAAGAGTGGAGGAAAAGACAATTGCAGCTGTAGAGGAAGATGTGCAGTAGGCCACTCGAGATTGAGCAGCCCAGACAGAAGAATAATACAAGGCCTTTGGGAAAAAGCCCAACAAGACCATATAGATGAAGGTAGAAATGACGAACCAGTACAGGTAATAATTTTTACCTAGTACCCAAACTTTTAAAGGTTAATAATGGTAAGATAGAAATGAATGAAAAGGTTAATAATGTCCTTCTAGCACAGTATCCACTTAAGTTCTCAGGTAAATCAGATTTTATTTAAGCTGAGCAGTGGATGACTGAACCTAAAAGCATGTTCAAGGTTTCAACATATAGTTCTATATAATGACCAAGCATTGATTTGCAATAAGTAATATGAAACCCTAAATGGCTATTATGCCATAATCAAATAAGGTAATCTCGAAGAATTTGATAACAAATATTTTCCAATAGGATACCAGGATGTAACACCTGTTGGTAATGAACATATATAGTCAGGGCAAGGACAACTTGATCCTAAAGATTAAAGAACCTGATGTAGGCAAAGAAACGAGTAAGAAAGGTCAACTCAACCGATAACTATAATTGACAGGAAAGTCTCTGCAAATTATTGCAGAAAAATATAACAAAACATGTTTAGTTAGCATGTATGGAAGCAAAAGAAGGTTATACATATGATACCACAAAAGTTGGTATATCATAGCAAGGAATGGTAGATAAATGAAGAAAAATGAAAGCAAGAATGATTGCCGAAATTCTTCTAAATTTTGATATGATTGAAAGATAGGTATAAGAGAGATAATTTCTCTATGATGTTCATGGGAAATGAGATAAAATAAATGATGACAATAATGACAATAAAGACCCTTACTAGTTTATGGAAACTGGAAAGGGAACTAAGGAAGAAAATATTTTAGATTGGTTTAATAATTGGTATTCCTATTAGGTAGTCTACACTGGTATAACCTAGTTGTAGACATTATGAGATGGGAAAGAAGGAATGGATAGCTTAGTAAAAGTGTCTTTTGCTAAGACATGTATGAAATTTCATGTATAAAACTTTATGTGAGAGCAACATTTGCTTTATGATATAGAATGAATATATTATGTTATATATATGAAAATGATTATTATGGATTTTTATTTTGTATGAAAGGATGGGTAGCCTAGATCTTACCCTATGATAAAATGAGAAATTTTATAATTTCTCCATGTATAAGAAAAATAGTATGCCTAACATAAGAATAAGAGATGGATGGCATAAAGAAAAGAACAAATGCCAATAAGAAACCCATGTGTGAACAAGGACCAGTAGAGATAAGCATTAGGTCTATTGGACCAAGGCTAAAATTTCCCTTAAGACAGAGTAGCGCAGTGGAAGCGTAATGAGCAATTGAAGTATTGAAGAAAGATGATAAGATTAGCTATTTTATATGAGTTATACCCCCGATATTTGAAATGTAGTAGGTTTCGGGACGAAACCTGTTATAAGGGGGGGAGGATTGTGATACCCGGACCCAAGTAACGCTTATGTATATGCATTTGGCATATACATATGAATCCAATATAATTTAGTGGAATTATGAATGATTTCCTTTGCAATATTGATGATTTATCGCAATTAGGGCAAATGATGATGAATGATCAATGAAAGCCGATATGGGTCAATGTGATTAAAGAGGCTTAATAAATATTAGGAAATGTGAATATATTGAGGATAATTGCCTCATGTATTATGGTTTAACTAATGGAGATTTTGATGTTAATTATGGATTAAAGGAGGCAAAAGCTAGAAAATGCATAACTCGACGCCGGGAAGGCGGATTAAGATGAAAATTGAAATATAAACACCTAATTTTGTGCTTAATCTTATGGTAATAATGGATTATGAAAATAAGGATGAAATTAGGGTGAAAATTGATCATCACCGTTCAAAAATTCAAATGGTCATAACTTGAGCTAGAAAAGTCGGATTGAGATGAAATTTGAAATGAACGGTTAAAATTATGAGATTAATGAAATGGGAAGCTTGTATTAAGCTAATTATGATAAAATATAGTGATTAATGACATGATTTGAAGGTTATTGGATTAGCTCAAAGGAGCTTGAAAATGTGGCCATACGTGTGGACGATCAAGGGGGCCATATACTTGATTTTTAAATTTTTAAAAAACATGCAAAATGTGTATTTAAATGACCTAGGAAGCTAGGGGGATATGTGGAAGAAATTTGGGCTGACTTTTGTGGCAAGAAAATGCCAAAAAGTCCATGATAAGTGGACCCCACGATATGGACAGCAATGGAGCATGGGACAGAGGTGCACGTTCAAGCAGATTTTGTGATTTTTTATGATTTTTTTAAATAGCTAAATTGATCCCTAATTAATCTATATACCTAGGGTGATTAAATACCCATTAATTAAAGTGAAAATTTGGTGGAAAATTCGAGCAAAAGTTGCTGCAAGTGGACCCCACCCAAATGGACAGCTTTATCTAGAAGCTGGATAAGGCTGTGGGAAAAAATCCAAAAAAAATATTAAATGATTAAATATGTGGCTGAAACATTTTTTACAAACTCTAGGGTAAATTTTAAAAACTTTACCCTCCATTTTGGGTCGAAATGGTAAAGGAAAATTGAAGAATAAACGTTTATATAAGAAGGCAGTGTGGACGTTCCAGATTTCTGTTTGGGAAAGAAAAAAAGAAAAAAATCAAAGGGGAAGTGGCTGGAACGACCCAAGGGATGAAAACAAGAAGAAATGAAGGGGATTTCAAGTGCTCAAAGGATGGATCACCAATTGATCAAGTAAGTATATGATTATTTTGATTTTATGTTTCAAATCTGGAAGTTAAGTGATGTTGTAAACTAAAATATGGACGGAACAGTAAATGGATGAATTTTAGAATAAAAGTTTTTGGGAAGAATACTTATGAGGGGATTAAGAAACTACCAACTTTTCAGCTCAAAATGATAATTATTTTGCAAACTAAAAATCCGAGAAGATTAGCCCAAACAGGGTAAAACGGGTGACAGGATCAGCTGTAGAAAATGATTTTTCATTATTTTCTACAAGGATTTTTGGGCTGAATATTTTACAGGATATATAAGATATATTTAAAATCACAAGAAAAAAATGAAAATTAGGTTTTGATGGGTATAAATATACCCCATAATTCCCGTGATTAGGGCTGAACCTAAACTCACAACACTGTCCAGCACAGTGAAAATGCCAAAATAATTATATAATATTAATATTTCGTTATGAAATATTTATTATAGTTAATTAATGTATTTATTGACCTATTGTAGAAATTTCAGATCAAAAATACATGATTTGATATTAATTCAAGATTTTGATATTTCAGTACACCTGATTTCAGCATATGTGGATAGTTGGAGAAACAAATCAAAACGAAATATGAAACCTAAGTAGAAATGACCCAAATTGATATATATGTTAATATACTAAATTTTAGTTAGGAAACGTTGGATTAATTGCTGAAAATTCTGATTTATAAAACTGTTTGGGGTTATGTGTTGAGAAACACGTTAAACGTGTGAAAAATGGGTTCCAAAGTTGCTATTTTGGAAACCTATGATTAGTGGATTTAAATCTCATAAAAATACCCTAAAAAAAGTATTAATTAGGGATAATTATCATGCTGAATTAGTGACCAAATTTCTGACTTGGGAGATTTTATGAAAGGCCTCATATATGTGTTGCCAAATGGGCATTTGTGAAAGGATAAACATGCATAGGTGATAAACAACTTATGTAATGTGATTTTGTGAAAAAATGCATAAAAATATGATAAATTTTATGAATATATTACTGGTTAGGATTACATGATGTTAATGTCAAACTTTGGGATTAATTAATGAGGCTTAGGACAATAACAAGTGCTTAAAATGAGCAACGATGTGAGAAAAATGAAAAATATGTTAAAAATGATAAATGGAGGTAATGAATCTCCAAATAATGATTTAATAAAATATTATTACATGTATGTAAGTTTACCCTACATAAGGGTATTAAAAGTGAACAATATGACGTATAGGTTATGATACGTATGAACACCCGACTTGAAAGACAAGTGGGCTAAATTAGTATAATATAAGTCCAAATGGATTTATATAGGTTGGAAAACCTAAGAAATATAAGTATTTGAAGATGATGCAAATAAATGAAATGTTATTTTCATTTATCTAGGCAAAGGCAAGGAGAAGAATGGAAGAAAAGGATTATAGCGATCTCAGGTAAGCAAGCAAACTTTCTAAAATGTTGTTTTCTTTCTATGTGATTAATGTGTTTGAAATATTTATGTTTATGTTTTGATGAATGGGCAAGCACATGTTTTGAACATGACGGCTTTAATGCAAAGCCATAAGTTTTGAAAAATGTTGGCTTTAAGGAAAAGACTCAAGGATTGCTTCGTGGGAAGCAAACAACGAATTTAAAATAAGGAATCTATCACAAGTGTTGCCATGGATTGGCAATGCTTTATGTTAATAGAATTCGAGAATTTTGCTTATGAGTAAGCAAGTTCTCCACAATAATGTTTTAAAAGGATTTTACGTTTTATGTCGATGGTTTTTCCTAAGAATTTGCTTTTAAGTAAGCAAGTTCTTTACGATATTGTTTCAAAAGTATTTTATAAGAAAAAAGGGAATTTTTCCCTTTTTCACAAAGAAACAAATGCAAATAAGTTTTTAATTTCTCTTATGATGTTTAATGATAAATAATCATGTTATAAAAGAAAAAAAAAAGAAAAAGGAGATTTGATTTATGAAAAAGATTTGTTTTGCTAGATCTTGATAATTAAATAATAAATGATGATTTGAACATAGTTCATATGTTTTGAAATTATATTCAAAAAGTCTTGGTTTCCTTTAGATAAGGAAATCTATATTGAAAATGTTTTGAAAAATATTTATACGAGTGTTGTTAAATGGAATTTAAGGATGACCAACCTCCTATATTGATTTCATAAGATGGTTTAATTTTATAAATTCAAAGGTTTTGAAATTCTTTTATAAGGATTTTAAGATGTATTATTTCTCAAACATTTTCAAATGTTTATCAAAATATTTTACTCAAAATATTTCTAAAAAATTTAAGGAAGGTCATCCTAAAATTTGATTTCAAATAACAACTTGTTAAAGTAGGTGCGCTCGCTTACAAGTTGACACGGACTGTGGTCTGTGATGTGTTTTTGAAAATAATTTTAAAATATATAGACTTTGGTCTAAGATTTTTGTGTGTTATTGATGCAGATAGAGGTCTGTGATCCCGGTTTAAAAGGACATAGGCTACGGTCTGTGGTTCTTTAAACCAAACGGGCTGCGGTCCGTAATAATAACGTACGGTGCACCAGTACAAGAACTAGGCAGGTTGTAGAGCACGGTTGAGATGACCGGGGCCCACTCTATATAAGGCCAAGTCGCTAAGGGATGACAGGAGTACCAGCGGCGCCCTCCCTGAGATGGGAGAAGGATAAATAAACAGCCGCCTGGCTAGCGTGCTGTTAAGGATTCTCTTCCAAAATGTAGCATGATCACTTGCTAAGTGTCACTACTAGATGGGGAGAAATGTGTTTGCATACATTTTTCTTTCCAAAAGCCCAAAGATTGGGATATAAAAGCATTTATACAAAAAGTTATCCTAAATTGGATTTCTACGAGCCATTATGCATAAATTACTCTAAAAGCAGGGTATTTTACACAAAATGTGTAAATATTAAGAAGAAAAAGAAATAGTTTTATGCAAAAGTTTTCATGAAAAATATTTATGATTTGTTTGCTATAAACAAGCCCCAAGATGGGGATTATGAAAAAGGGTTGATATTGAAAATTATTTTGGACATAAGAATGTCCAATTCCAAAAGGTTTATGTAGGAAAAATGGTTGGGCATGAGAATGTCCAATGCCAAAGTGTTTTAATAAAAGGTGTTTTAGGACATATGAATGTCCATTGTCAAAGAAAACTATGTGAGAAACGTTTTGAGACATTAAATGTCTCTTAGCTAAAGAATTTTATGATGAAAAATATTTTTGTACACAAAAATGTCCTTTGCCGATAAAGGCTTATGTAAATAATGTTTAGGACATGAGAATGTCCTCTCTTGCCAAAGGATTTATGGAAAAAATGTTTTGGACGTAAAACGTCCACTAGCAAAAGATGGTTTTATGTAAAGGTCTTTGAACATTAAAAATGTTCATCTAAGATCAAAGGAAATTAACTAAGGAGGGTAAAACATATATGTTTTGCCTTAACAAGCCCAGACGTGACTTGTAAATGATTTTAGAATAATGTTTATGAAAAATGTTCAAGGACATGGAACTGTCCTTATGAACAAGGATTTTATGATAACGTACTATTCATGATAATGTTTTGAGACATATAAATGTCCTCATGAAAAAGGTGTTCAAGATATTTATGAAAAGGGTTTTCAAGGAAGTCTTGCCCTAATGATAAAATGCTTGCTTACTGAGTTATCACTCACATTTTATTTTCCAAACCTTAGACAGATACTGAGAGACTCAACGGGTCGAGGACCTAAGAAATGGAGGAAAGGTACGTAAGGGAAGCCATGTGGCTATAAGGAATGGGAAAGCATAGATATGCTAAGGTATGTTAATGTGTATGTGAACTTAATTAGCATTTTAAGTTCTATGTGATTCAATGATTGAATGTATAGATGTATGAATGTAAAATGTGATGATTTAGTCAAAGAGACTTTTACTCTAGAAAAGCATGATGAGATGTTATGAATGAAATATGAAATGTATTACAAGTGTATTGCAGCTTGTATGATATATGATGTTGATTTTAAAGAAATGATTGATGAATAATGGTGTGAAATGTAAAGATATGAATGAGTGATGAATGATGACAGATGAAAACGAAAAAAAAATTTGGACGAGTTTCAAATTTAGAACCCGCCGCGTGATCAGGGCAACAATCCTGATTCACATTTACCAATCGATAAGGTCTTGAGGTAAGGAAGTGACGTCTCGATTTGGGGCGTCACAGGCTGTGATGACTGTCCAAAGCAAACTCGGACCTCTGGCGGTGTTGGTGGGAAGGTCCAATTAAATTCCCTACAAAAGAAAAAACACAACCAAAAATTAAACAGAAAATGATTGATGGGTTGCCTCCCATCCAGCGCTAAGTTTAACGTCCTCGGCCGTACGTTCCATAATGATTAGCCAATTTCTGCTCTATCGAACTTCCTTCCATGCAACGCGTGTACTTGAAGTTCAGATCTCTTCCTAGCCTCTTCAAATGGATCAGTTCGCCTTCTTTCCTGAATTTCATAGAGACTATAAAAGAATTGCTCTTCAGGGTCTTGAATTAAGGATGGCTTCCAGATGCTGCTTTCCATGGCTATGCATTGATTGATCAAGTCCTGTTGCACTTGAATTTCAGGAGGACCAATTAGAGGAGTGTTGATATGATAATTTTCAATTTTCTGCACGATATCAGCCTCTATTTCTTCATCAATTTCTTCTTCCACTTCCTGGCTTTCCATTGGCTCGGCTAATTGTTCAAGAATGAATTGAGGGGCAAATTGTTCTGCTGCACAAATGGATATATCTTCTTTGATGCTTGGAGTGACTTTGTAGGCCTCATCCAACACAGTTTCCATTGAGTCCTCCTCAATATCAGTTGAACAAGACTCTCGATGCCTACTTTGGATTACAGTAGCCAATTGTTCCACCTGCTTTTGCATGTTCATGTTAAACTCCATTTGGCTCTTCATAAATTGCTTGAACATGTCCTCTAAAGATGATTTGCATTCAGGTAGCGATGGCTCCTCTTCTGAATATGCTTGACATTCCGTCGGCATCACATTTTCTAATCACGGTTCTCCATAGTTGTCCTTTGCATCATTATAATGATCAAGATAGTCCATAGATGCTGAGTAGTATACGCATTGAATTGACAAGTGTCCCTCAGCTCCGCACAAATCACAATAAATTGAATAAGAAATATTCATATCCTGCATTTGATTATCAAAACTTATAAACTGAGCTGGAGGTGCCCATGTATTGTCATACTCATGGAAGCCCATTATACTTGGTGTTAAAAGTTCTGCACTTGGCCAATGGTAAGCATATGAAGCCATTGAAAATTGCAATAGACAGACCCCTGAAATAAGAGTTTATCAAAAGAAAAGAATTGAAAAGAAGAAAATGTAAAATGAAATTAATTACAGAATTGTACAAGAAAGCAATGAAACTAATCAATAATTAGTTAAACAATTCCCCGGCAACGGCGCCAAAAACTTGATGAGCTGCGTATATGTCTATTAAATTGCTCGCTATTTACGCAAGTATACGTGTCGTGTCAAGTAATAAAGAGTGAGTAGAGTATCGTTCCCACGAGGATTTGTAGACCGGAATTATTATGAAGCTTAACTGCTTTCGAGGGTTGTGAAATTCTGAGTGTGTGGTCCTATTAAACTAATAATTGCAAGGGGAAATTAGAGTAGAGATATGAGACTATTGGATACTAAAACGGGTTTACTGATTAGGGATGGCAGATGGATAGATCGGAATCCTTGAATCTAAACTATATTGCTCTGGTTCTTGTTAAACGGATTGCATATGAATCTACTAACACAAGTTCATGTATCTTCATATATGTCTTCCAACAGTATATAAAGCTAATTACACCCTATTTAAGTGCTATGTTCCAGCAATAAAAAAAAGTGCTATGTTCCCATACCATTAAATAAAGTGAAATTGATAAGTTCATAACTTGTATAATGACTACACAGGGTTTAACGGTACATTCCTATCCGTTAAACAACTCTCCTTACACAAAGGTCGAAACCTGTGCTTTGCACATGGATCTGGCAAAGATCTCCCTTTTCCAAGGGTAAATCAAGAAATTAAATCATCTTACAAAGTAGCTAATCTTGTAAAAGCATTATACTCACACATGCAAAGGTAAATCATACACAACCATGTATATAAGTTTAAATATTCATTCCTGAATATTCTAAAAACCAAGAAACAGTACAGTTTAGAATTCAATTCATCCTAACTATCCATCTAATGGAGGTTTAGTTCAAAGACATAATCTTAACAACCACTACATCCATATAAAAAGTATCCATAGTGCAGAGAAAGAAAATTGGAAAGAATAAGAAAAACTGTTTTCCAACAGTTTCCACCAACGGGACTTGATTCCTTTCTTCAATCCGAGCTTTGATCTCGATTTCCACTTTCTCTTGCACTGTAGTTCGTACTCAGGCTCTCTCTTCCTTTCCTTCGTGCGCGAAACCCCTAGGAACTATATATAGAGTCCTATTTGCGCAGCTTACGCACTAGAATATTCGCGTACGGATGCGTATTGGCTCCTAGACGCCAACTCTCTGTGTGTTGAGCAGTTTGGACAATGTCTGGAGACCCTAGGAATTTCTACACTGGCGCCTAGGCACCAACTCCCTGGATGTGGTTTCTAACTTGTGGTTTCAGCAATGTTTTCACTTGAGTTGCATGTTGATGAAGTGGCGCCTGGGCACCCCTGGGTGGCGCCTAGGCGCCAACTCTCTAGTTCTGGACGCCTCAGCTTGCATTCAATTCGTCCTCTCTGCTATCATACATCCCATCCTTCCTACAAAAGATGAAAAAACTAAATAAATGAACTAAAAATGCCTAAATAATGTCAAAATTGCCTAAAAACTAACTAATGCTCCTAAAATGCCAAACGGATGAAAATTAAGCTAAATGACTGCAACTATACCTAATCTCTCGAACTAACACACAAATTAAGTCTAAAATGGGCCATGATAACTTGTAAAAATACGAGTTATCAATATTCCTATCCATATTAACATCCAACACAAACAAGAGCTAGAATACCTGTGCCTTATATATGGATCTTATTCAGATCCCACTTTTCCAAGCATGAATCTGAATATTCAATCAATCTACAAGGTTGCAAAGCTTGTAAACGCATTAAGCATTATATATAGGGGTAATCTCAAGCAACATATGTCACAACACAACAGTATTATCAATTTAAGCATAAGAAAACCAAATATCATAAGCTATGAGTTCAAATCCTACATATCTCCCACCATAAGAAGGTTCAGCCCATAAACATGACTTCAATTCTGTGGCGCCCCGAACTAGGGTGCCTAGAAGCCTTACTCCAGGACCGTTTTTTATTGGTAAACATGACTCAGGATTGTTGCTCTGATCACACGTCAGAATTTTATATATATATATATATAACATCAATACATGGAAAATTGCCATCATTTTTCCAATTTGAAACATATTTCACATATCATAGTTATAATCAAAGTCTATTCACAAACATCATCAATGAAAAGATATTCTTTCCATCTCAAAATTATCATTACCGTCTTTACATAAAAATTTACTTATACAACATTTACATCAAAACTACATAATATTTTGCATGTTGCCTTCATCATCATTTCCTGTCTGTCGTTGAAAGCATGGGTGAGTAATAACACTCAGTAAACAAGTCATGCCTAATTTTTCAATCATTTTCATGCATTTCACAAAATGCAAATGCAATGCATTCATAGCATACATGACATTCCTTTAGATGCGACGCTAGCTAGGCGCCCATCCCATACATGCTCCCATCTCAGGGAGGTTGACGCCGGCCTGGGCCTATATAAGTGACTTGGCAATAGCGAGGGGGACATCCGGTCCGCTTACTACCTCAACTATGGCCTATTCCTTGTGCACATGCTTATTTATATACACATGTCGGCATGATATTTGCAAATCATAAACAATTTTATAAAAAGCATTTAATAAATAATTTAACAAACGTATTTCAGTTCATGTAAAATAGTTATAGGTATGGTCAACCTTAAATAAATTTCATAAAGCAACTCACAAACAATTTCCAGCATTTTGGAATTGATGCGTACCAAGTGCTTGTCGTTAAGAGCACTGTGATCACCAGTTTAATTTAAATTAACCGAAACACATTAAAGCTACCACTATACGAGTGATAGTGTAGAATAACGGTGAGTCGGGTCGAATCCACAGAGAGGCTATATATTTTTAATTATTTTAAGCAAAAATAAAAGAGAAAAAGTGAAAGAGGGTGCAGAGAAGAAAAAGAAAGAAATTAGGGAGAAAGGAGAAGAAATTAGAGAGAGAAGAAAGAAGAGAGAGAAAGCATATAAATAAGAGAGAGAAAGAGACAGAGAAAGGAAAGAAGAAATTGCAAATAATTAAATCTAAACTATGACAGTAATTAAAAGACTACAGAAATTAATCTACGAAAGCAGGAATGAAAATTGCATTAAATGTAATCTAAGAATTACAATGCATAAAGCGATAAATCTATGCTAAATATTACAAATCTAAAATTAACAACTACAAAGCATTAAAGAAAAACTATAATTAACAGAAATTTACTTACCCCAATTCTTGCTTGAAAACCACTCTTTTTTGATGAGCAATACAAGCTCTTAAATTTTTCCCACTTGGCAAGGGTCCCACCTCAATGGGTCCCACTTCAAGTGATGGGAGAGAGAGTTGTCTTTCAAGGCAAGGGGGACCCTCATTTTATAGTTGAGGGATGGGCCCTCCCTCCTTTGGAAAAATCGATGTGGGATTCTACGCTTGGATGTAACTGTAGCTGCACTTTGCCGTTTGCTGCTATGGAGAGCTCACAGAGATGGGCCGGAGATGGGTTTTGCGAATTCGATGCCTGCTGAATTCGGTGTGGCCGATTTTAGGTGTTCGCTTGAACGAATTTGTGGTTGACGTTGCTGTTCTGTTATTGCGGCAGATTTATGGTGCAAAAATTGAGGCTTCTTGGTTCATCTGCCTTGATGCGGCTATGGTGATTTGTAGTTGGTTGACCAGGAGCTGAAGACGCGATCGAGTTGCAGAGATGAATCAATGAAGGTGCTTTGGCTGGAGCTTTGGTTTCGGACAACCGAAAATTCTGAATTTTCCATGGCTGGTAATTTCAGATGGTGCTGCATTCCTGTTCGTCAGATTTTTCTGCCGTGACTGGGTTTGCAAGCACGGACGGATTTTCTGCGGCTGCCAGTTTTGAGTTGCTGGATTCCAGAATCCATGCTGCCAGAGAAAAGGTTGGCTGAAACGGTCGGTCTCGCTGCTGCTCCGTGAAGCCATGGCTGGAATTGGGGAAGATAATTATGGAATCGATTTTGAGGGTAGCAGACGGAATTGCTACTGCCTTTTGATCTCGGTAGGGCGCTGATTTGGGATGGTAATGGCAGCTGGTTCTTCCGGTTTGATCGCTAATCAGTTGGTTGGAGCTTGGTTGCGATGAATTAATGAGACGGGAAGAACTGCTGGTTGCTAATCAAAACTCGATTGGTACTGCCTCCATTGCCGGAATCCATGGCTGGATCATGGCCGAAATTTCTAGATGTGCTGCTGATTTTGTCCGGCCAGATGGTTGTCGATCTGCTATTGCTTGGATTGGTGCTGAAATCGTGAATGGAAGATGGAGGAGGCGATGGGTACGGTGCTGCTGTTGGTTTGGGGAAGATGGAGCACCAGAAATGGTGCTCCGGCGGTGTACGGTCGTGCGTACTCATGCAGCAAGCAAAAACGGATTTAAATATTTAATTTTTGTCAAAAATGATTTTTAATAAGCTTGCAGAGATTTTTAATTTACTTTTCTTTTTAGCCCTTTTTGAATTTATTTATTATTTTTATTTTTATCTTAAAATGTTTTGACAATTTGTTTTATAACCATATTTTAAATTATATTTATAACTGTATGTATGATTTTTTTCTAATTAGGTGATTTTATAATTTTTACCCATATTTCAATGTGAGCCTATTTAATTCTTTTTAGCATGTCTAATTATTTTTATAATTTTATATTTTCCAAAATATTGCAAAATGACCCGTTTTATAGCAAAATTAAAGATTCTATCAAAAATATGATTTTCATAAAATTTCGCTTAAAACATGCATTTAATTATCATTTTAATATTTAACAACGTGAATTTAATATAAAATTAAAGGAAAAATTTTAGACTTATCACACCCCCCAACTTAAACATTGCTAGTCCCTTAGCAATGGAAATTTTTTTATATATATATATATGTCATAGTGTATTACTAATTTTTATAAAAATCTAGGTGCATTGCTAATAATGATAGTAAGCTTTATAAGTAAATTTCTTTAGTGAACATGAGTAAAAATATTTCATGATGCATAAAAGAGTATATAGCACGTGTGTATGTGTATTAATGAACGAATGGGCATTAGTTAAATAAATTATTTTCAGCTTATCCAAGCTAAGCAACAGTCATATCAAAATTATGATAGTCACAGTTAATATATCTTTTTCTTTTTTTTTTTTTTCTTTTTTTTCTTTTTTTTTTCTTTTCTCCCCTCACCATATTTCAGGATATCTAGGGAATATTTTTTTTCTTTTTACTTATTATTATTATTTTTTAAATTTTATTTTCAACATTTTTTTTTCTTCCCCTCACCATATTTCAGGATATCTGGGGTTTTACATTTTTTTTTTCTATTTTTTTTTTATTCTCCCCTCACCATATTTCAGGGTATCTAGGGATTTTTTTTTTTTTTTGTATAACTAACAGCTATCAATTATAATGATATTAAAGATTACTTGCTTGGATGAGAGAGAAAAATTATATTATCAGGATGCCCACAAAGTTCATTGGCGTGTAGGTACAATCAGTGCTAAAAATTTCAAAAACATCATGAAAATATTTTTACAAATATAACTAATTACAGTTTTCTTCTTTACTTACTACCAAGCAAAGCAAGTGCATTTTAATTTATCTTCTTATATATATTTTAATTATTATCATTATTTTAATATTTTTGTATATATATATTTATCAAGTTAAACTAACCAGACCCCCCAGCTTAAACATTGCTATTTTTTTTATAAATATAATTTTATGAAAATAAGATAGCAGAGAAGGAGACAACCTGGGGTGTCATTCTGTAATTGAATAATGCGAGAGTATTTTCTTGCAACAAAATGTTCTTTTCCTGCAAAAAGAAACAAACATATATGGGAAATATTGGGTTGCCTCCCAATCAGCGCTAAGTTTAATGTCTTCAGCCAGACATTGTGAAGTTTAGTTCAATAAGGGTCAATTAGTCCAACCTTTTCAATAATCTGATCATTCGAAATGTCCTCAATATATGGCTTAAGTCGTTGACCATTTACTGTAAAAGTATTTCCACTCTTTGGATCATGAATTTTTACAGCACCATAAGGAAATACTTTATTTATAATGAAAGGTCCATCCCAACGAGATCTTAATTTTCCAAGAAATAAGCGTAACTTTGAATTAAATAACCATACTTTTTGATTGGGTTCAAAAGTTTTTCTAGATATATGTTTGTCATGAAATGTTTTCATTCTGCTTTTATAAATTTGAGAATTTTCATACGCTTCTTTGCGTAATTCTTCTAACTCATTTAATTGCAATTTTCGATGTGATCCTGCAGTATTTAAATCTAAATTGTATTGCTTGATAGCCCAATAGGCTTTATGTTCTAATTCCACTGGGAGATGACAAGCTTTTCCATATACTAACCTGAAAGGAGACATTCCAATAGGAGTTTTAAATGCTGTTCTATAAGCCCATAGTGCATCATCTAATTTATCTGACCAATCTTTACGATCAGGCCTAACAGTCTTTTGCAATATATTCTTAATTTCCCTATTAGAAACCTCTACTTGACCACTGGTTTGAGGATGGTAAGCTGTGGCAATTTTATGGGTGATTCCATATTTCTTTAGTAAGGCTCTAAACTGGTAGTTGGTAAAATGTGTTCCGCCGTCGCTAATGATAGCTCTAGGAAAACCAAATCGAGAAAAAATATTTTTCTGAATGAATTTTAAAACTACCTTGTGATCATTAGTCCTAGTTGCGGCAGCCTCAATCCATTTAGATACATAGTCTACTGCCACTAAGATGTATTCATATCCATAAGATGGTGGAAATGGCCCCATAAAGTCTATTCCCCATACATCAAATATTTCAACGACAAGAATAGGGTTTAAAGGCATCATATTTCTTTTTGTAATATTTCCTATTGCTTGACATTTAATACAAGATTGAGTAAAATTGTAGGCATCTTTGAAAAGAGTCGGCCAATAAAAACCGCATTGCAATACCTTAGCTGCCGTTTTCTTTCCTGAAAAGTGTCCTCCACATTCGAGATTGTGGCAAAAATTCAAAATATTTTATTGTTCAGTTTCTGGAACACATCTACGAATAATATTATCAGAACAAATTTTAAAAAGTTCTGGATCTTCCCAAATATAATATTTATCTTGAGCAAAGAATCTATCTCTTTCTTGTTTTGTCCAATCTTTTGGAATCTGTCCTACTGCTTTATAATTGACAATGTGTGCAAACCATGGGGGTGCTATTTGAGTAATGGCTAAAAGATACTCATCTGGAAAAGAATCATTTATAGATGTACTCTTTGGTGTAATAATTCGAGAAATATGATCAGCAACTACATTTTCAGAACCTTTTTTATCTCGTATTTCAAGATCAAATCCTTGTAATAAGAGAATCCATCTAATAAGTCTTGGTTTTGCCTCTTTTTTAGACAATAGATATTTCAACGCTGAATGATCTGAGTAGATGATAACTTTGGCTCCTAGTAAATAAGAACGAAATTTCTCAAGGGCGAATACTACTGCAAGTAGTTCTTTTTCTGTGGTGGTATAATTGATTTGGGCATCAGTAAGTGTATGGCTTGCATAATAAATTACAACAGGCTTCTTATTTACCCTTTGCCCTAAAATAGCCCCAACAGCGAAATCAGAGGCATCACACATAATTTCAAATGGGAGGGACCAGTCAGGAGATTGAAGAATTGGAGCTTTAGTTAATGCTTCTTTTAGTAGCTCAAATGCTTTTAGGCACGATTCATCTAGATTGAATGGAGAATCTTTACATAGTAAACTTGTTAATGGTCTGGAGATTTTAGAAAAGTCTTGAATAAATCGTCGATAGAAACCCGCATGACCAAGGAATGATCGAACTTGTCTCACTGAGGTTGGAGGAGGTAGATTAGAAATTAAATCGATTTTAGCTTTATCTACTTCTATCCCCCGTTCTGAGACTATATGGCCAAGAACTATTCCTTCGTTTACCATGAAATGGCTCTTTTCCCAACTCAGTACTAGATTCTTTTCTATACATCTTTTTAGCACTTTTTCTAAATTTTCCGAACAAGTGTCAAATGACTCCCCAAAAAGTGAAAAATCATCCATAAAAATTTCAAGAAATTCCCCTACCATATCTGAGAAGATTGCCATCATACACCTTTGAAAGGTTGCCGGTGCGTTACATAGCCCGAAAGGCATTCTCCTAAATGCAAATGTGCCGTATGGGCAAGTAAAGGTGGTCTTTTCTTGATCTTCTGGGTAAATAGCAACCTGATTGTATCCTGAATATCCATCTAGAAAACAAAAGTATTTTTGACCTGCTAATTTTTCTAAGATTTGATCAATGAATGGGAGTGGAAAATGATCTTTCTTAGTCATAGCATTTAATTTTCTATAATCAATGCAGACTCTCCATCCTGTGGTCAATCTAGTAGGTACTACTTCACCTTTTTCATTGGTTATAACTGTGAGTCCAGATTTCTTTGGTACGACTTGAGTTGGGCTTACCCATTTACTATCAGAAATTGGATAAATGATTCCTGCGTCAAGCCATTTGACAACTTCCTTCTTCACTACCTCCTTCATAATAGGATTTAGTCTTCTTTGCATTTCTCTACTTGGTTTAGCATTTTCCTCTAAGTATATGTGATGCATGCAAATAGATGGGCTTATTCCTTTTAAATCAGACATTGACCAACCTATAGCGCTTTTATGCATTCTAAGAATATTAACAAGTTGTTTTTCTTGAGTTGTAGTTAGATTTGAGGCTATCACTACTGGTAGTGTTTGATTAGGACCCAGAAATGCATATTTAAGAGAGGTAGGAAGAGATTTAAGTTCAAGTTGTGGTGGTAACTCAGTAGATGGAGGTGAGGGCTGAGATTGCAAGATTGGTAAGGGTTCGACAGTATTCCAATTGTTAACGGACTGAGGGCAATCATTTAAAGCATTTATCTCGTTTATGGAATCATGTTCAAAATCGAGCGTGAAGCTTGACAAATCATTGATAATATCAACCGCAAAACACCCGTCATCACCGTTTGGGTACTTAGAAGCTTTAAAAATATCAATTCTGAAATTTTCACCCCCAAATGAGATGTCCATTATACCAGTTTCACAATTAATATTAGCTTTTGCTGTGGCTAAGAATGGGCGCCCTAAAATGATGGGTGCATTGTTTAGCTCTGAATTCGAGGTCATGTCAAGAATAAGAAAATCCACTGGAAAATAACAATCATTAATTTTGATTATAACATCTTCAATAAGTCCTCGTGGAGTTTTCACCGATTTGTCTGCAAGTTGTAGAATAACTGAAGTGGGTTTTAATTCTCCCATGTTAAATTTTTCATAAACAGAAGTGGGTAAGAGATTAACACTAGCCCCTAGGTCTAAAAGTGCTTTATCAAATGTTATTCCGCCTATGTCACAAGAAATGAGTGGGGTACCAGGATCTTGTAATTTTTGTGGTAATTTATCTAAAATTGCTGCACTCGCCTCTGCTAGGAGCATGATCTTTTGAGGAGCGGACCGAGGTTCTCTCTTTTGAGTGCAAAGGTCTTTCAAGAATTTTGCATAGGCTGGAACATGTTTGATAGCGTCAATAAGAGGAATGTTAATATTAACTTGTTTGAACAACTCCATCATTTCCTCGTTTTGTGCAAGTTTTTGTTTATTAGCAGATTTAGCTTTTAAGGCACTCGGAAAGGGGGTTACAGGTTGATATTTACTGGGGTCTTTATCTATTGTTTCTTTTCCTTTATCTTCTCCCCCCAACTCGGTTTCTACCAATTCTTCGTCATACTCTAAAATTTCTTTTTGTTCTGTTTGACTAGAATTTTCATTAATAACTTTAGATTTATACGGGTCTTCTAAAATTTTACCACTTCTTAGCGTAGAAATCGCTCTTGCATTTTCAAATTGTGAGTTTTTTATTATACCTGGTTTATTTTGAAACCCTGGAGAGTAATTTCTTGGATTGGGTATTGGTTGACTGGGTAGATGTCCTACCTCTCTTTTTCTGTTTTCTTCAGCTACCTGACCTATTTGACTTTCCAACTTAGATATAGATTGTTGGAGAAATTGTTCTAATTTTGCAACTCTTTCATTAACATCATTAGCTGGCGAAGGGGGTTGGTAGCTTGATGAATAATTGGCTGGCGACTCAATTTGCGGTCCTTTTGAGTACGCATTGGTTTGAAAA
Source organism: Annona cherimola (assembly GCA_030490835.1). Taxonomy (NCBI): domain Eukaryota; kingdom Viridiplantae; phylum Streptophyta; class Magnoliopsida; order Magnoliales; family Annonaceae; genus Annona; species Annona cherimola. The sequence goes on along the minus strand of CM059972.1, from coordinate 39,857,402 downwards.
TTATATTGTGGTTGTTGATTTTGGTAATAATTTTGTGTTGAAGGTTTGGAAAAATGTGAAGTAGAAGGATTTGCAACTTGGTATTGAGTTTGATTTTTCAAAGAAAAATTAGGATGATTTCTCCAACCTGGATTATAGGTATTTGAGTATGGATCATTGTTTGGTTTGGAAAATCCTTGAGCTGCCTGCACTTGCTCTTGGATGAAAGGTGGGAGTTGAGCTGCAGTAGGGCATTCACTTATAGCATGCGTTGGGCTTGAACACAAAGCACAAATTTCTTGAGGTGATTGAAAATTAGGATATGGACAAGGTGGAAGTTGATTATTCCACATTTTTTCTAATTTTTCTAATTTTTGTGCAATAAAATTTATATCTATTCTTGAATTAGGTTCCATGTGATTTTTAACTTCATATAATCCTGCCTTTTTAGATGAGCCCATATTTCTTTCATATGATGATAATGAAGCATGATTTATGGAATTTTCACTAAGCATTTCAAATAAATCATATGCTTCATCTTCACTTTTACTCATAAATGCTCTTCCACATGATGCGTCTACCATTTGTTTATAATGCTCGGCTAATCCTTCATAAAATGCTTGGACAATTTGCCATTTAGATAATCCGTGATGCGGACATTTTCTTAACAATTCTTTTAATCTTTCCCAGGATTCATGGATTTGCTCCCCAGGTGTTTGGGAAAATTGGGTAATTGCTCTTCTCATGGTATTGGTTCGGCCAATGGGATAGAATTTTTTTAAAAATTCTTGTTGCATCATATTCCAAGTAGTAATAGGTTTACTTAGCGTACCTAACCAATATTTAGCCTTATCTTTGAGGGAAAATGGAAAAAGCCTCAATTTGAGAGCGTCGTCAGAAAAACCTTGTATTTTCACTGTGGAGCAAATTTCTAAAAATTCATCCAGATGCCTATAAGGATCTTCATTAGTATTTCCATAAAAAGATGGAAGAATTTGGATGGTTCCTGGTTTGATTTCATATTGATTGGCTTGCGTTTGAGGTAGTTGAATGCAAGAAGAAGGATTATAATTGGTTGGAATGAAATATTCTTTCATTTGTTTAGGAGGATCGGGTTCAGGATTATTAATTTCTAACATTCGATTTTGATCCATTATATATTTTTGTGATTTTCTTAATTGATGTAGGAATCTTTCAATTTCAAGGTTTGGTTCTATCAAATCAGGATTTAAAGATTTCCTACCATGCATATATCATTAGAGGAATTTTTTTTTTTTTTTTTTTTAGCGTGCTATGATAAGCCGTTAAATGGACCTAAAAGGGGTAAGGCGAGTTCAAAAATATATAACTATGAGCTGAACGAGAGAATAAAATATGCAAGCACCAAGAAGAAAAGTAATAACAATAATAAATATGAGATATGAATTTTTTTTTATTTTTTTTTTCAGAATAAATGTGTAAATGCGCAACCAAATATAAAATACAAGTTAGCGGGTTAGCTAGTTAGATATAATGCAAGTTAATGACAGAAATTAAACGTGCAAAAAGTAAAATGTAAACGGTGTAGAAAAGGGGTTCAAGATCAGAAATGAGAATAAATATGAAAAGGTGTAGACATGGGGGTTAAAGAAGGGAAATGCAAACGTTAAAGCTTTTAGATGATGCGAGTTTTTAGAATTTTTTTAAATGATGCAAGTTAGTCAATCACACCCATGTATCTTAATTAGACGCAATTAGTAGTTAGTAGCATAAAGAAAGCAGATAAGAAATTTAAAAGGAAGCATAACAGGTAACATGAAATAAAGCAACACCAGATGAGATTTAAGAAGATTTAAGGAGAATAATTCAAAATATCATGCCTCCCCGGCAATGGCGCCAAAAACTTGATGCGTACCAAGTGCTTGTCGTTAAGAGCACTGTGATCACCAGTTTAATTTAAATTAACCGAAACACATTAAAGCTACCACTATACGAGTGATAGTGTAGAATAACGGTGAGTCGGGTCGAATCCACAGAGAGGCTATATATTTTTAATTATTTTAAGCAAAAATAAAAGAGAAAAGTGAAAGAGGGTGCAGAGAAGAAAAAGAAAGAAATTAGGGAGAAAGGAGAAGAAATTAGAAAGAGAAGAAAGAAGAGAGAGAAAGCATATAAATAAGAGAGAGAAAGAGACAGAGAAAGGAAAGAAGAAATTGCAAATAATTAAATCTAAACTAGGACAGTAATTAAAAGACTACAGAAATTAATCTACGAAAGCAGGAATGAAAATTGCATTAAATGTAATCTAAGAATTACAATGCATAAAGCGATAAATCTATGCTAAATATTACAAATCTAAAATTAACAACTACAAAGCATTAAAGAAAAACTATAATTAACAGAAATTTACTTACCCCAATTCTTGCTTGAAAACCACTCTTTTTTGATGAGCAATACAAGCTCTTAAATTTTTCCCACTTGGCAAGGGTCCCACTTCAAGTGATGGGAGAGAGAGTTGTCTTTCAAGGCAACGGGACCCTCATTTTATAGTTGAGGGAGGGGCCCTCCCTCCTTTGGAAAAATCGATGTGGGATTCTACGCTTGGATGTAACTGTAGCTGCACTTTGCCGTTTGCTGCTATGGAGAGCTCACAGAGATGGGCCGGAGATGGGTTTTGCGAATTCGATGGCTGCTGAATTCGGTGTGGCCGATTTTAGGTGTTCGCTTGAACGAATTTGTGGTTGACGTTGCTGTTCTGTTATTGCGGCAGATTTATGGTGCAGAAATTGAGGCTTCTTGGTTCATCTGCCTTGATGCGGCTATGGTGATTTGTAGTTGGTTGACCAGGAGCTGAAGACGCGATCGAGTTGCAGAGATGAATCAATGAAGGTGCTTTGGCTGGAGCTTTGGTTTCGGACAACCGAAAATTCTGAATTTTCCATGGCTGGTAATTTCAGATGGTGCTGCATTCCTGTTCGTCAGATTTTTCTGCCGTGACTGGGTTTGCAAGCACGGACGGATTTTCTGCGGCTGCCAGTTTTGAGTTGCTGGATTCCAGAATCCATGCTGCCAGAGAAAAGGTTGGCTGAAACGGTCGGTCTCGCTGCTGCTCCGTGAAGCCATGGCTGGAATTGGGGAAGATAATTATGGAATCGATTTTGAGGGTAGCAGACGGAATTGCTACTGCCTTTTGATCTCGGTAGGGCGCTGATTTGGGATGGTAATGGCAGCTGGTTCTTCCGGTTTGATCGCTAATCAGTTGGTTGGAGCTTGGTTGCGATGAATCAATGAGACGGGAAGAACTGCTGGTTGCTAATCAAAACTCGATTGGTACTGCCTCCATTGCCGGAATCCATGGCTGGATCATGGCCGAAATTTCTAGATGTGCTGCTGATTTTGTCCGGCCAGATGGTTGTCGATCTGCTATTGCTTGGATTGGTGCTGAAATCGTGAATGGAAGATGGAGGAGGCGATGGGTACGGTGCTGCTGTTGGTTTGGGGAAGATGGAGCACCAGAAATGGTGCTCCGGCGGTGTACGGTCGCGCGTACTCATGCAGCAAGCAAAAACAGATTTAAATATTTAATTTTTGTCAAAAATGATTTTTAATAAGCTTGCAGAGATTTTTAATTTACTTTTCTTTTTAGCCCTTTTTGAATTTATTTATTATTTTTATTTTTTATCTTAAAATGTTTTGACAATTTGTTTTATAACCATATTTTAAATTATATTTATAACTGTATGTATGATTTTTTTCTAATTAGGTGATTTTATAATTTTTACCCATATTTCAATGTGAGCCTATTTAATTCTTTTTAGCATGTCTAATTATTTTTATAATTTTATATTTTCCAAAATATTGCAAAATGACCCGTTTTATAGCAAAATTAAAGATTCTATCAAAAATATGATTTTCATAAAATTTCGCTTAAAACATGCATTTAATTATCATTTTAATATTTAACAACGTGAATTTAATATAAAATTAAAGGAAAAATTTTAGACTTATCAGGAATCAATTTGCAAAATATATAACTTGTTTACCTCCTCAGTTGGTGTCCTCGACTTTTTCTTTTCCTTTTCCTATTCAAGGAAAAAGGATATTTCATTTATTCTATTCAAGCTGCTTCCCATGCATGTTTTATAATATTCAAGCATTATCTCTTTATATGGATTTTTCTATCCATAGGTTCTTCAAAAATTCCATCCTTATATTTAAATATTAATCTCAAATTTTTTCCAAAATCACGTTGTTTACTGATCATGGTACTGTAGCATATTACTGTTCATCCGAGGTTACTGTTCACATTGTGTTGGTTACTATTCATGGGTTCAAAAAATTGACATTTTTTCCAAAAATAAAAAATACCATGTCATAGCTTATATTTAGTATATCAAGGGAAAATTCATAAATTTTAAATTTAGCATCATTAACTTGGCTAAATAAATCATTTTCTCCATATACTAAAAATCAACATAATTTCACTTAAGCATAATCCTTAATTCCAAAAATCATGAGATTAATATATCATCATTCCAACATCATAATTATCATAATAATTCATCTCAAATCATCATTTATCAATATTGGAGCATTATTTACACATATCATATGCTATCTTCCCGAATGCTCTATCTTTACTCCAAATTTTTGATGTTTTGGCATAATTCCAATTAAGCATTATAACTATACTTATTTTCTCATGCTTAGGAATTATCTAAGCATGGTTTTACCCTAATTAACATCCAAAAAAAATTTGGATAGAAATAACTTACCCGAAGTGGAGATATCCCTCTTCTTCTTGTTGGTCCCGAGTTAATGGCAATTACTCAAGAGAGGAGGGGTGAATTGGGTATTTAAAATTTTCAACTTAAACAGAAACTTTACCCCGGATTAATCTAGTATCCTTTTATGAAGAAGCAAATGGAAAGCAATATAGTGCAGAGAGCAGAAATAAATATCAACAAATAAGATTTTATAGTGGTTCGGGCAACCTTCCCTACTCCACTCTTCCAAGCTCACACCTCTTGTGACTTGGGTTCCACTATGTATTTCACAAATACAACTAGAGGTACTGCTCTCTTCTAGATTCCAGCTCTAGGGGGCATCAACAATACACAGCACAAGTAGGTGACGAGTTCCACTCCAATCACACACTACTTTGTTTACACTTGATCTTAGTTACCCAAACTAAGTCAAGTTCAATACAACAATAAAAAATGAAAGAAAGTTTCTACACTTTACTGTTGTGTAGAGGCAGATTTGGCGCATAGAAGAACTTGTAATGTAGGCTCTATGATTCAGCAAGCAGCTCTTGGCAATTTGAAAGCGGAGTTCTTCTTCTATATGATGGCTTGATCACTTAATGCTCTTAGAGATGGGAGTTATGCTCATTCAATGAATTCTCAACTACCCTCCACGTTCATATTGAATGCCTTATATAATTTGTGAGGGAATCCGAACGTTTGGAAGTAGGTGGCGTGCATTTAATGCGCCAACATTCAAAAATTTTCCGACCGTTGCGACCCAAGTCGCAGGTGGAGTCGACTTCGTGTGCGACTTCGCCCAAGTCGCAGATGGAGTCGACTTCGGGTGCGACTTCGCCTGTTCGCAACTTCTTCAAGTTCCAGTTTAGGTCGACTTGGTTTTCGACTTGACCCAAGTCGCAGGTGAAGTCGACTTCGGTTGCGACTTCACTTCCTCAGCTTGCTTGATGAACTTGAAATCTTCAGAGATGACTTTGATCACTTGATTTTCTTCATATTGATTGTTCTCCCTTGATTTATCTCTTTGGAACACTATATGATTATTTACATAGAAAACCTTAGATTCCTTTTCTTGAGTTCTTGAGTACTTGAATCTTAGAATGCATGGAAGATGTCCGAGTAAGTGTTCATGATCCAACATGATGGATTCATGCAACCCTGATTGCTTTGATTCTCCATTTGATCTTCATTTGAGTGTTTGAGTTGTCTTGATCTTCATTTCCACTCAAATCTGTCATTGAATTAACTCGTTTAGCAATTTCCGCACTGAAGTCGACGCTGGAGTTGACTTGGTCTACGACTTCACCCAAGTCGCATGCGGAGTCGACTTCGTTTGCGATTTCAGTAGCTTGGTTCCTCGTTTTCAACTCTGGACGAAAATGTCAAGCTGAAGTCACTATTGGAGTCGACTTGGGGATCGACTTGGCCTAAGTCGATGCCTGAGTCAACTTGGAAATCGACTTGACTTTCCATGCTTCATATTCTTCATTTTTATAACCTTCAATCATCTTCACAAACATGTTAGTAACCAACACTTACTCAAATTGGTTTGTTAATCATCAAAACATAAACTTGGCTTATTTTTCACATGTTTCCAACACTTCTCACACTTTTGTCTCTCCAACTTTCTCCTTTTCTTCCCTTAGATGTGTGGGGATTCTGTGGCACCCCGAACCGGGGTGCCTAGAAGCCTTACTCTGGGATCTTGACGATTGCTAAATGTGAGTCAGGATTGTTGCCCTGATCACGCGGTGGGTTCTTAATTGGATCTCATCCAATTTTTTTTTCTTTTCATTCATCACTTAAGCATACACTTTATTCATAATAGACTCATCCATATCATCATAAAATCATTCGATCTTCTTTTATTGAAATATTCACATAAGTACAATCATGTTTGTAATATTCATAAAATATGTCTTTAACATGATTATCATACATTTGTCCCTTTGGACGCATACATAGAACTGTAATTAAATTTTCAGGTCATTTCTACCTGGCATCCTTTATGAGTCAGCTCCATAGCCTGTTTGTCATTTTGAAAACACATATGAGTAATAATACTCAGTAAGCAAGCCTTTTTCTTTGGCAAGTAAACATTTTCCTTTCATTCAAATGCATTTCTCTCGATTTGGTAAGCGACACTTACCAAGTGATCAATTACCAATGGGACAGAAACATTTTCATGCATTTCATGATAATACAATGCATTCATTCATTCATGACTTTCCTTGTGCCTCCAACCCCTGGGAGGACGCCGCCGGCACACAGCTCTTGCGACTTTGCAATAGTGAAGGGGGACCCTCTGATCTGCTTACTACCTCCACCAAAGTCTCTTCCTTGTGCACCATGTTCATACATATGCCGGCATGGCATGCTCCATAAAACTTGATAAATTATTTAGAAAATAATTTAACAAGCGGTTAACAATCATTTCATGTAAAGCATTATAGGAATGACCATCCATAAATATACTTCATAAAACATGTGAACAAACAATTTGCAATCATTTAAAATTTTTTTAGAAAGCATACAACTTGCTTACCTCCTCAATCTGTCCTCCACCTTTTCCTTTCTTTTTCCTATACAAGGAAAAATGATATTTTATCTATATCGTTCCACGTCTTAGTTTACTTCCCATGCATCATTCATTACCTCATTCCTATAGAGGTTAACCTTATAAAGATACTTGGTCATTACCTCCTTATATGGATTTTTTATCCATAAATTCCTTTAAAAATTCTATTTATATATTCTTTAAGATATAAATACTAATCTCATCTTTTTCACCCAATTTACGCTTTTATTGTTCATGGTACTGTTCATAATTACTGTTCATGAGTTACTGTTCACGTTTACTGTTCACTCGAGATTACTGTTCACAGCAACGTGGGTTGCTGTTCATGGGTTCCAAAAATTGGCATTTTTTTCAAAAATAAAAAAGACCATGATATAGCTCTCAGTTAGTATATCGTAGGAAAATTCATGAATTTTGAATTTATCATTATTAACTTGGCTAAATAAATCATTTTCTCCATATACTAAAAATCAACATAATTTCACTTAAGCATAATCCTTAATTCCAAAAATAATGAGATTAATTTATCATCATTCCAACATCATAATTATCATAATCATTCATCCCAAATCATCATTTATCAATATTAGAGCATTATTTACCCATATCATATTTTTTTCCCGAATACTTTATCTTTGCTCCAAATTTTTGATCTTTTGGCATAATTTCAATTAGGCATTATAACTTTACTTATTTTCTCATGCTTAGGCATTATCTAAGCATGGTTTTACCCTACTTAACATCCAAAAATTTTTTGGACAGAATTCACTTACGCGAAGTGGAGATATCCATCTTCTTCTCACACTTTCTCTCTCTAACTTTTTCTCCTCCTCTTCTTTGGCTTGGGCCGTGTGGGGGGTGTGTTTTGCTCAAGCTTAGGAGCTGGGATGTGCATTAGGATGTCCACCCCTTGGCCCCTATTTATAGTTTTTTATTTTTCATAAAATTGTAATTTACCCCCTAGCTCAAGGTATTAAATTATAAATATATTTTTTTCTAATTTTCAAAAGGTATGTTGAGCCTTGTGAAGCCACCCTACAGCAGCTCAAGCCCCCCCTATGGCAGCCCTATTTTATTTATCATTTTTTATTTTTAAAATTAATTATTTTAAACTAATTCAATCTTAGCCATTGATTTTTGATGATGATGAATTTGGGCCATTGGATTTTGGTCAAAAATCCTCTCCTACCCCTGCACGCCCCTTCCATGTTACTGATTTTCATTTATTATTTTTATTTTTTAAATTATTTAAATTTAATAAAAAGTCAAAGGAATTAATGAAAAAGATAAGCTACCTTTTTAATCTCCAATTGACGTTTTATCTTGACCCTTAATTCATGATTTTTGTCAAATCTTAAACCATTCGTCATGATCATCATGGATTTTTAACCATCAATAAAAAATTTCATCTAAATCCGACGTCCGGATTGCAAATTATGAATTTTTCTTTAATTTTTCACTAAAATCCGAAATTCTATTAAAATATCAAAAGGTATTGTTATTTCACCTTTAGTGATTAAATCTCCTTTTTTGTCATTTTGTGATTAGGTTAATCAATGTGATTAACTCTTAATCACCTCGATTACTATTCATATTACTATTCACATGCACTATTCACGTGGTTTAATCCCACAATTGCATTTCTTTAACATCTAATACACATGTTTTTATACTTATGAATATATATTTCATTAATACATTACCTAGGGTTTATAATCATAGGGTTTTATACACATATCTAAGATTGGGGTTTCACAATCCTTCCTCCCTTACAATAAGTTTCGTCCCGAAACCTGTTACCCTTCAAATACTCCATTATGCTTTTTCTGCATAATTAGACATCTATATCCAAAAGCATATTAGGCTTTTCTGGCTTTTGCTAGTTCATATGGAGGATATCTCTCTTTTTTCTTGCCTATCTTTAAATGTATTGGGATTGGAAAAAAAATAATTTCAAATAATTTCCTTCATCATTGCACCTCATCTATTTAGCCTCAATTTCTATCATAGGATTAAATATCATCATGCTTATCATGCCTTGCATACTTGGTTCTTTACTTGTCATTTTATATCCTCAGGATTCGTGGTACTACTGGTTCTCTCCACCCATAGTGCATGTGTGGTTATATACTGGTATGATTTTAATAAATGCTTAGCACTTTGTATTAAATAGTGAATTTTCTAAAATTTAAATTATACTTGTAACCACTTTGTCCTCAGTTTCTTGAGATTCCATCCCGGTGAGGGCTTGGACACTCACAAGGTTGCTGGCTATGGCGGGGGCTTTCTGCTAGTCCAACCTTCCTCAAGTTGGAGCTTCCTGTGGTTTGTTTGGGCAATTGAATGATATATGCCCGACTTGGCCATATATGAAGCACTTGGTTGTTTTGCATTCCCGAGCCATATGTCCCACTTGACCACACTTAAAACATTTCCTCATGTTGGAAACAATGTTTAAAACAATAAAAATTGACCAAATCTTGAGTTTTGATGATTAACAAGAACTAATTTTGAGTATATAAAAGGTACTAATGTGTTTGCTAAATGTTTAAGGAAAGCAAAGAGGTCAAGTCGATCTCCAAGTCGACTTGGACTTCGACTTGGGTGAAGTCGATCCCAAAGTCGACTCAAATATCGACTTGAGAATGAATCCCAAAAGGAAACAGGTGAAGTCGCAGGTCAAGTCGACTCCACTTGCGACTTGGGAAGTCAAGTCGCAGACGAAGTCGACTCCAGAATCGACTTGGAGTATCCAGAGTTGAAAAGTGGAAACGAACATAACGAAGTCGCAAACGAAGTCGACTCCAAGTGCGACTTGGGTGAAGTCGCAGGCCAGGTCGACTCCATCCACGACTTGAGAAGTTCAAACTTCAAAGATGCAGTTTTCAAGCTATTCAAGAGGATTTATCACTCAAGTCCAAGAAATCAAGATGAAAAACAAATAAGTCAAATTCAAAGTGAAGAATCATGTTCTACATCAAATCAAGTCTATCAAGCTCAAAGACAAAGATACAAGAATGATTCAAACAATGTCTATCAAGACTACATAAGTCAAATATGCATGAATCATCTAAGTAAGAATCAAGCCAATCCAAGATAGAAGAACACAACTTGAAGATCAAATCAGGTTCAGCAAAACCCGAGCCAAGTCGCAGGCCAAGTCGACTTCAAGATCGACTTGGGTCGAAGTCTGAAGTCTGAAGTCAAGTCGACCAAGCCTAAGACTTGGGAATCCGAAGAACTGGAGTCGCAGACGAAGTCGACTCCAGATGCGACTTGGGTAGCCAAGTCGCATCCCAAGTCGACTCCACCTTCGACTTGGGTATAACGTTCAAATTTTCGAACGTTGGAGCTCATTTATTGTGCGCCAACAACCTCCACAACGTTCATATTTTCTTCCCTCTATAAAAGGACCCTCAAATGAACGTGAAAACACAACAAGAGAACACAAGACACTACGTTAAAGTTCAAAGAGAGAAAAGAAGTGCAAGAAAGGTTTCCTATTTGCTTTTCTCCATTGTTGAGTGGTCCGTATAAATTCTAAGGAAGAAGAAAGCTTCAAGTTGCTAGCGCCTTCAACAATATTCATCCAACGCTGCATCTACAACTTCTTCCTCGAGCTAAATCTGCCTACACAAATCTGTAAAGTGTAGTTTCATTTATTTCATTGTCTTGTTGTATAAATCTTGATTTAGCTTGGGTAGCTAAGACCAAGTATATGCAAAGTAGGGTGTGATTGGAGTGAGACTCATCACCTACTTTTGCATGTGAGTTGTTTATGCCCCCTAGAGCTAGAATCTAGAAGAGAGCAAGTGGCTCCAGTTGTATATGCCCCCTAGAGCTGGAATCTAGAAGAGAGCGGTGACTCTAAGTGTATTCGTGGAATACATAGTGGAACCCAAGTCACAACAGAGTGTGAGCTTGAAAGAGTGGAGTAGGGAAGGTTTGCCCGAACCACTATAAATCTTGTGTTATATTTCTTTTTACTGCTTTATCTTTATTGCTCTCTAGCTCTTTTCAAAAGGGGATTAATTACTCAAGGGGTTAAGTCTTTATTTACCAAAGATTTTTTAAAGAACCCAATTCACCCCTCCCCTCTTGGGTTTTGCCACTAATTCGGGACCAACAAGTGGTATCAGAGCAGGTCTTTGAGTTTACCAAAGAGATCTTATTGATATGGCATCCCAATCTACTTCCATTCCCGCATTTGCTGAAGGCCAATCCTTTACAAGGCCACCATTGTTTGATGGGAATAATTTTGGATATTGGAAGCTTCGTATGAAGCAACTCATCATGGCTACCGATATGGATTCTTGGATTGCTATCCAAGATGGTGTAACACTGCCTATCGATGAACGAGCTTCCAAATGGACCGAAGAGGAAGTAAGAACCGTCAAGAGCAATGCTAAGGCCATGAACTCTTTATTTTGTGCTCTTACGGCTTCGGAGTATGATAGAGTATCCTCTTGTTTAACCGCCAAGGAGATATGGGATACACTAACATCTATCTATGAAGGAACTTCTCAAGTCCAAGGGACGAGAAGAAATATTTTGATCGGAGAACTCGAGAACTTTAGAATGATTGAAACAGAAAACATTTCTGAAATGTTTGCTAGGTTCTCAAAAATCACTAATGCTTTAAAAGGTCTTGGAAAGGCTATTTCTGAATCTGAGCAGGTTATGAAGATCTTAAGAGCTCTACCTGAATCATGGACTCCAAAGATCACTGCAATAGAAGAAGCCAAAGACCTAAACACTTTAAAGCTTGAAGACTTAATTAATTCACTTATGTCACATGAGCTGATTAAGAAGAGAAACGAGGATCAACACAGGGGCAAGAGAGCGATTGCCTTGAAAGCCGCAGAAAACTCGGACGACTCTTCCTCCTCCCAAAATGACAATGAAATCGCCCTTCTCACAAAACGCTTCAGAAAATTTGTGAGGAAAGGGAAAATTTTCAGAAGCTTCAAGGAAAGAACTCCCAAAGAGAAGAAGAAAGAACCAACCAAATGCTACCGATGCGGCGGTTCGGGACATATGCAAGCTCAATGTCCAACTCCCGAAGAAAGCAAGGCAAACGAACAAAGAAAGGATAGAAGGAACAACAAAAGATTCCAAAAGTACAAAGGTAGAGACATGTATGTAAACGATGAGGAATCTACAACGAGTAACTCCTCAACCGACGAAAACGAGGCGGAAGAATGTGCAAGAATTTGCTGCATGGCACAAATCGAACAAGAAGAACGAATTACCTCAACAAAATGCACAAGCGATGAAGAGGTAAGTTCCAAACTCTCCCATTCTAAATCAAGTTTTTCTTCCTTTCAAGAATGCCTCAAATGTACTGAATTAGATGAGCTACAAACTGCATATGATTCATTATATGAAGAAATAAAGAAATTAGGAAGCAAGTTTACAATTAAGAAAAGACAATGTGATGCAACAATAATTGTAAATGGTAAACTTGCAGAAAGATTAGACAAATTGAAAGATGAAAATGATCTGCTGAAAAAGGAGAACAAATCATTAAATGAATCATTAGCTAAGTTCTCTAATCCAGGAGAAAGCGTCAAAATGTTTTTAAATATGACCTCCCAAACACATAAAAGAGGTCTTGGGTATCATACATTTGAGCAAGGAGAAAGTAGCAAATCAAATGTACAAATATTTGAGAAACATCAAACTAAAAATGCATCTATATACAAGCCACAAAAGAAAAATTTTAAGTGGACTAGAAGACCAATAATGGAACCATTGCATACTTGGAGGCCTACTCCAAGATTACCTATGGCTTGTAATTTCTGCAATAAAATGGGTCACAAAACTTACAAATGTAATTTTAAGAAATTATATGACCATGGTGCAAAATTAGTTTGGGTTCCAAGAAACACAAGATTTGGGCTTTCAAAGTTAGAACAACAAAGATTGATCTATATTACTAACCCAAATGGACCCATAAAATGGGTACCAAGAAGATAAGATTTATTTGCTTATTTTTCAGACATGTCTTAAGGCAAAGGCAAACAATGAATGGTTTATGGATAGCGGTTGCTCAAGGCATATGACCGGTGAAAGAAGTTTATTTCACAAACTTATGCCTTGTAATGATGGAGTGGTTGCTTTTGGCAATAATGAAAAAGGTAAAATCAAAGGTAAAGGAAATATACATAGCCTTTCAAATGCATGCATGGAAGATGTTTTGTTTGTTGAAGGACTCAAACACAATCTAATGAGCATTAGGCAATTATGTGATAAAGGATACAAAGTTGTGTTTGAATCATCTATATGTAATGTATTTGATGGAGAGCATATCATGTTTAGTGGAAAAAGACATGGAAATGTATATTTGGTTTCACTTGATGAATTGAATGGTCAATGTCTAATGGCAATTGATAATGATCCATGGGTTTGGCATAAAAGGCTTGGACATATAAACATGAGAAATATAAAAACCTTATGGAAGAAAAGTTTGGTAGAAGGCTTGCCTAAGTTGAAATATGACAAAGACAAAATCTGTAAGGCATGTCAATTATCTAAACAACCAAAGATGCCTTTCACTACCAAAAAGGAGATTTCCACCACTAGGCCACTTGAATTACTACACATGGATCTATATGGGCCATCCGACATTTTAACCATTGGTGGAAAGAAATATGTATTTGTCATAGTTGATGATTTTTCAAGATTTACATGGATAATTCTCTTAACTAGTAAAGACGAAGCCTTCTCTATGTTTGCAATTTTTGCAAATTTGGTGCAAAATGAAAAACAAAGTACTATTGTGACCATAAGAAGCGATCATGGTGGCGAATTCGAAAATAAACGATTCATAGAACTTTGTAATGAGAAAGGAATTCACCACACATTTTCTGCACCAAGAACTCCACAACAAAATGGAGTAGTTGAAAGGAAAAATAGAACTATACAAGAGATGGCTAGAACTATGCTAAATGAGAGCAATCTATCCAAAAAATTTTGGGGTGAAGCTGTAAGTACAGCTTGTCATGTATTGAACCGTGTTACCATTCGAGCAATCTTGAAAAAGACCCCATATGAACTATGGAAAGGAAGGAAACCAAATATTTCTTATTTTCATGCTTTTGGATGTACATGTTATGTTTTGAACAATGGAAAAACTAACTTGGGAAAGTTAGATGCTAAAAGCGATGAGGCTATATTCCTTGGTTATTCATCAAATAGCAAAGCATATAGAGTATTCAACAAACGAAACCAAGTTGTAGAAGAATCCATACATGTTGTATTTGATGAAGTTAACCAAACTCCGAGAAAGGAGGATGAACAAAGTGATGCAGATGAGACAAAAGGCAAAGAACAATCAAAGGAACTCGAGCTCAAGCCAGAAGATCTCGTGGAGAAAGAGGTAAGTGAAGGTAATGTTTCTTACAAACCTCCAACTGATTTAAAATTCAAAAATGGCCATCCAATTGAACAAGTTATTAGAAATATATATGAAGGAGTGAAAACTAGAAGATCAAAACAAAACGTTTATGGTCAATATGCCTTTGTATCTAAAATTGAACCAAATACCATTGAACAAGCTCTCAATGATGAAAATTGGGTGATTGCAATGCAAGAAGAGCTAAACCAATTCGAAAGGAACAATGTATGGCATTTAGTTCCTAGACCAAATAATCACACTATCATAGGTACTAAATGGATATTTAGGAACAAATTAGATGAAAGCGGACTCGTAATTAGAAACAAGGCAAGATTAGTAGCCAAAGGGTATTCCCAAGAAGAAGGAATTGATTTTGAAGAATCATATGCACCCGTGGCTAGATTAGAAGCCATACGTATTTTACTAGCATTTGCTTCTCATATGAATTTCAAATTGTTTCAAATAGATGTAAAAAGTGCATTTTTGAATGGCTATCTGAATGAAGAAGTATATGTTGAACAACCCCCTGGCTTTGGAGAAAAGAATCAATCAAAGTATGTCTATAAATTGACCAAAGCATTATATGGACTAAAACAAGCTCCAAGAGCTTGGTATGAAAGATTGAATAAATTTTTGATTGACCATGAGTTTCAAAAAGGGAAAGTAGACACTACTCTGTTCATTAAATATAAAAATAAAAACATTTTAATTGTGCAGATTTATGTCGATGACATAATATTTGGTGCTACTGACGAAAAACTTTGTCAAGAGTTTTCTAAGATAATGCAGAACGAATTCGAAATGAGTATGATGGGAGAATTAAATTTCTTCCTTGGACTGCAAATCAAGCAACAAAGTGAAGGAATATTTCTAAATTAGTCCAAATACGCCAGAGAGATGCTCAAGAAGTTTGGAATGCAAAATAGCAAAGGAGCAAACACTCCAATGAGCTCTACAATCAAGATCGATGCGGACGAAAATGGTAAAAGTATAGATCAAACACTTTATAGAAGCATGATAGGATCCTTGCTATACTTAACTGCTTCTAGACCCGATATCCTATTTAGTGTTTGTATGTGCTCTAGATTCCAAGCATGTCCAAAAGAATCACATCTACTTGCTGTAAAAAGAATTTTTAAATATTTGTTAGAAACTACAAATCTTGGACTATGGTATCCAAAGGGGTCAACCTTTGATCTAATCGGCTATTCGGATGCAGACTTTGCCGGATATAAAGTAGATAGAAAAAGTACCAGTGGAACTTGTCAATTTCTTGGACATATGCTAGTTTCATGGCATTCAAGAAAACAAACAAGTGTTGCACTATCTACTGCGGAAGCCGAATACATAGCCGCCGGTAGTTGTTGTGCCCAATTACTTTGAATGAAACAACAGTTGAAAGACTATAGTATTGATTATGTTGATATTCCTATTAGATGTGATAATACAAGTGCAATTTGTTTGACTAAAAATCCTGTATTGCATTCTAGAACCAAACATATTGATGTGAGACATCATTTTATTCGTGAACATGTTGAAAATCATGATGTGTGCTTAGAATATGTGAAAACAGAGGATCAAATTGCTGATATCTTTACCAAACCTCTAGCTAAAGAATCATTTTACAAGATTAGGAATGATATGGGGATGATAGAGCTAAATTAGGAAAAATTAAAACAAGAAATCAAAATTTGAAAAAGGCAAACTGATGAGTCAAGTCGACTCCATAGGAGCCAAGTCGACTCCGCCAAGTCGACTTGGGAAAGTGAAGTCGACTCCGCTTCGACAGCAAAGTCGACTCCACGGGGTCGAAGTCGACTCCGCACTATGTGCGAAGTCGACTCCAGGGAGCCGAAGTCGACTTCGCCTAGGGCAAAGTCGACTCCGCGAGCGCGACCGTCCGACTTCCGAGCCTTCCCTTCTATTTCTTCTTCCCTCTTTTCTTTCTTCCTCATTTTCTTTTGGCCTCCCTGTTTTTTCCTCTACTCTCAGGCGATTCCTCTCCACTCTTCCGGCGATTTTCTCCTCCTCCATCTCCGGCAAACCTTTCCGGCGAATCCCTCTCTCTCTCTCCGGTTTTCTTCTCCATTTCTCTCTCTCTCTCTCTTCCTCTCCGTTTTTCTCTCTCACTCTTCCTCTCTGTTTCTCTGTTTCTCTCTTCATTACTTTCTCATTTTCTTCTCTCATTCAAGCTCCATCTCTCTCAAGCTATCTCACTTGTACTTCATTTCTCTTACTAAACTCTCAGTCTCACATCTCAATCACTTTTGCATCTCAATTTCCCTCTCCCAAAATCCAACTCCAAATCATCCCAAATGGCACCTAAAGCTAGACCTCCAAAGAAAGCAGTCTCAAAACCATCTCTAAAGCCTATGCCTAGACCTTCAAGGTCAACGACTGAGGAAGAGGTGCCCAGAAGGCAAAGAACACCCGCAAAACGGCCACGACAGGAACCTTCGACTTCGACGGGTAAACGGGTTCGATTCCAAACCAATACTCAATCATCTGATCAAGCACCCAGGTCTGAAAGTCAACAACAAACTTCACAGAGCACACCATCTGGGACAAGCAAAAGAGGCACTGCGGCTGGGAAAGCACAAGTATTGAAGATGCCCACTACCTACTTCAAAACCGAGCTCCAACATAGCCGTTTTTTAAAAAAATTCTACGAACGGAAGGTATTCATACCCAAGATTATAGATTTTAATTTCTTGAAAGAATATGGATCCGACATAGAAGATCTATTGGATTTTCAAGGATGGACCAATTTGCTAAAGGAAGACGAAAGGGTCTATCCAGATCTTACTCGAATGTTTTATTATCTTTGGGATGAAGAATACTTTGGAACCTTCGTCAAAGGAGTCGAAATGGATCTTGGAATCGGGATAGTTGCAGGACCGACTGAAGTAATGAGTCATTTAGGACACATACTTGGAGTCCCGTATGAGGATGAGCCTATTCCAGAAGATCTCACTTTGGATCAAATGTATAATCAGCTCACCCGGAGCAACAAGTACCATCCGGGAATCAAATTCCTTCGGTACATGGATCTGTCACCTAGGCTACGAGTGCTCAGACTCCTCATTGCCCACTGCATCTACCCAAAGGGCGGTGGAAGAAATCAATTGAACCCACAGGAAGCAGGGATACTATGGAAAGTGGCCAACAGGGTCAAAGTGAGCATACCCAAATTATTTCTTGAAGCCTTGGCTTTTAGAAATGATAACCCACGAGGAGTCCTTCCCTATGGCACATGGATCACAAAGATTCTTGAATTCTTCAAAGTGGATATTGAAGGCGAGCCTTTCGAAGTGCTCAAATCCACAAATGCCATAAATAAAGCTCTCATACAAAGAATGAAGATCAATCTGCTTGAACTAAGGCATGAAGCTTCAGAAGAAGAGCAAGAAGACAATGCACAGACTGAGGGGGAGCAACCTCCCGCGGCACCACTTGCTCAAGAGGAGCCAGCATCTCCCATATCGCACGGATCCTATTCTCCACAAGGGTCCGCTGCAAGAGAACGGGTGCCTCCAACCTCTTCTGAGGAGGTCACCCTAAAGGATTTAAAAGATGAAATTATTGCTATGAGGGCAGAAATGGGTTATCAAGAAGACCGGATGACAAGTCTTATCACCGGCGTTCACAATGCCCTCGAGGATATGCACTCCCGGCAAGACAGAATTGAGCGGGAAATGCGGACTATCCGCTATCATCTTGCCTCAGGCCGACATAAGAAGAAACTCATGCCTGAACTCGATCCTTACGAATCAGGATCAGTTCATAAAGAAGCAACTCCAGATCACGCTTCGCTTGTTTACTCATCGGCCCATCATTGTCCTATCGAACCAATCTTATATCCGATCTCTCAATTTCAATTCACAAAATCATTAAGAGTTGATCGATTTTTGATAAATTTTTGATTGATTGACAAAAAGGGGGAGATAGAATAGGTGAGTTGAGTAAAATTTTCTTTTGGGTTGGGTAGTTTTGTATCTAGGTTTCATTTTTGTTTTGTATTGCATTTTGTAAAAATGAAACTTGATATATATATATGCTTTTGATGAATGTTATGTTTGCTTAATATGTTATGCTTGATTAATAAAGTATTCAACATGATTTTCTTGAAAGGTATCCAATATGCCAAAATGATATAATGGTTGAAATTTCAAAAAGCTCTGACCTATAAGACAAATGCTCTGTTTTTCAAAAGACATATGAACATGATTAATGCTTGAAAGGTATCAACTCAAATGAAGTTTTGTCAATCATCAAAAAGGGGGGAGATTGTTGGAAACAATGTTTAAAACAATAAAAATTGACCAAATCTTGAGTTTTGATGATTAACAAGAACTAATTTTGAGTATATAAAAGGTACTAATGTGTTTGCTAAATGTTTAAGGAAAGCAAAGAGGTCAAGTCGATCTCCAAGTCGACTTGGACTTCGACTTGGGTGAAGTCGATCCCAAAGTCGACTCAAATATCGACTTGAGAATGAATCCCAAAAGGCAACAGGTGAAGTCGCAGGTCAAGTCGACTCCACTTGCGACTTGGGAAGTCAAGTCGCAGACGAAGTCGACTCCAGAATCGACTTGGAGTATCCAGAGTTGAAAAGTGGAAACGAACATAACGAAGTCGCAAACGAAGTCGACTCCAGGTGCGACTTGGGTGAAGTCGTAGGCCAGGTCGACTCCATCCACGACTTTAGAAGTTCAAACTTCAAAGATGCAGTTTTCAAGCTATTCAAGAGGATTTATCACTCAAGTCCAAGGAATCAAGATGAAAAACAAATAAGTCAAATTCAAAGTGAAGAATCATGTTCTACATCAAATCAAGTCTATCAAGCTCAAAGACAAAGATACAAGAATGATTCAAACAATGTCTATCAAGACTACATAAGTCAAATATGCATGAATCATCTAAATAAGAATCAAGTCAATCCAAGATAGAAGAACACAACTTGAAGATCAATGCAGGTTCAGCAAAACCTGAGCCAAGTCGCAGGCCAAGTCGACTTCAAGATCGACTTGGGTCGAAGTCTGAAGTCTGAAGTCAAGTCGACCAAGCCTAAGACTTGGGAATCCAAAGAACTGGAGTCGCAGACGAAGTCGACTCCAGATGCGACTTGGGTAGCCAAGTCGCATCCCAAGTCGACTCCACCTTCGACTTGGGTATAACGTTCAAATTTTCGAACGTTGGAGCTCATTTATTGCGCGCCAACAACCTCCACAACGTTCATATTTTCTTCCCTCTATAAAAGGACCCTCAAATGAATGTGAAAACACAACAAGAGAACACAAGACACTACGTTAAAGTTCAAAGAGAGAAAAGAAGTGCAAGAAAGGTTGCCTATTTGCTTTTCTCCATTGTTGAGTGGTCCGTATAAATTCTAAGGAAGAAGAAAGCTTCAAGTTGCTAGCGCCTTCAACAATATTCATCCAACGCTGCTTCTACAACTTCTTCCTCGAGCTAAATCTGCCTACACAAATCTGTAAAGTGTAGTTTCATTTATTTCATTGTCTTGTTGTATAAATCTTGATTTAGCTTGGGTAGCTAAGATCAAGTATATGCAAAGTAGGGTGTGATTGGAGTGAGACTCATCACCTACTTTTGCATGTGAGTTGTTTATGCCCCCTAGAGCTAGAATCTAGAAGAGAGCAAGTGGCTCCAGTTGTATATGCCCCCTAGAGCTGGAATCTAGAAGAGAGCGGTGACTCTAAGTGTATTCGTGGAATACATAGTGGAACCCAAGTCACAACAGAGTGTGAGCTTGGAAGAGTGGAGTAGGGAAGGTTTGCCCGAACCACTATAAATTTTGTGTTATATTTCTTTTTACTGCTTTATCTTTATTGCTCTCTAGCTCTTTTCAAAAGGGGATTAATTACTCAAGGGGTTAAGTCTTTATTTACCAAAGATTTTTTAAAGAACCCAATTCACCCCTCCCCTCTTGGGTTTTGCCACTAACTCGGGACCAACACCTCAATCTTTGGAGGCATTCGCCGGAGTGGTGCTTATGGCAAGTTTTGCAAGGTGAGGTACTCTTTCCCTTGGAACTGAATTCCTCCTTTCCATCTATTGTCTTTCCATTTTTCCCTTTCTTAGCCCCATTTTCCTTGGAAGCCGAGAAAAATTGCTCTTGAGCTTGCCTAAGCTCCTGTGTCCTCATGGACTCCATTTCTAATGCCCTAGCTCTTTCTATACTAGAGGCATAATCTCTTATTAGTAATGGGGCTAGTCCCTCCCTTAATTGGGGTCTCAGCCCACATTGGAACCTCTGTGCCTTATTCTCTGGCACATTAGCAATCCATGGTACATACCTAACCAAGGCATTGAATATTATTGCATATTCAGTCACCGTCATCTTGCCTTGGTAGAGTTTCTTAAACTCTATCACTTTTTGGCTCTATAAGCCTACTGGAAGATACTCTTTATTAAATTCTTCTAAAACTTTTTGTCATGTGGCCCGTTCTGGGTGTGGCATGGTAACCATCAATGTTTCCCACCATTCATACACGTCTTTAAGCAGTAGGTGGGTAGCACATAGAACTTTCTGTTGATCATTGCAGGTGAAATCCGAAATAACTTTTTGATTTTCATGATCCATTACTCTGCAATGATGGGGTCTGGTCCCCAGCAAACTTAGGGGGTCATTGGGCAAGGAAGGCATTGATAGCCTTTCTATCAGCCTCTAGGAGGGTATGTACTATACCTCTAGAAAAATTGAGGTTGGCCGATGGGCAAGGTGTTCCCCCATATCACCTTGTGGCGAGGCCTGCCGATTTCTCTCCCACATACCTTGTATTATACCGGCGGCCTAAGTCGCCCATTGCTGCATCGCCTTTTCCATGGCTGCAGCTATCCTTTCTTTTATCTGCCTTTCTTGGTTAGCTCTCCTTTCCACATGGAATTCAGAGCTAGCCTCTTCCCGTCGTTGATGGGTCCTTGACGTCTGTCCTCTTCACTCGGATCTTTTGGTCCGTTTACTGGTTTCTCCTACTTCGGGTTGGCTAACCAATTCTCCTATTGGTGTCTTCTCTTTATTCAGCCTAGCTACGTGTGAAACCCAGACCATATACGCGTCATTTCGGGTTGTAAACTATAGATTCTTTGTAATTATTTTTATGATAAATGAAAATTCATGGATTATATTTGTGGATATGTGTATTGGAGATTAAAATCATGCAATTAAGAATTTAACCCACGTGAATAGTGCACGTGAATAGTAACCAGAGATTAAGACACGTGATTAAGAGTTAATCATTTGGATTAACTTAATCACAAAAAGACGAAAAAGTGATTTAATCACTACAAGATGAAATAGCAATTCTTTTTGATATTTTAATCCAATTTTGGATGTTAGTGAAAAATTAAAGAAAAATTCATAAGTTGCAATTCGGACGTCGGATTTAGATGAAATTTTTTATGGATGGTTAAAAATTCATGATGAACACGATAAATGGGTTAAGATGTGATGAAAATCACAAATTAAGGGTCAAGATGAAACGTCAAATGGAGATAAAAAAGTAACTTATCTTTTTCATTTAATACCATTTGACTTTTATTAAATATAAATAATTAAAAAATAATAAAATAATAAATAAACAGAAGCTATGGCAGGGGTGTGGCAGGGGCATGGGTGGATATTTGACCAAAAATCAATGGTTTAAATTCATCATCATCATAAATCAAAGGCTAGGATTTAATTAGCTTAAAATAAATAATTTTAATAAATAAATAAAATCAAGGAAAATAGGGTTGCATAGGGTGGGAATGAGCAAGCCTAGGGTGGGCTGCTCTTGGCTCAATGCACCTTTTAAAATTATAAAAAAAATACATTTGCAATTTAATACCTCAAGCAAGGGGGGGTAAATTCTAATTTTATGAAAAATAAAAAAGTATAAATAGGGGGCAGGGGTGGACGTCCAAAGACACATTCACCCAGCTCCACTTGAGCAAATCCCAGCTCCCCAACCTCCCACACGTCCAAGGAAGAAAAGGAAAAAGTTAGAGAGAAAAAGTGTGAGAAAAAGAGGGATATCTCTACTTCGGGTAAGTGATTTCTATCCAAATTTCTTTTGGATGTTAATTAGGTTAAAACCATGCTTAAATAATGCCTAAGTATGGAAAAATAAGTATAGTTATAATGCTTAATCGGAATTATGTCAAAACATCAAAAGTTTGAAGGAAAGATAGAACATTCGGGAAGATAGCATATGATATGTGTAAATAATGCTCCAAAAATGATAAATGATGATTTGGGATGTATGATTATGATCAATATGATGTTGGAATGATGATATATTAATTTCATGATTTTTGGAATTAAGGATTATGCTTAAGTGAATTTATGTTGATTTTTAGTATATGGAGAAAATGATTTATTTGGCCAAGTTAATGATGATAAATTCAAAATGTATGAATTTTCCCATGATATACTAAGCATAAGCTATGTCATGGTATTTTTTATTTTTTGAAAAAAATGTCAATTTTTGGAACCTATGAACAGTAACCAACACGTTATGAACAGTAATCTCGGATGAACAATGATTTGCTACAGTGATTTTGCTACACAGTAAACAGCGTGATTTTGGAGAAAATTTGAGATTAATATTTAAATATAAGGATGAAATTTTTGAAGAACCTATAGATAAAAATATTCGTATAAAGAAATAATGCCCAAATATTATAAAGCATTCATGAGAAGCAGCTTGAATAGCAGAAATGAAATATCTTTTTTCCTTGCATAGGAAAAGGAAAAGAAAAAGTCGAGGACACCAACTGAGGAGGTAAGCAAGTTATATGTTTTGCAAATTATTTCCAAAATGCTTGAAATTGTTTGTGAATTGCTTTATGAAATTTATTTAAGGTTGACCATACCTATAACTGCTTTACATGAACTGAAGTTCGTTTGTTAAATTATTTATTAAATGCTTTTTATGAAATTGTTTATGATTTACAAATATCATGCCGGCATGTGTATGTAAATGAGCATGTGCACGAGGAATAGGTCATAGTCGAGGTAGTAAGCGGACCGGATGTCCCCCTCGCTATTGCCAAGTCGATTATATAGGTCCAGGCTGGCGGCGACCTCCCTGAGATGGGAGCATGTATGGGATGGACACCTAGCTAGCGTCGCATCTAAAGGAATGTCATGAATGCTATGAAGGCATTACATTTGCATTTTATGAAATGAACGAAAATGATTGAAAAATTATGTATGACTTGCTTACTGAGTATTATTACTCACCCATGCTTTTCCAACAACAGACAGGAAATGATGATGAAGGCGGCATGCAAAATGATATGTAGTTTTTGATAAAAATGTTGTATATGTAAATTTTTATGTAAAGACAATGATGATAATTTTGAGATGGAAAAGAATATCTTTTCAATGATGATGTTTTATGAACAGGTTGTGATTATAACTGTGATATGTGAAATATATTACCAATTGAATGAATGGTGACAATTTTTCATGTATTAGTGTTATATATATAAAAAATCCTGCCGTGTTATCAGGGCAATAATCCTGAGTCATGTTTACCAATCAAAAACGATCCCGAAGTAAGGCTTCTAGGCACCCCGGTTCGGGGCGCCACACTCTGGCTCTTGTAGTTGACATTTTTGCTTTCTATATGCACAAAACTTTGGTTAGTATCATAACATTCTTATAATACTAACATTTATAATATTCATAACATTATTCATATTCAAGCATATATGTCACACACATCTATATAAGTTCCTACATATATATCATTTCATATCAATATCATAGAAGTATCATTACCTTTTAAACATGTAGATCTAGACATTAGTTCTTTCTTTTCATGTCTATCTATCAATCCATGCTCTATTCCTAATTTTTGTGGTATCATTCCCTTTCTATCACCATTCTTAATTTTTTTCTTTCTACGCCTATTTACCAATCCTTGCTCTGATACTACTTTTGTGGTATCGGACCTATCTTTTCATCATCCATTATTTTCTCCTTCTCCCGCCTATTTACCAATTTTTGCTCTGATACCATCTTCTGTGGCGCCCCGAACCGGGGTGCCTAGAAGCCTTACTTCGGGATCTTGTTGATTGGTAATGTGAGTCAGGATTGTTATCCTGATCACGCGGTGGGTTCTTAATTGAATCTTGTCTAATTTTTTTTCTTTTCATTCGTCACTTAAGGATACACTTTATTCATAATAGACTCATCCATATCATCATAAAATCATTCATATCTTCTTTTTATTGAAATAATTCACATAAGTACAATCATGTTTGTAATATCCATAAAACATGTCTTTAACATGATTATCATACATTTGTCCCTTTGGACGCATATATAGAACTGTAATTAAATTTGCAAGTCATTTCTACCTGGCATCCTTTATGAGTCAGCTCCATAGCCTGTTTGTCATTTTAAAAATACATATGAGTAATAATACTCAGTAAGCAAGCCTTTTTCTTTGGCAAGTAAACATTTTCCTTTCATTCAAATGCATTTCTCTCCATTTGGTAAGAGACACTTACCAAGTGATCAATTACCAATGGGACAGAAATCTTTTCATGCATTTCATGATAATGCAATGCATTCATTCATTCATGACTTTCCTTAAGCCTCCAACCTCTGGGAGGACGCCGCTGACACACAGTCCTTGCGACTTAGCAATAGTGAAGGGGGACCCTTTTATTCGCTTACTACCTCCACCAAAGTCTCTTCCTTGTGCACCATGTTTATACATATGCTGGCATGACATGCTCCATAAGATTTGATAAATTATTTAGAAAATAATTTAACAAGCAGTTAACAATCATTTCATGTAAAGCATTATAGGAATGACCATCCTTAAATATATTTCATAAAATATGTGAGCAAACAATTCACAGTCATTTAAAAACATTTTAGAAAGCATACAACTTGCTTACCTCCTCAGTCTGTGTCTTCCATCTTTTCCTTTCCTTTTCCTATATAAGGAAAAATGATGTTTTGTCTATATCATTTCATGTCTTAGTTTGCTTCCAATGCATCATTCATTGCTTCATTCCTATAGAGGTTAATCTTATAAAGATACTTGGTCATTACCTCCTTATATGAATTTTTTATCCATAAATTCCTTTAAAAATTCTATCTATATATTCTTTAAGATATAAATACTAATCTCATCTTTTTCCACCCAATTTACGCTTTTATTGTTCATGGTACTGTTCATCATCACCGTTCATGATCAATGTTTATGGGTTACTGTTCACGTTTACTGTTCACAGCAACATGGGTTGCTGTTCATGGGTTCCAAAAATTGGCATTTTTCCAAAAATAAAAAATACCATGATATAACTCTCAGTTAGTATATCGTCGAAAAATTCATGAATTTTGAATTTATCATTATTAACTTGGCTAAATAAATCATTTTCTCCATATACTAAAAATCAACATAATTTCACTTAAGCATAATCCTTAATTCCAAAAATCATGAGATTAATTTATCATCATTCCAAAATCATAATTATCATAATCATTCATCCTAAATCATCATTTATCAATATTTGAGCATTATTTACACATATCATTTGTTTTTTTCCCGAATGCTTTATATTTGCTCTAAATTTTTGATGTTTTGGCATAATTCGAATTACGCATTACAAATTTACTTATTTTCTCATGCTTAGGCATTATCTAAGCATAGTTTTACCCTACTTAACATCCAAAAGAAATTTGGATAGAATTCACTTACCTGAAGTGGAGATATCCCTATTCTTTTCACACTTTCTCTCTTTAACTTTCTCTCCTCCTCTTCTTTGGCTTGAGACGTGTGGGGGGTGTGTTTTTCTCAAGCCTGGGAGCTGGGATGTGCATTTGGACGTCCACCCCTTGGCCCTTATTTATAGTTTTTGATTTTTCAAGAAATTGTAATTTACCCCCCTTGCTCAAGGTATTAAATTATAAATATATTTTTTCTAATTTTCAAAAGGTGTGTTGAGCCTTATGAAGCCACCCTACAGCAGCTCAAGCCCCCCCATGGAAGCCCTATTTTATTTATCATTTTTTATTTTTTAAATTAATTATTTTAACTAATTAAATCTCAACCATTGATTTTTTATGATGATGAATTTGGGTCATTGGATTTTGTTCAAAAATCCTCTCCTACCCCTGCACGCCCCTTCCATGTTGCTGATTTTCATTTATTATTTTTATTTATAAAATTATTTAAATTTAATAAAAAGTCAAAGGAATTAATGAAAAAGATAAGCTACCTTTTTAATATCCAATTGACATTTCATCTTGACCCTTAATTCGTGATTTTTGTCAAATCTTAAACCATTCGTCATGATCATCATTGATTTTTAACCATCCATAAAAAATTTCATCTAAATCCGACGTCCGGATTGCAAATTATGAATTTTTCTTTAATTTTTCACTAAAATCCGAAATTCTATTAAAATATCAAAAAGTATTTCTATTTCGTCTTGTAGTAATTAAATCTCCATTTTTGTCATTTTGTAATTAGGTTAATTTACGTGATTAACTCTTAATCGCCTCGGTTACTATTCACATTACTATTCAAGTGCACTATTCACGTGGTTTAATCCCACAATTGCATTTCTTTAACCTCTAATACACATGTTTTTATACTTATGAATATATATTTCATTAATACATTACCTAGGGTTTACAACCCTAGGATTTTATACACGTGTCTAAGATTGGGGTTTCACAATCAATCATATAAATCATCAATGATAAATAAATCAATCATAATCATGATTTTATGCATTCTAACTTAGTCATTTCTTTCCTTTTCTGCCTATTTACCAATCCATGCTCTGATACCAACTTCTGTGGCGCCCCGAACCGGGTGCCTAGTAGCCTTACTCCGGGACTATTTTTGATTGGTAAACATGACTCAGGATTGTTGCCCTGATCACACAACAGGATTATATATATATATATATAACATCAATACATGGAAAATTGTCATCATTCATCCAATTTGAAACATATTTCACATATCACAGTTATAATCAAAGTCTATTCACAAACATCATCATTGAAAATATATTATTTCCATCTCAAAATTATCATTACCGTATTTACATAAAAATTTACTTATACAACATTTATGTCAAAACTACAAAATATTTTGCATGCTGCCTTCATCATCATTTCATGTCTGTCATTGAAAAAACATGGGTGAATAATAATACTCAGTAAGCAAGTCATACATAATTTTTCAATCATTTTCATGCATTTCATAAAATGCAAATGCAATGCATTCATAGCATACATGACATTCCTTTAGATGCAACGCTAGCTAGTCACCCATCCCATACACGCTCCTATCTCAGAGAGGTCGCCGCCAGCCTGGGCTTATATAAGCAACTTGGCAATAGCGAGGGGGACATCCGGTCCGCTTACTACCTCAACTATGGCCTATTCCTCGTGCACATGCTCATTTACACACACATGTCGGCATGATATTTGCAAATCATAAACAATTTCATAAAAAGCATTTAATAAATAATTTAACAAACGTATTTCAGTTCATGTAAAGCAGTTATAGATATGACCAACCTTAAATAAATTTCATAAAGCAACTCATAAACAATTTCAAGCATTTTGGAATCAATTTGCAAAATATATAACTTGCTTACCTCCTCAGTTGGTGTCCTCGACTTTTTCTTTTCCTTTTCCTATTCAAGAAAAAAAGATATTTCATTTATTCTGTTCAAGCTGCTTCTCATGCATCTTTATAATATTCGGGCATTATCTTTTTATATGGATTTTTCTATCCATAGGTTCTTCAAAAATTCCATCATTATATTTAAATATTAATCTCAAATTTTCTCCAAAAGCACGTTGTTTACTGTTTAGGGGGTACTGTAGCAAATCACTGTTCATCAGAGGTTACTGTTCACAGCGTGTTGGTTACTGTTCATGGGTTCCAAAATTTGACATTTTTTCCAAAAATAAAAAATACCATGACATAGCTTATGTTTAGTATATCATGGAAAAATTCATAAATTTTAAATTTATCATCATTAACTGGGCTAAATAAATCATTTTCTCCATATACTAAAAATCAACATAATTTCACTTAAGCATAATCCTTAATTCCAAAAATTATGAGATTAATATATCATCATTCCAACATCATAATTATCATAATCATACATCCCAAATCATCATTTATCAATATTGGAGCACTATTTACACATGTCATATGTTATCTTCCCGAATGCTCTATCTTTACGCCAAATTTTTGATGTTTTGGCATAATTCCAATTAAGCGTTATAACTATACTTATTTTCTCATGCTTATGAATTATCTGAGCATGGTTTTAACCTACTTAACATCCAAAAGAAATTTGGATAGAAATCACTTACCCGAAGTGGAGATATCTCTCTTCTTCTCACACATTCTCTCTCTAACTTTCTCCTTTTCTCCCCTTGGACGTGTGAGGGTTTGGGAGCATGGGTTTGCTCAAGTGGAGTTGGGGTGAATGTGCATTTGGACGTCCCCCCTTGCCCCTATTTATAGGGTTTGATTTTTCATGAAATTGGAATTTACCTCCTCTTGCTCAAGGTATTAAATTGTAAATAGATTTTTTTAAAATTTCAAAAAGGTGCATGGAGCCATGTGCAGCCCGCCTACCTGCTCACGCCCCACTATGGCAGCCCTATTTTTATTTATTATTTATTATTTTTAAAATTAATTAATTTAAGCTAATTTAATCCTAGCCCTTGATTTTTGATGATGATGAATGTGGACCATTGATTTTGGTCAAAGATCTCAACCACCCCCTGCTCACGTCCCTGCTATTGTTGATTTTCATTTAATTTTTTAATTTTTAATTTTTTAATTTTAATAAAAAGTCAAAAGTAGAATTAATGAAAAGTTAAGCTACTTTTTAATCTTCATTTGATGTTTCATCTTGACCCTTAATTTTTTATTTTCATCACATATTAAACCCTTCATCATGGATTTTTAACCATCCATAAAAAATTTCATCTAAATCCGACGTCCGGATTGCAAATTATGAATTTTTCTTTAATTTTTCACAAAAATCCAAATTTGTATTAAAATATCAAAAAGTATTGCTATTTTGTCTTGTAGTGATTAAATCTCCTTTTCATCTTTTTGTGATTAAGTTAATCCAACTGATTAACTCTTAATCACGTGTCTTAATCCTCGGTTACTATTCATGTGCACTATTCATGTGTACTATTCACGTGGGTTAAATTCTTAATTGCATTATTTTAATCTCCAATGCACATATCCATAAATATAATTCATGAATTTTTATTCATCATAAAAAATATTACAAAAATCTACGGTTTACAATACGTATATTGCCTGAGAAAGCTGGGTTTCATAAATTCCCATTAAAATCAAGTTACAGTCATCCCAAGCAAAGAGAATAATAAATAGGAAGAGATAAATGAGAAGAGGAGATAAAACTCAATGGGTTTGCAATGATAGCTTGGATCTCCACTTGTTCTTCTCTTCTCCCTTGAAGCTTTGGTTTTCTTCCTTTTCTCCACAGCAGCCACGACCCTCTCCATGTCTCATGCCTCTCTCTTGAATCCCTAGGTTTTTATTTATAATGGGTAGCTTGCGCAGCACATGTGCAGAAACCCGCGCGTACGGATGCGTAGTGGCGCCTGGGTGCTAACTCCCTGTGTCCTGGGTACTTGGAAACCTTTCTGGAAACCCTAGGACTTCATGCCTTGGCGCCTAGGCGCCAACTCCCTGGAAGCTACTGGTTGTTGGATTGTGTTGGAGTTCTAGCAAGGGCATGTAGATTGGCGCCTAGGCGCCACAGGTCGGCGCTTGGGCGTCATCCACCTGCCTTGTGACTTGGTTCTAATTTGCATCCGCTTCGCCCGCATTGCTTGTAATTCACCCGTCCTTCCTGCAAAAATTACATAAACTAAAAAAATGGACTAAAAAGGCCTAATTTATGCTAAAAATGCATAAAAACTAAATAATGTTTCTAAAATGCAAAGCGAGTGAAAATTAAGCTAAATGGATGCAAACTATGCCTAATCTCTTGGACTAACGCACAAATATAGTCTAAAATGGGCCATAATAACTCACATTTTTACGAGTTATCAATCTCATAATTTTAACTGTCTATTTCAAATTTCATCTCAATCCGACTTTTCTATCTCAGGTTATGATCATTTGAAGTCATCTTTGGATTTTGGATGGTAATAATCAATTATCACCTTAATCCCATCAAAATTTTCATAATCCAACCTTTCCATAAGATTAAGCATGGAATTATGTGCTTCCTTTTCAATTTTCATCTTAATATGCCTTTCAGGCGTCAAGTTATGAATTTTCTAGCATTTTCCAACTTAACTCTGTAATTAGCCTCTTAATTTTCATTAATCACATCATGAAATTAAATTAATTATTCATGGCACACTAATACTTTTCAATCGTCATTTGGCCACTTTAATCATATTGACCCATATCGACTTATAATGATTGATTTAATCATATTCATAACCACTAACCTAATTGCAACGAATTATCAAAATTGCAAATAAATCATTCATAATTGAATCAAATCATACATGAATCACATTTATGTGTCAAATGCATATACATGAATCCTATGTGGGTCTGGGTTTCACATTATAATTAACTTAATCCTATGAGAATAGGTGATTAAGAAAATTAGGGTACGTCTTGTAGGTTTCGAAAGAAGGTGCAAGGATAAATTAGGGTTTGTTCTCCTTTAACAAACAATATGCAGATTAAATAATTATACCACTACCCGTTGCAAAAAATGCATGTGAAATCTTAGACCCTAGGTACTCGTACTCTCGTTCTCTACTCGTTTTAGTTTTCAATTTTCTCTTCCCATTTTTCTATTTTTTTTCTATTTTATTTACTATATTCTCTCCATATTCGACAAGAAAGCATTTAAAAATAAAATTTATAGTCCTAAATTCCCTGTGGATTGATAATTTATATACTACAATCTACGACCCGTGCACTTGCGGTGACATTGCGAACAGTGAAATAGTCAAAACTCCCTTTTTCATAAAATTATTTGAAAATAACATCTTAAAGAATGTGCTTACTTGTAAGAAATTCTTAAACTCATCAACGTAAAACATTTCCAATTATTGCAACACTTGAAATAAAATAATTATTTCAAGAAGTGTTGCTTGCTCACAGTGAAGCAATCCTTGAGACATTTCATTAAAGTCATAATTTTCAAGACTTATGCTTGCCCACTTGTAAGGAATTCATAAAAGCATCAATATAACACTTTCAAAAGGTAAAATGATCACTTGGTAAGTGTCATTACTGGATAAAAAAATGCATTTGCATATGTTTGCTTTAAAAAAACCCAGAAAACTGGGATATGAAATTATTTATGCAAAAAGATTACCCAAATAAGATTTTATGAGCCTACATGAAAAAGTTACCCTAAAAATAGGGTGTTTTACATGAAAAGTGTAAATATCAAGGTTGAGATGAAATGTTTCTTATGCCAATGCATTCATGAAAAGGATTACGTGCATGTGCCTTGTTTGATTTAAACAAGCCCCAAAATTGGGATTATGAAAAATGATTTACAAGAAAAATGTTTTAGGACATAAAAAATATCCGTTGCCAAAAAGGGTTTATGTAAAAAATATTTTAGGACATAAAAATATCCATTGCTAAAAGGGCTTATATGAAAAGAATTTTAAGACATAAAAATGTCCATTGCCAAAAGGGTTTATGTGATAAATATTTTTTGGACATAAAAATATCCACAGGCAAAATAGGTTTATGTGGTAAATGACTTGGGACATAAAAACATTCATTTAAGAACAAAGGGAATTACCTAAAAAAGTTTATACGCATATGCACCACCTTTGAAAAGCCCAGATGTGGCATATAAAAGGTTTATACGAAAAAGATGTTTATGAAAATGTTTTACAGGAAAATGCTTGTCTGAAGATAAAATGCTTGCTTACTGATTTATCACTCACGATTTATTTTCCCAAACCTTAGACAGGTACAGGGAAGCTCAAGAAATAAAGAACCTCAGCAATTGAGGAAAGATATGAGATGGTATTCATGTGTGTACTAAAATGATTAGCTACAATGTATGGAATAGTATGATTGGAATGCTTAAGGTATGTTAACGTATATGAACTTGTTGATAGTTCTAAAGGCTATATGAACTGATGATTGAATGTATGTATACAAGTATGATGTTGAATATTTGATGATGAATGTATTTTACATGATTATTGCATAGCCAGGTTGGTAAAACCAATGATGTAAGGGAACAAGAAATGTAAGGGAACAAGAAGAAATTTTATGAATAGTATGTGTAGTTGATGACAACTGCCAAGAGGTGAGATAATGAAAATGAATATAAGGAAAGGGAACCAAGTAACATTTTGAAAATGCTTTGTATAACGAATTACAAGTGTATCATTACCTGTAAGATGAATGAAGTGAAATGTAAAGAAATGAAATGATGAAGAGAAAAGGAATGAAATGAACAAAATTTGGAAGAGATCCAATTTAAAAACCCGTCGCGTGATCAGGGCAACAATTCTGATTCACATTTACCAATTAATAAAGATCTTGGAGTAAGGCTTTATGTAATGCCTCGGGTTGGGGGTGCCGCATTAATAAACTTGATCACCTCTTATTTTCGCACTTTCTTTTAAGCTTAAGATTCTACCAATTTTTAAAAATAATTTGTAGCAATTAAGATGTATTTAGATGATGGTGGATTGATTGAACCAACATTTTCAAAATCTCACCAGAAAGAGGGCCATGACACAGGTGCTAGTAATAATTTTGAAGTGATTTCAAACTTTGCCAACAACTTCTAAACTTTGTCATAGTATTTCCATAGATGAGGTTGATGCACCTCAAATTGATCATTCAATTTCTTTATAACTAATTTTAAATTCCTCAATCATGTTTGTTTTACACAAGTCAAAACATTAGCCATGCTTTACACAGCCCCGAACCATGTGGGCCGTGTTTTACAGAAGAATTCCCTTTTATATTTTTTTAACTTGCTTTCATCCACATTCGTGCATACTCATCTCATATATACATTCCTTCAACAATTAACAATATCAATAAGTAATTAAGCTCAAAAGTAATGTTTTCTTGTAAAATTGAATGCAAAATCACTCCAAAGATAATATTTTTTAACCATATATCACAAAGAAAAGGGATGCATATCGACCATATACATGACTAATAAATGGGATACATTGCCAAGGATGACATGACTAACGAAAGGGGTATATGGCCTAAGACGACATGGATCATAGATAAGACGCATGACTTAAGGTACATGGCTGAAAAATAAATGCATATCAACCACACAGCGTGACTAATAAATGAGTTTATGCTTGGCCCATCAACTAACAATGGCTTAAATTGGGATTATTGAGAGGCCATTCAACTACACTAATGTCTCTTATACATCAAATTAATGTGTTCAACTCACAACTTCTAGATTTCACAATAAGCTAGTATGTTTTGCATACAATTTCTGAATTTGATCTTACTAATTTTGGGCCAAGTTTAATCAAGTTTGTCACATAACTAGTTGGCATGTTCCATATACAACTCCTAGATTTAGTTTTACTGATTTTGGGCTAGGTCTAATCGGGTTTATCATGCAATAAATTGTCATCTTCTACACAACTTATGGATTTGGTTTTAAGGTAGTTTTACTAGAGTGATCAAGTTTGATGGAGTTTTGGAGATATTAAAGCCAACTTGGGTTGATTGAAAACACTTTGGACCTAATTAGGCTAATTAGAGAATTTTAGGCTCAATTAGACTGGTTAGAAAATATTATGTTGGACTGGGCCAACTAGAAAGCGTCTAGGTTGGATTAAGCCACCTAGTCGCTAAATTTCAGCTGCATAAGGGTTATGCATGTATAGATCATGATATATCTAGCACATTCATAATCCTGACTTCGTAAGAGAGCACTTCATAGTTGCCCAATATTATGTACATTTATCCTTGTTGGATTGTACATATCATCACTATCAAAAGCGGTTCACATAAATCATGTGTACTCCTTAGGAACAAATGTTAACATGGAGTTTATCATGACAACCTTTTGCTAAAGTAAGAATAGGATTTAGCATGTAAAACTAATTGCTAAAATCATCAAAATCAGTTAAAGGTTAATGATTATGATCTAATAGTATGATAGCTTATTTAAGCAACATGACAAGCTTATTTGAGCAACATGAGGGCCTGGGTGAGTCAAGAAAACAATCTAAGTCAAATAGCATATCGCTTAAATGAAATAGCATAATAATAACAACTAGAGTCTTTTCACGTATTTGACTCATGTAAGGCAACATCACAATTAACTCCAATAATATAACTATTTAACTCAAACAGCATGACAGCTAGAAAAACATAGCATAATAGCTAAGAAGAATAAAAGAGAGGGAGAAAAGTATCTGATTACATTCCAAGGTGACTAGTCCCACTGGATGGCATAGCTACACACTTTTATGACCCTGTCAAAATTTTTTGTAAGTGTACATGTAAATTAATGAAACAAAAGAGATCCAACTTATGCAGATTGAACAACTGCACGTGAATTAGATCTGGGATCTGTTGCAAAAGTAATTCTAACAGCACTCTAATAAGAATGTTTTGAGCACTTGCAAAGTTCAGAATTGGTGAGACCATTATATTCTTTATTTTATTTTTCATTTTGAATTCAACCCTTTCTGTGAAGTGTACCTTGATGTGAAGGGACAAAGTTTTGAATTCTATTCTTATCATATACAATTTGACATTAGTAAAATCATTAATTTTTTTAAAATAAAAAGCTGAGACGGTAAAACTTATGTGCCTAACGAATGTATGTCCACTAGAGAAGAAATGGAGTTCGTAGCTAAAGCCAGTGCAACTGGAAGTGTGATTTGTGCTATCTCTAAGTGTAACTCATCTTTCTTAAAAACCAGTTTGATCATACAAATAAGAAATTAGCATTCAAATCAGATCTCAAATAAAGAATCCAAAATCAAAGTAACCAAAAAAGATCAAGCTTCTTTGTTCCTCACTAGCTTCAGAATCTATTCGTTGATCTTCTTGTCGGAGCCCAAAACTTCTTAAATGCTAGGATATTCCATGCTCAATGTGTAATGTGATCGAAGATGGAGCCCCAATACTTGAGGGTGGATGACTACTTAAACAAAAGCATATGTTAATGGCCATCAAAATGGACCTACCCATATGAACTGTGGCGCCCCAGCCCGAGTGTCACAACCTTTCTCTAAGACCTTATCAATTGGTAAACGTGATTAGAATTGTTGCCCTATCACACAGCGGGCTTTATTGGATATTTATCCACTTAAACTTAACTCATTAGGAGTTTAAATCATTCCATTCGTTTCAATTTCCATCGAATGTCTTTTTAGGTCATTATTCCATTTGAGAAATACACATGATATCATAAATTTCTATACTTAATCATAACATGATAATTCATACCTTATCATTTGACCATAATTTTTTTTCACCATTCATAATCATAAAATATAATATAATCCTTATACAACATTAAACCACAATATAATGTCAACATTCATATAACCATATAATCCATAAATCCATACACAGGTAACTCATAGAAATTCATATATTCTTGAATCTCCACCTGTGCTCCTTGCATGGTGCTTCCTTTCACCTGTCTTTAGAATTTGAAAAACAAAATCGTGAGTCAAAACTCAATAAAAAAGATATAAGGTTTTCAGGCAATTCATTTTCATTTAAAATAACTTGGAAAACCATATTATACCCACTCGAGGGTATATAATAAAAACATGCTTCTTATACCCATCTAGGGTATATCATAAACAACGCGATGCATTATTTGAAACCATGACATTCCTTGGATAGAAGCTAGCTAGGCAACCATCCACCTTTATCCTCTCTCCCATTCAAGGGAGGCGCCGCCGGCCTGAGGCCTATCTTAGTGACTTGGCCACACCAAAGGGGGACAATCGATCTGTTTACACCTTTGAGATAGACCTCATGCTTTGTGCACATGCATCTTTCATAAACATTCCTTGAATGCTAGCATGATTTTTCATTCATAAATCCATGTTTCATCATTTGTCATAAGTACTTGAGAAACAGTAAGCAATTTATTTATCACATTGGAAATATCATTTCAATACACATTGATATAAAGGAATGATCATCCATAAACAACTTAGCAAGGATTTAAAATATACATTTGCTAAATCCTTCAAACATTTAGAGCATCATTTATAAGCATTTGATCATATTTTAATAAAACAAAAGCATTTGGGAAAATTTGCTTTCTTACCTCGTTACCTTAGCTTTCCGTATCACTTTTTTCTTTGTCTTTGTCTATGCATAAAAATAGCATTGCATTCATAACAAATTCATTTGCTTGCATTCACTTAGTTTTTCAATCCCATAATCCATTTCACACATAACCAACTTGAATTTCAAGTCGGACATACATACAACATTCACTTGTGCATCATACCATCCCTTCCATATTTCATTTTAAACCCATATTTAGGGTAAACACATAATAATCATTCATTAATCAACATACGGGGATTTATATCTCCTATTTATCATTTTTCATCCATTTTTCATTTTTCCTATGTCAATGCTCATTTTAAGCACATAATTGACGTTTTAAGCTTCATAAATTAAACTCAAAGTTTGAGATTATCAAAAATCATCCATACAGCAATACACTTATGCATTTTATCACATATTCGTTGATTTTTGCATTTTAGCAATTCCGCATAAGTCATATATCATCTATTCATACATACATCCTACATATGTTCAACTTACAACACATATATTATGTGTTTCTTAAAATTTCTTAACACAGAAAATTACATCCAATTTCAACATGATTAAACCCCTTAATTACCATATAATTTAGGGTCTAATTTCGGAATTTTAATCCATTTATCATTGGGTTCCAAAACAACCATGTTAGGACCCATTTTTCATCCTTTCAACACCTCTTTCAATACTTAAATCTTAACAGATTTTTAAGCCATAATTTCCAGCAACTAAACATGCTTTTCTTAACCTAAATTTAGGGTATTATCACATATTTAAAATTTAAAATTTATTTATTTCCAAAACAGCAACATTTCAAGCATGTAGGGTACCCCTTTTTGCTCGTTTTGACGTGTCCATACACATGTCCTTAAAAATCAGATTTGGGTGAATCTTTCCAAGCCCTTTTGGACATTCAAAGTACACTAATCCTAGGGTAATTTACCCTCCATAACATCCATAAATCAATTATTTACAAACAGCAACAAAATCCCTATGTAAGGTACCCGTTTTGGCCCCCATTTGGACGTTCCATACAAGTATCCTAAAAAATCAGATTTAGGGCCATTTCATCCTGTTGGTCCCGAGTTTATGGTAACAACCCAAGAGGGGGGGGTGAATTGGGTATTTTAAAATTTTACTCAAACAGAAACTTTCCCCCCTGTTTAGTTAAATCCCCTTAATGAAACAAGCAGAGAATATGGAGAGAAATAAAGCAATAAAAGCAGTTGAGCAAGCCACAACAATAGACACGATTTTTATAGTGGTTTGGGCAACCTTCCCTACTCCACTCTTCCAAGCTCACACCCGTTGTGACTTGGGTTCTACTAATGGAGTATCAGATACAACTAGAGTAATAGCTCTCTTCTAGATTCTAGCTCTAGGGGGCTTGCACAAACACAGCACAAGTAGGTGACGAATCGTACTCAAGTCACAACACTACTTTACTCTTGGTTCCAATTTCCAATATCAAACCAAGTTTCAAATATAAGTAATGAATCAAAAAAAGAAACTACACTTTACAAGTTCGTGTAGGCAGATTTCAGCTCGTGGAAAAACTTGTTGAGAGAATGAATTGATCAGCAATGTCGCTTTCAGCAAGTTGGAGCAAAGTTCTTCACTTGAAGTTGGTGTAGATCACTTAATGCTCAGAGAAGGTGGAAGGTGAACACAATGAATGCTTCTCTAACCTCTAGCACGACATCTTGAATGCTCTTTTATAATGGTGTAGTAAATTCGAACGTTTGGTGGTAGGTGGAGCGCATTTAATGCGCCAACATTCGAATTTTTCCTACCGTTGAGAACCAAGTCGCATGTGGAGTCGACTTCGGATGCAACTTTAACCAAGTCGCAGACTGGAGTCCACTTCGGTTGCGACTTCGGTCTCCAGCATGGCTTCAAGTTCCATTTCAGGTCGACTGGGTCTTGGACCTGACCCAAGTTGCAGGTCAAGTCGACTTCGGGTGAGACTTCACTTTCTGTATGCATATAATGGAACTTGAATTCCTTTGAAAGTGATCCTTGATGCTTATTATTCACCTCATATCTTGTTCTCCCAATAATATCCTTGATCTTAAGTGCTTGGTCTTGGAACTTGGCCTGTTCATCTTCTTTTGAGAACTTTATCTCTGTGGCCTTGATCTAAAAATAATTTGCCTTCCTTGAGTTTGCAGTCCAAAGATGTAGTTAATGATCTTCCCTTGAATGATTTTGTCCTAGATATTTGCTTGTATGGACTGTCTTGGTCTTCATCTTGACTTAAGTCGCATTGCGGAGTCGACTTGGGAATGCGACTTCACCCAAGTCGCATGTGGAGTCGACTTCGACTGCAACTTCACCTGTCTCCTAGCCCAATTTCAACGCTGGAAGGAATTGATCTCCTGAAGTCAATAGTGGAGTCGACTTGGGTTTGCGACTTCACCTAAGTCGCAGGTGGAGTCAACTTCGACTGTGACTTCGCTTGTCCTTGTGCCCAAATTCAGCGCTAGAAGGTTTTTCCCATTTGGAGTCGATCTTGAGGTCGACTCAGATATCGACTTTGCTCAAGTCGATGGCTAACTCGACTTGGCCTTGTGACTTGGTCTGCTATGTTCTAAATTTTAAGTTTTCATCCTTTAACCAAGTTTAACAAACCACATTAGTACCCAAAATATTCTCAAATTGAGTTGTTAATCATCAATACATGGATTGTGCTTAATTTGCCTTTGATTTCAACAATCTCCCCCTTTTTGATGATTGACAAAACAAATTTGACATATACCTTTCATTTTATTTCAAAAATAACATATCATCCTTGTTTTGGTGTTTAGAACATACAAATTGCATTATCATTGCATTCCAAAGTTAAATGAATCAACACATCATTTCAAACACATACAAATATGCATTTCATAACATTCAACCATTGTAATTTCAAGCAAAACATTTCATATATATATATATATAACCAAGCATTTGTATACAATGTGAAACAAGAAAATGCAAATGAGACCTAAATGTACATGCTACCCAACCCATGAAAGTAAACTAACCTAAACCTCAAATCTCTCTCCCCCTTTTTGTCAAAGAATCAAAAAGGAGATGAGGAAATCTAGATTTGGTAAATTGGAAGGCTGAGATTGGGTAGGATGGAGACAAGTAGGTGGGATAGGTCGGATGTGGGCGGATGAGTGAAACGATGAGACAGCCTGAACGGTGGGTTCGGCTCTCATGGATTCACCAAAGTATGGATCCAGATCAGGTACATTTGGCACCGGGCGACCTCGACTGCTGCCCGACGCAAGTTTGTACTTGATCGTTCATAATTCTTGATTCATCTTATCCTGGCTAGTATGCATCTCCGTCATCGCCGTATGTATCCCAACCAACTGTTGCATGAGCCGGTCTTCTATTTGTTCAAGGTGATCTTGGATTGCATGAACAGAAGCCAACCAGTTCGGCAAATGTGGATGTGGATCGGGGATCTGAGAGCCTTTCGAAGAGAACGAGCTGTGGAACTGTGGCAATGCAGGCTCGGCTGGTGCAAGCGGTGGAGATGGAGCCACCTCCTGCTACGGGGACTGAGGTGGCTGCTCCCCCTTAGGGTGACCACCCTCCGCTTTAGGTTGAGATGCTTGTCCCATCATTTCCCGAATTCGTTCAGCTCTGAATTCCTCTAGGTTAATCTTTATTCGAGTCAAGAGAGCTCTGTTGATGGCATTTGTGGGCTTCAAGACTTCGAATGGCTCCCCATCCAAGTCAACACCAAGGTAATGCATGATCTTGGTGATCCATGTCCTATAGGGCAACACGCCTCGAGGATGCTCCTTCTTTGAAGCCAACGCTTCCAACAACAAGGCGGGTAAGCTGACCTTTACCCGATTTTCCACCTTCTATAGGATCTCGGTCTCTTGTGGATTCAGTTGGTTTTGACCTTCTCCCTTTGGATAAATACAATGTGCAATCAAAAGCCACAAAACCTAGAGTCGGGGAGATAGATCCATGTAATGTAGAAATTTGATTCCCAGATGATATTTGTTGCTATTTGTCAGCGGGTTGCACATTTGTGTAAGTGACAACCCCACGGGAATGTTTTCATTTTCCTCGAGAACATCCAATATATTTGCAATACGGTGAATTGCATTGTCTCTGCAATTTGATCTCCTAATTCCCAAATTCAACTCTTTTCCTTTCAAAAATGTGAGATAATACTCCTGATCCCATAAATAGTAGAAAATTCTTGTCAAATCAAGGTATGTTCTATCATAGGCTTTCAATAGCCCCGTCCATCCTTGAAAATCCAATAATTCTTCAATTCCAAATTCATACTCATTGAGGAACTTGAATTCAATAATCTTTGCGACAAAGGTCTTACGCTCATAGAAGTTCCTGTAGAACCAGTTGTGTTCCTTCTCGGTTTTGAAATACGTCGTCGGCATTTTCAACACTTGCCTCTTCTGTGTGGGCATTCCCTGCCTATTTTCAGCTGACATTATCTCACTACTTGATCTAGAATCTGAATTTTCTTGCCAAGGCGCAGACGACGATGGATTGGCCTCACGGAACCGCACCCGGCGTCCCGCAGATGAAGAGGCTTCCTCCCGAACCCATTTTGATGGTGTTCGTTGTTGGCGGGGCACCCTCTCGCCAGTATTGGATCGGGATTGTCTGGATACAGGCAATTTAGAGGGCTTAGCAACTGCTTTCGGAGCCATAATTTGTAAATGAGATGGGTTTTGAAATGGGAGCTTTGAGAGATGGCAGTAGAGAGATCTGAGTGAACAAAGAAGGAAAGTGAACAGAGGAAGAGAGGCAATAAAGCTTGGGAGCTAGAAGGAGAGTAGAGAGTTCTGGAATGAGGGGAAATAGGAAAGAGAGGGAATGAGAGAACGGCCTGATAACTAGCGAAAATGCGAATTATCATGGCCCATTTTAGAATATTTTTGCGTGTTATTCCAAGAGATTTTGTTTAGTTTGCATCCATTTACCTCATTTTTCACTCGCTTTGCATTTTAAGAGCATTATGTAGTTTTTATGCATTTTTAGTATAAAATAGGTATGTTTAGTTCATTTATGTAGTTTCAGTCTTTTTTGCAGGAAAGACGGACAATTATAGGCATGCGAGCGAATCGAATGCAGAACAGAGCCGAGTGAAGAACTAGGTAGGCTGGCGCCTAGGCACTACCCTACATGCTTTAGCCAGAAGTTCCAGCACCTCACACGGCAAAAGCTTCCAGGGAGTTGGCGCCTAGGCGCCACTTCAATAGCATACGGGTATTCTAGAGAGTTTCCAGGTCACAAAGTGTGGCCCCCCAAATCGAGACCTCACATCCTTACCTCAAGACCATGTTGATTGGTAAATATGAATTAGGATTGTTGCCCTGATCACGCGGCGGGTTCTTAATTGGATTTCTTCCAAATTTTTTTTTCGTTCATCATCATTCATAACTTTACATTTCACGCCATTACTCACCAATCATTTCTTTACAATCAACATCATACATCATACAAGCGGCAATACACTTACAATAAATTTCATCATCTCATTCATAGCATCTCTTCATACTTTTCTGCAATGACATTTACATTCCACACATACATACATTCAATCATTGAATCACATAGAACTTAAAATTCTAATTAAGTTCACATACACGTTTACATACCTTAGCATATTCATGCTTTCCCATTCCTTATAGTCTACCTGGCCATCATCTCGTTCCTTAATTCATTTCTTAGATTTGCATCTCCTTGAATTTCCCGGTACCTGTCTAAGGTTTGGGAAAACAAAACATGAGTGACAACTCAGTAAGCAAGCATTTTATCTTTTAGGGGCAAGGCTTCCTTTCTTAAACATCTTGAACACCTTTTTACTTGAGGACATATATATGTCCTAAAAAATTATCATAAAATCCTTATTCATAAGCACAGTTCCATGTCTTTCAACATTCTCATAAAACATCGTTCTTAATATCATTTACAAGTCACGTCTGGGCTTGTTAAGGCAAAACATACATGTTTTACCCTTTATAATTAATTCCTTTTTGTCTTGAGTGAACATTTCCAATGTTTTAAGACCTCTACATAAAACCATCTTTTTCCAGTGGACGTCTCACGTCCAAAACATTTTTCTCACAATTCTTTTGGCTAAGGAGGACATTCTCATGTCCTAAAACGTTATTCACATAAGCCTTTCTCGGCAAGGGACATTTTTATGTCCAAAAATATTTTTCATCGTAAAATCCTTTAGCCAAGAGACATTTAATGTCTCAAAATATTTTTCACATGATTTCCTTTGGCAATGGACATTCATATGTCCTAAAACAACTTTCATTAAAACACTTTGGCATTGGACATTCTCATGTCCATAAATACTTTTCATTTAGGCTCTTTAATAATGGACATTCTTATGTCCAAAAACATGTTTGACATAAATCCTTTTCATAATCCCCGTCTTGGGGCTTGTTTATAACAAACAAGACATATAAGATACATAAACCATTTCCATAAATGCGTTTACATAAAAATATTTCCTTTCATTCCTGTTATTTACACTTTTGTGTAAAACACCCTTTCTTTTAGGGTAACCATTTCATAAAAATCCCTTTAGGACAGCTTTCATAAAACATATTTTCATGCCCCAATCTTTGGGCTTTTCAAAAGCAAAACATAAGCAAATGCATTTCTCACCTTCCAGTAGTGACACTTAGCAAGTGATTATGCTACCTTTTAAAAGAGAATCCTTAACAGCACGCTAGCCAGGCGGCTATTCCTTTATCCTGCTCTCATCTCAGGGAGGGCGCCACTGGCACTCCTGTCATCCCTTAGCGACTTCGGCTTATGTAGAGTGGGCCCCGGTCATCCCAACCATGCTCTACAACTGGCCTATTCCTTGTACTGGTGCACCATACATTATCCTGACAGACTGCAGTCTATTTGGTTTAAAGTATCACAGACCGCAGCCCATGTTCTTTTAAACCGGGATCACAAACCGCAGTCCGCATCCATACTCAAAAAACATTATAGACCGAAGTCTATATTTTTAAAAAATTATTTTTAAACAAGTTTTTATTTGAAATCTAATTTTAGGATAACCTTCCTTATATTCTTTTAGAATAATTTTGAGTAAAATATTTTGATAAACATTTGAAGTGTTTGAGAAATAATACATCTTAAAAAGCCTTATAATAAAAGAAATTCAAAACTTTTGGATTTTCAAAAATAAACCATATAGTTCTCTATTATTTTCTTGGTTTTTATTTTAGGGCCTTTTGCTTACAAAAGTTATGCAATTA
The DNA here is from genome assembly GCA_030490835.1 of Annona cherimola. NCBI lineage: Eukaryota > Viridiplantae > Streptophyta > Magnoliopsida > Magnoliales > Annonaceae > Annona > Annona cherimola. The sequence goes on along the minus strand of CM059972.1, from coordinate 39,813,075 downwards.
TACCATCCCCTTCTACACAATCTAAAAATTAGATTATTATCCACATATTTATTATACTATTTTTACATAAAAGGAGAATTGCACGGTCTTTTGCATGCCATTTAGCAACCTGAAATTAAACCAATTATAACATCAACTTATTAGGTTGGTCATCCTTAAATCTCATTCAACAATATGCGTATAAACATTTTTGAAGACATTTTCATCATAGATTTCCTTATCTAAAGGAAATCAAAACTTTATAAGAGAACTCAAAACTTTATAGAAAATTAATCTTTTTCTTTTATAAGCTTAATCATTTATCATAAAATATCATAAGAGAACTCAAAACTTATCTAATAATATTTCTTTATGAAAAAGGGAAAAATTCCCTTTGTCTTATAAAGTCCTTTTGAAAACAATATCATAAAGAATTTGCTTACTTGAAAGCAAATTCTTAAAATCATCGGCCTAAAATATAAAATCCATTAAAATTAACATCATGGAAAACTTACTTACTCATAAGCAAATTTCTCAATTCCATTAACATAAAGCGTTGCCAATCCATGGCAACACTTGTAATAAACATTTATCTTAAAAAACGTTGCTTACTTCCCATGAAGCAAACCTTGAGGCTTTTCCTTAAGCTATCCTATTTCTAAACTTACGACTTTTCATTAAAGCCGTCATTTTCAAAACATATGGCTTTTCGTTAAAGCCATCAATTTCTAAAATTTGTACTTGCCCGTTCGTTTAAAACATAATCATAAAAATATCAACATAACATCATAAATCATTTCAGCACATAAGAAGAAATAAATGATTTGAAAAGTTCGCTTGCTTACCTGAGATCGCCACAATCCTTTTCTTCCATTCTTTTCCTTTTCTTTGCCTAGATAAATGAAAATAATATTTCATTTATTCACATCAACTTCAAATACATAAATCCTTTAGGTTTTCCAACCTACATAAATTCATTTGGACTTAGCTTAACCCACTTGTCCTTCAAGTCGGGTACTCATACTTAGCACATAGCCTATACATATAAAATCATCTATTCATTCATTTTAAGGCCCTTATGTAGGGTAAACTTACATAAATATAATAATCATTCATTAAATCATTATTATTTGGAAGTTAATTACTTTCCTAATCCCCGTGTTCCAATCATATCTTTATGCATTTTGCATTTTAACACTTCACATAATCCATTTATCATTTTCATTATCAAAACATGGAAATTGGGTCTTATACGTAACCCTAAGTTCTATCCTTTCTAAAACCCACATTTAATAGGTTAAATCCTCATAATAACTTATAATACTTGTTTATATCCCATTTTAATTTAAATTCCATCCCAAAAATCTGGAATTTAACATTTATTTTGATTTATTCCTTAAGCTGTCCATAATGCTGAATTCAATATGCCTGAATTCTCAAAATCTTGAATTAATATCAAATCAAGTATTTTTCATCTGAAATTTCTACCATACCTTAATAACTACCTAAATTAATAAAAATGAATATTTTCAGCATGAAATATTTATTATTTCTATTTATTTTGGTATTTTTACTCTGCTGGAGAACCCTTTTCAGACAGCCTGAATCACGTAAATTATGGGTTATACCCATCAAAATACAATTTTGGTCTTGTGATCCTCAATAATTCTTATATATCCTGTAAAATTTTTAGCCCAAAATTCCTTGTATAAAAATTATTAAAAATCATTTGGTGCAGCTGATCCTGCCACCCATTCAATCCTGTCCAGGTTGATTTTCTCAGATTTTTAATTTCCAACATGCTTACCCTTTTGAGCTGAAATTTAGTCATTCCTTAATCATCCTATCATGAGTCTTTCCACAAATTTTCATAATAAAATTCATTCATTTACTATTTCTTCCATATTTTATTTTCCTAGTTCAGATTTACAACACATAAGTGTAGATTAGAAGATATGGGTTGATTAATCCCCAAATTAAACTTTATAAATTAAATTATATAATTTATCTAATAATGAATCATCATATAATCATGATTAAACATCAAAATAGCGACATCACATAGGATTTAAGAAAATTTCAGTTATAATTTTCAACCCATAATCAAAGGGTATACTTACTTGGAATTGAATCAACTTGGATTTCATTTTTCCTAGCTTGGTTCCTCTTCTTTCTTCCCATTTTTCCTTCTCTTTTCCTCCTTTTTTTCTCCTCCTCAAGCTGCTGGAACATGGGATGTGCACTGCCTGCTTGGTTATTATTTTTTTCCATTTGATTTTTCTCTTTCTCTCTCCTACCCATATGGACATTCACCTATGCATAAGCTAGAATTTTCCAGCTTTGTGGGTCCCACTTGCCACAGTAATTAAACATGATTAAGACATTCTTATCCCTTATTTCTGACATGGAAAAATATGGGCCAAGTAAATTATGTAATTATCTTTAAAAAATCATCAAAAATCCATTCATTAATGGACACGAATCTACCCCTCGTTTGGACGTCCATTTCAGCAGCCCTTTGCACCTTTTTTCCGCCAAATTTTTACTTTAATTAATGGCTAATTAATCACCTTATCTAATAGGCTACTTAGGGGTCAATTTTTCTTATTAAACAAATAATAAAAAATCACATTTCTGCCTTGGACATCCAGTTTTCCAAGCTGTCCATTTCATGCTCTTGTAATTCAACATCAATTGCAGCAACTTTTGTACCATTTTCCACACCTAATTTCTACTTTAATTAATGGGTATTTAATTACCCTAGTTAGGACCTCATTTAGGAGTCAAATTAGATATTAAAAAATTAATAAAAATCCAAAAAACTGCCTTTACCATGACCTCTCTCTTGCTCCATAATGTTGTCCACTTGGTGGGGTCCACTTATCATGGACTTTTTGGCCTTTTCTTAGCACAAAAATCAACCCAAATCTCGTCTACATCTCCCCCTAGCTTCCTAGGTCATTTAAATACACATTTTACATTTTTAAAAATTAAAAAAAATCAAGTATATGGCCCCTTGATCGTCCATATGTATGGCCACCTTTTCAAACTCCTTTGAGCTAATCCATTAACCATTAAATCATGTCATTAAGCACTTAATTTTATCATGAATTTTGTTATTTTAAATAATCCATAAAATCCACTTGTCATTACCTCCTTTTGCCACCTCATTTATGTCATTAATCATATAGTTAACCACCTTACTTTAACATAAACACAAACTTACTTTTTGGTGCACAAAATCAATAATTATACACCCATTTTCGTGCAACCTATATCCCATCATCATTTTCTTAATCCAAGCCTCTCATTGCATAGATCTCATAATTTTAACCGTCCATTTCAAATTTCAACTCAATCCGACTTTTCTAGCTCAAGTTATGACCATTTGAATTTTTGGACGGTGATTATCAATTTTCACACTAATTTCATCCTTATTTTCATAGTCCATCATTTTCATAAGATTAAGCACAAAATTATGTACTTGCCTTTCAATTTTCATCTTAATCCGCCTTACCGGCGTTGAGTTATGGATTTTCTAGCATTTGCTACCTTTAATCCATAATTAACAACATAATCTTCATTAGTTAAACCATAATACATGAGGTAATTATCCTCAATATAATCATATTTTCTAATCTTCATTAAGCCTCTTTAATCACATTGACCCATATTGGCTTATATTCATCATTCATAACCACTTGCCCTACTTGCAATAAATCATAAATATTGCAATTGGAAATCATTCATAGTTCCATTAAATTATACTTGATTCATATTTATATGTCAATTGCATATAAATAAACCTTACTTGGGTCCGGGTTTCACACAAATCTTCCAAGGAGTTCGAGCCCAGGCGCCAACTTGGGGTGCCTAGGCTCCACGGCACAAGTATGCAGGGCATCCCAAAGAGTTTCGAAGTTACACAGCACACAGGGAGTTGGCGCCCAGGCGCCACCGCGAATCAACACGCATGGGTTTCTGCACGTGTGCTGCGCAAGCTGATCAGTTTAAATAAAAACCTAGGGATTCGTGCACAGGAGGGGGAGAGCTAACGGAATAGACACACAGAGAAGGAACAAAACCCGTTTCAAGCGCGGATTGAAGAGGAGATTCGATCCCGTTGGTGAAAACTTCGGAGATTCAATTTTCTCTTCCTCTTTCTATTTCCTTTTCTCTGTTTTCTTAGATTCTTTTATTATGGATGTAAAGGATTTTTATGCCATGTCTTTGAGCTAAACTTCCATCAGATAGATAGTTAGGATGAATTGACATCTAACTATATTGTATTGGTTCTTTAAGATTCAGGAGTGAATATTTGATTTCTATATGATTGTGTGATGTGGTTTACCCTTGTATATGTTCTTTAATGCATTTTACATGATTAGCTACCTAGTAAGATGATTCAATTGCAGGATTAATCCTTGGAAAGGAAAAATCTCTGCTAGATCCATGTGTAGGGCATAGGTTTCCTCTTTGTTAAGGGGAGTTATTTAACGGATAGGAATATACCGTTAAACCCTATGTAGTCATGAACAAGTTATGAATTTATCAATTCCACTTTATTTAATGTCATGAGAACATAGTAATTGAATGCGGTGTAATTAGCTTTATATGTGTTGGAAGATATATATATAAGGACTATTGAACTTGGACTAATAAATTCCTGCACAATCTAATGAAAAGGAACCGATGCGATATAGTTTAGATTCAAGGATTCCCAACTATCCATCTGCCATCCCCAATCGATAACTCCCTTCTAGTATTCCAGTTGTCCCGTGAAACTCTTTTCTATTTCTTTATTGCATTTGATATTTTTAGTTTTAATTATGAAATCCCAATTTTCTACTCACCGAAAGCAACTAAACTTTTTAATAATCTTAGTTAGATCATATCCTCGTGGGAACGATACTCAACTCACTCTTTATTACTTGATTGACACATATACTTGCGTTAAAATGAGCATTTTAATTAGACCTATACGCAGCTCGTCAAGTTTTTGGCATCGTTGCCGGGGACTTTGGTATAATTAATTACTTTTAGTTTTATTTCTTTCTTATATAATTCTGTAACTATAGTTCATTTTTATAATTTCTTTAGTTTAGAAATTTTCAGCTGGTTTCAATTGAACTGGTTTTTTGCAGTAATTATTTTTGCATGCGCTGAGGCAGGGCTGGAAAGGAGATCATTATTCCATTTGATCCGGAGCCAGAGAGAACTTATCTGAGAAGGCATCGAAAGAGCAGGGAAGCCAAGAGTCAACAGCATACAATGGAGCGCATTGGGAATCAAGACAATAACATTCATATAGACCAACATGGAAACCAAAGGGTTGAGGTTTTAATTCATCCACTACAAGACGATTTGGACCAACTGATTTGGGATCTCATTGTGCTAGGACAAAATGCAGTTCAGACTAACATTTCACCTCCTCCTGTCGACACCAACAACTTCAAAATAAAGCCGGTGGTATTCCAAATGCTCTAATCAATTGGGCAGTTTGGAGGATTGTCGTCTGAAGATCCACACCGCCATTTGCGGAATTTTCTGCAGATCATGAACACATTCAAGCAAAATGGAGTCTTCGACGAAGCAATGAGGCTACGGACTTTCCCATTTTCACTGAGGGATAGAGCTTCAGAGTGGCTAGATTCGTTGCCACCGAACTCTGTTAATACATGGAATGACTTGGCTCATAAGTTCTTGGAAAAATATTTTTCGCCCACCAAGTTAGCCAAACTCAGAATGGACATAGTCTCATTTAAATAACATGGAGAAGTGACTCTATCGGAGGCGTGGGATCGGTTCAAAGACTTTCTTCGAAAGTGCCCACATCATGGAATTCAGCCATGGGTACAAATTCAGATTTTCTACAATGGTCTCCAGGATTCCACCTGTCATATGGTGGATTCATCATCAAATGGTTCCCTGCTAAGGAAAAGCTACAGAGAATCATACACCCTGCTAGAGAATATGGCAGCTAACACCTATCAATTACCATCTAATAGAAGCCGAAATGGGGGTCTACTCCAATTGGATGCAGTCTCATCTATAAAGGCCCACATTTACGCTTTATCCAGGCAGATACAGAATTTATCCAGGCCTGCCAACATCAATGCAGTAGGGGCATCTACACCACAGCAGCCGTCAGCAGCAGAATATTGTACGTAGTGCGGAGAATTTGGCCACCCTAGTGATCAATGTGCCTCTAATCTGGAGTCCATTAATTATGCGGATAATTTCCAGAGAAATCTAGCAAATCCATATGTGAACAATTACAATCCAGGCTGGAGGAATCATCCCAATTTCTCATGGATTAACCAGACAAGACCGAATCAGCCACCCGAATTCTCACAGCAGCCCTCGCAGCAATAAATAACCGACCAGTTCAACTCAGTCCACCTCCTTGAGAAGAAAAGAAATTGGATTTGGAAAATCTTTTCATGCAATTCATGCAATCCCAAATCACGACAAATAAAAACTTGGAAGCGTAAATCTGCCAACTGGCTTCAACCTTAAACAACCGGCCTCAAGGTGCACTGCCGAGCGATACGGAACAAATCTGAAAGGAAAAGGCAAAGAGCAGGTGCAAGCAGTTACATTGCGTAGTGGAAAGCAGCTACCTGACGTAACTCCGCTAGAAGCGGTAACTAAAGCCACTAGTCCTCTGATTCATCAGTCAGGCAGAGGAACCAGATGTAATGCAAAAGCAGCCGGATGATGAAATAGCCACAAATTAAAGGCTGCCTCCTCCATTTCCTCAAAGATTTGCAAAGAACACGGAGGGCCAGTTCAAGAAGTTCTTGGAGGTGCTAAAATAGTTGCATATCAACATACCTCTCATCGAAGCCTTGAAGTAAATGCCGAGCTATGCCAAATTTATGAAAGATATTCTGTCGAAGAAAAGGCGATTGATAGAATTCCAAACAGTGGCATTAATAGAGGATACAAGTTCCATGGTGCAGAGGAAGCTGCCACCAAAGCTCAAGGATCCAGGGAGCTTTACTATCCCATGCATGATTGGAAATTAGTACTTCGGAAGAGCTCTATGTGACTTGGGAGCCAGTATCAATCTCATGCTCAAGTCAATTTTCAGAAACTGGGTATCGGGGAAGCTCGACCTACGACAGTCATGTTGCAACTGGCAGACCGGTCCATGACATATCCGGAGGGCATCATTGAAGATGTTCTTATCAAAGTGGACAAGTTCATCTTCCCAGCAGATTTTATTATCTTGGATTATGAAGAAGACTGGGACATGCCAATCATCCTAGGTCGGCCTTACCTTGCAATGGGTAAGGCTATCGTTGACGTACAAGCTGGAGAGCTAACTATGCGGGTGCAGAACGACCAAGTTACATTCAGCGTGTTCAAGGCGATGCAACTACCAAATGATCCAGAGGAATGCCTAATGATCGATATGGTGGATTCAGCAGTTCAAGCTTAATTCCAAATCACATCTTATAAGGACATCCTGGAGGCATCGCTTGTTGGAGAAATCAATGACTCTGACAACGAATCAACAGAGTTGATACACTACTTGCAACGATCTCCGACCTTCACACGATATCCGTAGAAGTTCGAGTCACTAGAGTTAAAACCAGACTCTTTCAAACAATTGAAGCCGTCAATCGAAGAGCCGCCTGTTCTCGAGCTGAAACCTCTGCCACAGCATCTACAATATGTCTACCTGGGAGCGGAATCCTCACTCCCGGTGATCATTTCTTCTGCATTGGATCCCGTACAAGAAGAAAAACTGCTCATAGTGCTCAAGAATCACAAAAAGGCTATAGGATGGACCATCGCCGACATCAGAGGTATCAGCCCATCCTTCTGCATGCACAAAATTCAAGTAAAGGAGAATTCCAGGCCATCCATTGAAGCACAGAGAAGACTAAACACTATTATGAAAGAAGTGGTCAAAAAAGAGATTATCAAATGGCTAGATGCAAGCGTGATATATCCGATCTCCGATAGCTCTTGGGTCAGCCCAGTGCAGTGCATCCTAAAGAAAGTTGGAATGATGGTGGTCTCCAACGAGAACAATGAATTGATTCCAATCAGGATAGTTACTGGTTGGAGAGTTTGTATGGATTACCGAAAGCTGAATAAAGCCACCCGAAAGGATTATTTTTCGCTCTCATTCATTGATCAAATGCTGGACAGATTGGCATAGCCGCTATGTTCTGGATGGCCATTCGAGTTCAATAATGAATGCATGGAATCATTCCACGAACTAAAAAAGAGATTGGTATCTGCGCCAATCATTATTTCTCCAGAATGGAACCTCCCGTTCGAATTAATGTGGGATGCAAGCGACTATGCAGTGGGAGCAGTATTAGGCCAACGAAAGAATAAAGTTTTTCACTCCATCTACTACGCTAGCAAAACCTTGAACGAGGTGCAAATGAATTATAATACAACAGAAAAGGAATTGCTAGTGGTGGTCTTTGCATTCGATAAATTCAGAGCCTATCTGGTGGGGACCAAAGTAATCGTATACACAGACCATTCGGTCATTAAGTATTTGATTGAGAAGAAAGATGCAAAGCCACGCTTGATCCGGTGGGTTTTGTTACTGCAAGAGTTTGACCTTGAAATTAAAGACTGGAAAGGAGCTGAAAATCGGGTCGCTAGCCATTTGTCCCGTCTCGAGAGAAATCAGCAGTTCCAAGACACATAATAGATTCGAGAAGTGTTCCCGGATGAGCAGCTATTTTGCATCTCCCCAGGCAGTCCACCATGGTATGCAAACTTCGTAAACTACATTGTCAGTGGAATATTGCCTCCGGAGATGAATTCACATCAAAGGAAGAAATTTCTCCATGACGTGAAGTTCTTCTGGGATGATCCATTCTTGCTCAAACAATGCTCAGACCAATTATATCGGAGATGTATTCTAGAATGTGAAAGGGAGTCTATACTGCAAAGCTGTCATTCGTCACAATATGGAGGTCACTTCCAAGGAAACAAAACTGTAGCTAAAGTACTCGGGGTTTTACTGGCCATCGTTATTCAAGGACACCCATTTCTACGTCAAAAGATGCAACCAATGCCAGCAGACAGGTAACATCTCCAAAAGACATGAAATGTCACTCACTAATGTCATCGAAGTGGAGATATTCGATGTATGGGATATTGACTTCATGGGACCCTTCATCCCTTCATTTGAAAATCAATATATCTTGGTAGCAGTGGATTATGTGTCCAAATGGGTTGAAGCAATTCCCACTCCAGTGGGCGACGCCAAAACGGTTCTCAGATTTGTAAAGAAGAACATTTTTACGCATTTTGGCACGCCCCGGGTGATTATTAGTGATGGAGGCTCGCATTTTTGCAACCGGCAGTTCATGGCGATTTTGCACAAATACGGAGTACGCCACAAGGTGACAACAGCTTATCATCCACAAGCCAATGAACAAGTCGAGCTGGCTAACAGAGAATTGAAACCGATTCTGGAGAAAATGATTGGTCATCTCGCAAGGATTGGTCTATCAAGTTGAATGACGCGCTATGGGCTTATCAAACCGCCTACAAAACCCAGTTTGGAATGTCTCATTACCAACTGGTTTATGGAAAGGCTTGACATCTGCCGCTTGAATTGGAACATAATGCTTACTGGGCGATAAAGAAATTAAACCTGGACATGCAACAAGCTGGGGAGCGTCGATTGCTGCAACTCAATGAGTTGGACGAATTCCGAATGCAAGCGTATGAAAATGCCAAGATCTATAAAGAAAAAGTGAAGAAATAGCACGACAAGAAGATTCTTCCACGGAGATTCAAGCCAGGTCAAAGAGTCCTGCTTTTCAATTCAAGATTGAAATTGTTTCTAGAAAAGTTCAAATCACGATGGTCGGGACCATTCATTGTGCTAAAGGCAACTGAGCATGGGGTAGTGGAAGTACTCAATGAGGCGTCCGTTAGCAGTTTCGTTGGGAATGGGCAGCGTCTAAAGCATTATATGGGAGATGATCTGCAGCGTTGCAAGGAGGTGTTGGAATTGAAGGATCCCAGAATAGCGGGAACGTTAGGCTGAGGACATTAAACTTAGCGCTGAATAGGAGGCAACCCATTACTCATTTTGTTTTTTTTACTTATTTTTGTTATGTAGGATGTTGATTTGGAGCTCAATTTCATGAAAATCATGCTATAAAGCAGCTGGGAGGAAAATTTTCAGAAAGGTTGCTGAAGAACAGTGGTGCTGCGGCGCCCCAACCTGGCACCCCGGTGCCATGAGGATGATCTCGAAAAACTCAGAGCGCACAAGTGGCGCCCCGGCGCCGGGTCGTGGACAGCGCGACCCTGTGATACCCGGACCCAAGTAACACTTAATTATATGCAATTGGCATATAAATATGAATCATGTATGATTTAGATGAATTATGAATGATTTCCATTGCAATATTGATGATTTAATTGCAATTAGGGCAAATGATTATGAATGATTAATATAAGCCGATATGGGTCAATGTGATTAAAGAGGCATAATGAAGATTAAGTAATATGAATATATTGAGGATAATTACCTCATGTATTATGGTTTAACTAATAAAGATTATGATGTTAATTATGGATTTAAGGTAGCAAATGCTAGAAAATTCATAACTTGACGCCGGTAAGGCGGATTAAGATGAAAATTGAAAGGTAAGCACATAATTTTGTGCTTAATCATATGAAAATGTTGGATTATGAAAATAATGATGAAATTAGGATGAAAATCGATTATCACCATCAAAATACAAAGATGGTTTCAAATGAGCATAAATTGAGCTAGAAAAGTCGATTGAGACGAAATTTGAAATAAACGGTTAAAATTATGAGATTCATGCAATGAGAGGCTTGGATTAAGCTAATGATGATGAGATATTTTTTGCATGAAAATGGGTGTATATTATTGATTTTTGTGCACCAAAAAGTAAGTTTATCCTTATGTTAAAGTAAGGTGATTAAGTAAATGATTAATGGCATAAATGAGGTGTCAAAAGGAGATAATTACACATGGATTTTATGAATTATTTAAAATGATAAAATCCATGATAATATCAAGTGATTAATGGCATGATTTAATGGCTAATGGATTAGCTCAAAGGAGCTTGAAAAAGTGGCCCACACATGGACGTGAAAAGGGGCTGATTACATGGAAATTTTAATTTTTAAAAAATGAAAAATGTATATTTAAATGACCTAGGCAGCTAGGGTGGTTAGTGAACGTGTTTGGGGTTGATTTTTGTGACAAGAAAATTCCAAAAAGTCAATGATAAGTGGACCCCGCCAAGTGGACAACAGCATAGAGGCTTGAAAAGTGCACATCCAAGTTGCTTTTGGATTTTTTATTTTTTTAAAATATATTAAATGACCCCTAAGTAGGCTATTACCTAGGGTGGTTAATTAACCATTAATTAAAGTGGAAATAGGTGTGGAAAAATTGTGCAAGATCTGCTGAAAAGTGGACGTCCATTATGTGGGCAGATTATGTCCACTAATTTAATTGGACCACATTGTGCCATGTCATCAAAGGGGATAAGTGTGCTTTAATTAACTGCTAAAAGATATGGAAAATTGGGCCACAAAGCTGGAAAATCCAGCTCATGTCTAAGTATTTACGTCCATAGGTTAAGGGAGAGAGAGAGAAAGAGAGAGAAGTCAAGGGGAAAACCCCCCTGAAATTCCAGCAGCAAGCATGTTCTTTTCCAGCAGCAATGAAAGGGAGAAAAAGGCAGAAAAAGAGAAGGAAAAATGGAAAGAAAGAAGAGGAACCAAGCTAGGAAAAATGGAGTCCAAGTTTGATCTAATACATGTAAGTATACCCCTTGATTATGGGTTGAAAATCATAACTGAAATTTTCTTAAACCCTATGTGATGTTGCTGTTTTGATGTAAAATTATGATTACATGATCATTCATGATTTAATGAATTACATATGGTGATTTGGGCTTAAGTTATGAATTTTAGAAAGGATATGAATTTTAGAAAGGATATGAATTAGGGTTACACGTATGACCCAATTTTCATGTTTTTGTGTTAAAAATGATATATGAATTAGCCCAAATGATTTAAGGATCATTAAGAGGGTAAAATACCCTAGATTTAGAGCATATTGGACGTTCAAAATGAGTGGAAATGATTGTGAAACCCTGATCTTAGACACGTGTATAAAACCCTAGGTAATGTATTAATGAAATATATATTCATGAGTATGAAAATATGTTGGAATAGAGGTTAAAATAATTAATTATGAAATTCGGATAAATAGTACGCGTGAATAGTAAAACGCGAATAGTAAAAGTGGGATTAAGGAATATGTTAAGTTAATCACTTTGGATTAACTTAATCATAAAAGATGAAAAAGGATGCTTCTCACTAAAGGACAAAAGTGCTTTTTTGATTAAAATAATAATTTTCGGATTTTTTTAGATTTTTGTGAAGAAAATGAAAAAAAATTCATATCTTGCAATCCGGACGTCGGATTGGGATGAATTTTTTTATGGATTGCCAAAATATGATGATGAACATGATGAGTGGTTCAAGATTGATCGAAAATCACAAATCAAGGGTCAAGATGAAACGTCAAGAGGAGATCAAAAAGTAGCTTAATTTTCCATTAATGCTACTTTTGACTTTTTATTAAATTAAATAATTAAAAAAATAATAAATAATAAATGAACAGCAGAAATTGCAGGGTGGTGGTTGGGAATATTTGACCAAATCAATGGTCAATGATCATCCTCATCAAGAACCAACGGCTAGGATTTAATTTGCTTAAAATAAATAAATTTTAATAAATAAAAAAGCTAGAAAAATAGGGCTGCAATAGGGGGACTGCAGTAGGCCTAGGGTGGGCTGCACAAGGCTCCATGCACCTTTTGAAAATTAGAAAAAAATACATTTATAATTTAATACCTCAAGCAAGGGGGTAAATTCCAATTTGATGAAAAATCAAAAACTATAAATAGGGGGCAGGGGTGAACGTCCAAAGGCACTCCAAGCTTGAGAAATTCAAGCATTCCCACTCCCAAAATTCGTTTTGGGCTTAGAGAAAGAAGGAAAGAGAGAGAAAGAGAGAAGGAGGAGAGGAGTTCTCCACTTGAGGTAAGGGAATTCTTTCTAAATTTCTTTTGGGTGTTAAGTAGGGTAAAACCATGCTTAGATAATTCCTAAGCATGAAAAAATAAGTATAGTTATAATGTCAAAGTAGAATTATGCCAAAACATCGAAAATTTGGAGCGAAGATAGAGCATTCGGAAAAATCATGTATGATATGTGTAAATAATGCTCCAAATTTGATAAATGATAATTTTGGATGTATGAATATGATATATATGATGTTGGAATGATGATATATTAATTTCGTGATTTTTGGAATTAAGGATTATGCTTAAGTGAATTTATGTTGATTTTTAGTATATGGAGAAAATGATTTATTTAGCCAAGTAAATGATGATAAATTCAAAATGTATGAAATTTCCCATGATATACTAAGCATAAGCTATGTCATGGTATTTTTTATTTTCTGAAAAAATATCAATTTTTGGAACCATGAACAGTAACCCACGTTACTGTGAACTGTAACCTCGGGTGAACAGTAAACGTGAACAGTACCCATTAACAGTGATGATGAACAGTAATCTGCTACAGTGATTAGCTACAGTAATTATGAATAGTTAACAGCGTATTTTAGGAAAAAATTGAGATTTATTTTTATATATTTATGAGGATATATGGATGGAATTTTTAAAGAATTTATGGATAAAAAACAATCCATATAAGGAGGTAATGACCAAGTATTTATAAAGGAATAACCTCTATAGAAATGAGGTAACGAATGATTATAAAGCATGCATGGGAAGCAATGATATAGATAAAATATCATTTTTTCTTGTATAGGAAAAGGAAAGAAAAAGGTGGAGGACACGGACTGAGGAGGTAAGCAAGCAATCCTTTTTAAAATGATGATTTGTAAGAAAGTAAACTTTTTTAAAATGTGATTTTATTGCTTCATTGTAAGCAAGCAATCCTTTTGAAAATGATGATTTGTAAGCAAGCACAACTTTGAAAATATATTTTATTCTCAAGTATTTATGAAATGTGTTTAAGGGTGGTCATTCCTATAATGTTTTGAAATGATGAATATTTATGACTTTTTATGAAAAGTCATGCCGGCATATTGATATCATGTGATGTTCATGGACATGTGGATATGTATGATGTATAAGAAAGAGGCTTTGGTGGAGGTAGAAAGCGGATCAGAGGGTCCCCATTCACTATTGCCGAGTGGTATGGGCTGTGTGCCGACGGCGTCCTCCCCAGAGGTGGAGGCAAAGGAATGTTATGTGTGAATGAATGCATTGCATTTTCATACATGGATTGAAAAGTAAAGCATGGATTTGAAATTATGTTTTAAAAGGATTGTGCAAATAATTCTCTCCATGAGAATGACAAGTCACCTGGTATAAGAGTTATATAATGCCAGGAAAATCAAAAGTCATGCATGTAGGAACCATGTAGGCATCAAGAGGAAGAGAGGTTCCCCTTGATGAGGCCAAGTCGGAGACAGCCGGCGTATTGGACCATGCTATGTGAGATGTTCCCTGGGCTAGCGTACCCGCACACGAAGGTTTATGTCAGGAGTGAAAAGGAAGTATTTACACATCCAATGTTTATGAAAAGGTTTCTATTCCATTGATAGTTGATCACTTGCGAAGTGTCTCTATCGAATGAAGAGAAATGCATTTACGAATGATTTACATGAATGGTTTATGAAAGGTTTCCAAAAATGGTTTACAAAAAGGTTTCTATTCTGTTGGTAGTTGATCACTTGGTAAGTGTCTTCTACCGAATGGAGAGGAATGCATTTAAAATGAAAAATGTTGCTTATTGAGTTTTGACTCATGTTTTTTTTCCCAACCTCAGACAGGTGTAGGGAAAGCCAAGAGATGAAGGGCATGTGTTGCTAAAGGAAAAGAGGAATCTACAAAAGTTAGTAGATTTTTGTATGAATAGATTCCCTAATGGGATATGATGAAAAAGACATAGGTTGTATGAAGTTATAAAGTTATGAATAATATGAGAAGTTGATGATTTATGATGATATGAATAAGTCCATTATGAATGATGATGAGTATATGTTTATGTGATGAAAGAAAAGAAAATGAAAAAAATGAAAAAAAAATTTGGACGAGATCGAATTAAGAACTCGCCGTGTGATCAGGGCAACAATCCTGAGTCACGTTTACCAATCGACAAGATTTTGGAGTAAGGACTATGTGGACGCTTCTGTTCGGGGCGCCACAGAAATTGCTATTAGAGCAAGGATTGGTAAATAGGCGGGAGAAGGAGAAAATAAAGTATAATGAAAGGATAGGTCTGATACCACAGAAGATGGTATCATAGCAAGGATTTGTAAATAGGCTTAGAAAGATAAAATTAAGGATGATGATAGGAAAAGTGTGATACCACAAAAGTAGATATCAAAATATGAATTGATAGATAGGCAAAGATAATGTCTAGATCTATATGTTTATGAAGTTATGATGCTTTTTATGATGAGACAGGAATGATATCATATCAAGAAATGGTAGATGAGTATAGAAAGAGTAAACGAAAAAAAAATGATACCACAGGAAGTTATATCATAGCAATGATTGGGAGATAGATGAAGAAAGAATAAAGGAAGAGGAAGGAATTTCCTCCATATGAACTAGCAAAAGCCAGAAAAGGCTGATAAGCTTTTGGAGATAGATGTCTAATTATGCAGAAAAAGTGTAATGAAATATTTGAAGGGCAACAAGTTTCGGGACGAAACCTATTGTAAGGGGGGGAGAATTGTGAAACCCCGATCTTAGACACGTATATAAAACCCTAGGTAATGTATTAATGAAATATATATTCATGAGTATGAAAATATGTTGGAATAGAGGTTAAAATAATTAATTATGAAATTCGGATGAATAGTACACGTGAATAGTGAAACGCGAATAGTAAAAGTGGGATTAAGGAATATGTTAAGTTAATCACTTTGGATTAACTTAATTATAAAAGACGAAAAAGGAAGCTTCTCACTAAAGGACAAAAGTGCTTTTTTGATTAAAATAATAATTTTCGGATTTTTTTGGATTTTTGTGAAGAAAATGAAGAAAAATTCATATCTGCAATCCGGACGTCGGATTGAGATGAAATTTTTTATGGATTGCCAAAATATGATGATGAACATGATGAGTGGTTCAAGATTGATCGAAAATCACAAATCAAGGGTCAAGATGTAACGTCAAAAGGAGATCAAAAAGTAGCTTAATTTTCCATTAATGCTACTTTTGACTTTTTATTAAATTAAATAATTAAAATAATAATAAATAATAAATGAATAGCAGCAATTGCAGGGGGGGTTGGAAATATTTGAATGGAGAGAAATGCATTTACGAATGATTTACATGAATGGTTTATGAAAGGTTTCCAAAAATGGTTTACGAAAAGGTTTCTATTCCGTTGGTAGTTGATCACTTGGTAAGTGTCTTCTACCGAATGGAGAGGAATGCATTTAAAATGAAAAATGCTTGCTTATTGAGTTTCGACTCATATTTTTTTTCCCAACCTCAGACAGGTGTAGGGAAAGCCAAGAGATGAAGGGCATGTGTTGCTAAAGGAAAAGAGGAATCTACAAAGGTTAGTAGATTTTTGTATGAATAGATTCCCTAATGGGATACGATGAAAAAGACATAGGTTGTATGAAGTTATAAAGTTATGAATAATATGAGAAGTTGATGATTTATGATGATATTGATAAGTCTATTATGAATGATGATGAGTATATGTTTATATGATAAAAGAAAAGAAAATGAAAAAAATGAAAAAAAAATTTGGACGAGATCCAATTAAGAACCCGCCGTGTGATCTGGGCAACAATCCTGAGTCACGTTAACTAATCGACAAGATCTTGGAGTAAGGACTATGTGGACGCCTCAGCTCGGGGCGCCATGATAACTCGTATTTTTACGAGTTTTCATGGCCCATTTCAGACTTAATTTGTGTGTTAGTTTGAGAGATTAGGCTTAGTTTGTACTCTTTTAGCTTAATTTTCATCTGTTTTGCATTTCAGGAGCATTAATTAGTTTTTAGATAATTTTAGTATTATTTAGGCATTTTTAGTTTATTTATTTAGTTTTTTCATTTTTTGTAGGAAGGACAGGACATACGGCAGCAGGGTGGACGAGTTGAAAGCAAGCTGAGGCATCCAGAACCAGAGAGTTGGCGCCTAGGCGCCACCCTACACGCCTTGACCCTTTGCAACACAGCTGACATGAAGGGAGCATATCCAGAGAGTTGGCGCCTAGGCGCCAGTGCAAAAATTCCTAAGGTTTCCAGAATGTGTCCAGGCTGCTTAGCACACAAAGAGTTGGCGCCCAAGCGCCAATACGCATCCAAAAGCGAATATTCCAGTGCGTAAGCTGCGCAACAGGGGACTTTATATATAGATCCTAGGGGTTCGCACGCGAAGAAAAGGAGGAAGAGCTGGAGAACGAACTACAGTGCGAGAGAAAGCAGGAATCAAGATTAAAGCTCGGATTGAAGTAGGAATTCAAGTCCCATTGGTGGAAACTGCCGGAAAACAGTTTTTTCTTATTCTTTCCAATTTTCTTTCTCTTCCTTATGGATACTTTTTATTTGAATGTATTGGATGTTAAGGTCATGTCTTTGAGCTAAACCTCCATTAGATGGATAGTTAGGATTAATTGAATTCTAAACTGTATTGTTTCTTGGTTCTTAGAATATTTAGGAATGAATATTTAAGCTTATATATATGATTGCATATAATTTACCTTTGCATGTGTGAGTTTAATGCTTTTACAAGATTAGCTACCTTGTAAGATGATTTAATTGCTCTATTTACCCTTGGAGAAGGGAGATATTTGCCAGATTCACATGTAAGGCACAGGTTTTAACCTTTGTGTAAGGAGAGTTGTTTAACGGATAGGAATATACCGTTAAACCCTGTGTAGTCATTATGCAAGTTATGAACTTATCAATTTCACTTTATTTAATGGCGTGGGAACATAGCACTTAAATAGGATGTAATTAGTTTTATATACTGTTGGAAGACATATATGAAGATATATGAACTTGGGCTAGTAAATTCATATGCAATCCGCTTAACAGGAACCAGAGCAATATAGTTTAGATTCAAGGATTCCGATCTATCCATCTGCCATCCCTAATCAGTAAACTCGCTTTGAGTATCTAGCAGTCTCGTAATCTCTACTCTGATATATGTTTCACAATCGTTAGCTTAGTTAATTCACAAAACCAGAATTTCACAACCCTCGAAAGCAGTTAAGCTAAATAATAATTCTGGTTAACAATTCCTCGTGGGAACGATACTCTACTCACTCTTTATTACTTGACACGGCACGTATACTTGCATAAATAGCGAGCAATTTAATAGACATATACGCAACTCGTCACGCCACAATGATTGCCCTGAATTTGATTTGTAGGGGCATATACGTAGACGTCCAAAATGATGCAAAAATGATATCCAAAATGCATATGGAGATTGCTGTTTACAAGCAAATGAATTTTGGATTATTAAATATGTGTTAATACCCTAAATTTGGGTTAAGAAAAATCTTATTTATTGCTAGAATTAAGTGATTAGAAAACTGTTTTGAATTAAGTGTCAAAACAGGCGTTGATATGATGAAAAATGGGTTCTAGTGTTGATGTTTTGGAACCCTATGATGAATGGATTAAAATCCGAAAAATAGACCCTAAATTATGTGCTAATTGAAGGACTCAAATTGTGTGGCGCCCCGAACCGGGGTGCCAAGAAGCCTTACTCCGGGACCGTTTTTGATTGGTAAACATGACTCAGGATTGTTGCCCTGATCACACGGCTGGATTTTTTTTTATTATATATATATAACATCAATACATGGAGAATTATCATCATTCATTCAACTTGTAATATACTTTACATATCAGCGTTATGATCTTTGTCTGTACATAAACATCATTATTCTTCTAACTGGAAAGATATTTTTTCCACATTAAGATCTTTATCATTGTCTTTACATAAACATTATCATATATAACATTTATATCTGCATGTCATTTTGCATGCTACCTTCCTCATCATTTCCTGTCTGACGTTTGAAAAACATGGGTGAGTCATAATACTCAGTAAGCAAGTCATACATAATTTTTCAATCTTTTCCATGCATTTCATAAAATGCAAGTGCAATGCATTCATAGCATTCATGACATTCCTTTGCATGCGACGCTAGCTAGGTGCCCATCTCATACATGCTCCCATCTCAAAGAGGTCGCCGCCGGCCTGGGCCTATATAAGTGACTTGGCGATAGAGAGGGGGACATCCGATCCGCTTACTACCTCAACTATGGCCTATTCCTCGTGCACCATGCTCATTTACATACACATGCCGGCATGATATTTATAAATCATAAATATTTTATAAAAATATTTAACAAGTAGTTAGCAATCATTTCATGTAAAGCATTATAAGAATGACCATCCTTAAATATAATTCATAAAACATGTGAGCAAACAATTTGCAATCATTTAGAAACATTTTAGAAAGCATATAACTTGCTTACCTCCTCAGTCGGTGTCCTCAACCTTTTCTTTCCCTTTTCCTATTCAAGAAAAAATGACATTTCATTCATTCCATTCAGGTTTCTTCCCATGCATTCTTTATAATATTTGGTCATTATTTCCTTATACGGATTTTTTTATCCATAGGTTCTTCAAAAATTTCAACCTTATATTCATAATATAAATATTAATCTCAAATTTTCTCCAAAATCACGTTGTTCACAACGTTGAAAGTTACTATTCATGGGTTCCAAAAATCGACATTTTTTTCAAAAATAAAAAATACGTTGACATAGCTTATATTTAATATATCATGGAAAATTCATGAATTTTGAATTTATCATCATAAACTTGGCCAATTAAATCATTTTCTCCATATACATAAATTCATCATAATTTCACTTAAGCATAATCCTTAAATCCAAAAATCATGAGATTAATATATCATCATTCCAACATCATAACTATCATAAAAATTCATCCAAAATCATCATTTAGCAATATTGGGGCATTATTTACTCATTTTATGCATGATTTTCCCGAATGCTTTATCCTCGCTCCAAATTTTTGATATTTTGGCATAATTCCAATTAAGCAACATAACTATACTTATTTTCTTATGATTAGGCATTATCTAAGCATAGTTTTACCCCAATTAACACTCAAAATAAATTTGGGTAGAATTTCCTTATCTTAAGTGAAGATAGGCTTCTTCCTTCCTCTCTTTCTCTCTCTTCTCCTTCTCTCCTTCCTTCTTTTTCACTTGAGACGTGTGGGGATGTGTGGGAGTGAGCTTTGCTCAAGGGAAGGTGTGGGATGGTTTGGTCGTTCAATCATGCTCCCCCTTTTATAGTTTTTGATTTTTCATTAAATTATAATTTACCCCCTTGCTCAAGGTATTTAATTCTAAATATATTTTTTCCACTTTTCATAAATTATGTGGAGCAATACGCAGCCACCCTACAGCAGCTCACGCCCCCCTAGCAGCCCTATTTATTAATGATTTTTTATTTATTAAAATTAATTATTTTAAGCTAATTAAATCTCAACCGTTGATTCTTGATGAGGATGATTTCAGGTCATTGGATTTTGGCCCAAAAGTCCTCCCCCATTGCATGCCCCTACCCTCCTTGGCATTTTTGCTGATTTTGCATTAATTATTTTTATTTTTAATTAATTAAATTTAATCCAAAAATCAAAGATAATTAATGAAAAAGGTGGGCTACTTTTTAATCTCCAAATGAAGTTTCATCTTGACCCTTAATTCATGATTTTCATCATATCTTACACCATTCATCATATTCATCATAAATTTTTAACATCCATAAAAAATTTCATTTAAATCCAACGTCCAGATTGCAATTTATGAATTTTTCTTTATTTTTTCTTTAATTTCCACTAAAATCTGAAATTTTCTTAAAATATTAAAAAGTATTGCTATTTCGTCCTTTAGTGCATAAATCTCATTTTTCGTCTTTTTGTGATTAGGTTAATCCAAGTGATTAACTCTTAATTACGTGTCTTAATCCCTGAGTTACTATTCACGTGCACTATTCACGCGGGTTAAATCCTTAATTGCATTATTCTAATACACATATTTACGAAAGAATTTTTATTAATCATGAAAATTATTATAAAAATTTAGGGTTTACGACCCTAGGTAATATTATGTGTTGCCTAAAGAAGCTGGGTTTCACAAATTGCTATGTTGAAAAATTTTAAGAAACACATAATTTATGTGTTGAGAAATGGACATATATAAAGAGATAAGTATGAATAAATGATATATGGATTATGTAAGTTGTTAAAATGCAAAAATGCATGACAACATGATGAAAAACGTGGATTAGGGTACTGTTTAAGTAAATAATGATAATCTCAAATTTTGAGATTATTATATGATGTCTAAGTTAGCAACTAAGTGCTTAAAATGAACACCATTGTATGAAAAATGAAAAATATGTTAAAAATGAGCAATTGAGGTAATGAACCTCCAAATAATGATTTAATGAATGATTGTTATATGTATGTAAGTTTACCCTACATAAGGGTATTAAAATGAATGAATAGATGATTGATATGTATAGGCTATGTCGATACGTATGAATACCCGACTTGAAAGACAAGTGGGTTAAGCTAGTCCAAATGGATTTATATAGGATGGAAAACCTAAGGGATGTAAGCATTTAAGATTGATGTGAATAAATGAAATGTTATTTTCATTTATCTAGGCAAAGGCAAGGAAAAGAATGGAAGAAAAGGATTATGATGATCTCAGGTAAGCAAGCGAACTTTCTAAAATGTTGTTTTCTTTCTATATAATGTATATGTGAACTTATTTAGAATTATAAGTTCTGTGTGATTCAATGATTGAATGTATGTATGTAAGGAATGTAAATGCTATTATAGAATAGTATGAAGAGATGCTATGAATGAAATTATGAAATTTTATTACAAGTATAATGGTACTTGTATGATGAAAGATGTAGTGAAGAATGAAATGAATGATGATAGATAAAAGGAATGAATCGAAAAAAAATTAGGACGAGTTCCAATTAAGAACCCACCGCGTGATCAGGGCAACAATCCTGATTCACATTTACCAATCAATGAGGTCTTGAGGTAAGGAAGTGACGTCTCGGTTTGGGGCACCACAGACCTAAACGAGCTTATAAGGCTCGAATTAGGGTTTTAAACCCTAACCCCTAGCCCCAGCGCCATTTTCTTTCCCCTTCTTCATCTCCAAACCTAAGCAACTTAATTCCAACCCATTTCACCTCCATTCCAACTCCATTTCATCCTCAATCTCATCCCCATTCCTTCCTCTCCATTTTCCATTCCATTTCCATCTTTTCCCCTTTCTTAGATTCCACTCAAATCTACCCAAAAATCAAGTTTTTCCATACCTAATCCTAAGCCCCATTTATTACATCCATTTCCTATCCATTTCTCCTCCATTTTACATCCATTTCAAGCCCCATTTCAATCTCCACTTCCGGTCGGTGCCGGTTTTCGAAGGCAGCAGAGCGGCGCCTAGGCGCCACCCATCCCGTACCATGACGCCAGTGCAGAAGGGATTCTTACTTCAACTTGGTGGTTGCAAGCTCCCAGGGTAATTTTTCTTGTCCTTTGGTGTGATCTTATTTTTTTGCAAGCTACTTGGTGTTGGTTTACTGCAAGGTTGGAGTTTGGATTGAGATTTGGTGGTTGGACGGAGGATTTGAGTTCAGTTTGCAGTTCTTAGGGATTGCTTGTTTGATATTGGTTGCAGATTGTTATTCTAGTGATTGATTTGATATATTGGAGACATGGCCTCTTCATCCTCTGCCAAAAGAAAGAAAACTCAAGATCCAGTCGAGTTTGATGCTAACCGCTTTGTGTCCGCTCAAGCTTTCAAGCGGTGCACAGATTCACTGCAGAAGCGCCACCTAATTCCAGAGAGGGGAATAAAGATCGACTCATTCTCCGACAATTTCATCAATGCCTTAAATGTCCGGGGTTGGCAAAAGTTCTTGGCGCAGCCACAGCCTGCTATTGTACCTATGGTAAAGGAGTTCTACGCTAATGCTGTGGAGCACGAGCAGGGCAGGGTCAAGGTCTACGGCAAGATAGTCCCGTTTCATCCTAAAGCAATCAACGCTTTCTATGAGATGCCCACTTTTGATCACCCAAATTAGTACGAGGCCTTTCTGAAGGGTGAGGACAAGCATATCAATGTCATCACGAGCTATTTTTGTGAACGGCCACCTACGTGGAAGTCGATGGGAGGACAACTCACGTTCCCATCCCTGATCACAAGGCTATGCAAAAGGGCGGGAGTATGATGGGAGGCGACTGAAGAAGTCTTGAACTGCCAAGCCATCATTGACGATCTGTCCTTCTGGACTCAGCCTCGAGTCCGAACTACCACCACTCGTCCCACGGCGGCACCACCTACGGGTTCCTCATCTCAACCACCATCCACCAGCGAGAGGCTGACCAACCTGGAGAATCTGATGGCGGCTTAAGCTCGGTTTCTGCGACAGCCCAATCGGGCGATGGAGGCCCATTTTTGACGACTGATGGAGGAGCGCCATATCGACACGATGAACCTACCCCCATTCCTATCGACGCCTCCCGAGTTCCGAGCATGCTTCGGACAGTCTTCTCAGCAATAGGGTGGAGACAACACATAAGGGAGTTTTGGTCCTTTCTATTTTATTTTTTTCATTTTGTGTTTTCTTTATTAGGTTCCCTTTAGTTTCATGCATTGAGGACAATGCATCTCTCAAGTTTGGGGGAGTGTATAATTCTCGGTCGTAGGTTTGTTTTTCATGTTTTGTTTAGATTGCATGTTATGTCAACTTCTGCTGATGAAAATTATCTTGTTTTAATCCATTTTAAAGAAAATGTGCAAGGTTGAGAAAATTCTTTGACTTGAAATTGAATTCATGTGAGGACCAGGTATTTTTATTCTATTTTTATTATAACTTTTCTCTATTTATAAGGTAACTTATGAACATGCTAGTAAGAATTTTACGATATTAATGGATACATAACATACATGGACACGACATTTAGGAGATGTATAGTGCATATGTGCATGTATGATTAGCGTTCCATTGATGGGCACTACGACTATTGTTTCCTTCGCAGAGTAGGTACGGGGTTCGACCTGCCCGGTCAGGTCGCGGGGGTCAAGGGGGAGACGCCCCTTGCGGGGGTGCAGGGGGCAGCGCCCCTGAAGAAAATTTTAATTATTTAAGTCGTAGGAGTGGAAGAGTAAATTACCAAATGCGATTAGACCCGACTCATGCTCCGACCCGTCCTGGACCCGATCCCGACCCGATGGGGGTTCGATATGAAGCGAAGCCGCGCGTTAGACTCCATTTTCTCACCTCACGCCCGACTGTTTTTCTTCTTCTTCTCTTCCCGATCTCTGCGTCTTCTCTTCTTTCTCTTCTACTCAGTACGATCTAGCAATAGATCTCTTCGAGAAAACCCTACTGACTGCCTCGAAGGTGATCGATTTGAATCAAGGAAGCTCCAAATCTCTGCAAGCTAAGCCTAGGGTCGCTGTTTTGGGGAAAATCACGATCGAGGTAAGTAGATGTCGCCCTTTCTCGATTTAGTGATGAAATTTTATGTTGAACACGACATGAGGCTAGAGGAAATATGTAGAGCTTGACGCCTCTATGGTATTAGGAAATGGGTTCGTAACAGTTAGGGTTTATGGGAAATTTACTTTGAATGTGCGATTTTTATGATGTGAAAGATTTCCTAGAAGTTCTTATATTGTTGAAATGTGACGTGAATTGATTTGCCCCAAAAGAGAATACGAATCGAAGGTTATTTCATTTCGCGCCTATCATGTGTTTGATAAAATGCTTGTGTGACAGATCTATGTGTTGTATCTGAATTGTGTTGATGTTGTATGTGTGGTTTGCGATGTGTTTCATTGTCTGTTATGTATGATGCGTTATCTCAAATAGTTGGTTGTAAGGGTTGTTCATGGCCCCTGATTGACATGAGGAGAGGGTTGTTCATGGCCCTTGATGGACATGAGTAGATGATTGGTTGTGTTGGTCAATTTGTGTGTATGGTTATATGTATACGATCTTGGGAGTGGGTATTGGACCCATGTGTATTAGCTTCATCACTGTATGAGTATCCATCATTATGCTTATTTGCACTTTGTGCTAACCACTATCTACTTACTGGGTCTATTTAGACTCATATCATTGTTATTGTGGTTTTAGATCGCAGGCCAGAAGGAGAACTTAAGGATGGGACAAATTGAAGATCAAACATGAGAGACCCTAGCACAATATGTTGATTCCAGTTCTTTTAGACTTGTGCTCTTTTGATAATCATATATGTAGACAATTACTTAGGCGGATTCGTTTTGACAACTTTAATGTATTTGGTATTTCAGATTGGATTATAATCCTTGTTGATGCACATATGCATGGCTATTATATCTGTTTGTTGTGTAAGGAAAATATGTAATGATTTCCTTCTATAAAAATGTTCTTATTATATGAAGATGCAAGTATATAAATAGGATTGAATGTTACAGATGGAAATGTAATGATTATCAGGTCATGTATTCCATATGATCCCTTGTATGTTATGGGGAGATGCTGCCGAATTTTTCTATGATTGTGTAGCGCCGTTGATTAGTTATTGAGTATTTTTTTATGAATGGGGCGTTACAGAAAGTGGTATCAGAGCATAAGAATGTTTTAAATTATTAAGTTAGTGAAAGAGACCGATTAGGTGAGTGGTGAGAATACATGTTAAGTACATAGAATATTATCAGGGATGCAGTCTAGGTTCTTGATATGGGACTTGGAATATCTCTATGTTAAATTAGTCTGTGTACATTGGTCAAATTTATGTTGCTTAATCTTAATTATTTATGGATGTTGTACAGAAGATGGCACCAAAGACAAGACTTAACAAGGGAAAGGGCATTATGGAAGAGGGTGGACCAAGTGAAACGATAGTCCCACCTCATGAAATGCCACTTGCTATTGAAGGCCAACAACAGGAGCAAGTTGCACAGGAGAGGTCCCCACTTCAAGAAGACGAGGAGAACGCAGATGATGATGCATACTGGGAAAATCCTAGCGGGGGTTATCATGGGATACACAGTCAAGGAGGAGTAGGAACCAGTAGTGGTGAGATTCCTATAGGACCAGAGGTAAATACTGGGGCACAAACAAGTGTGGAGGCTATGATGGGAATGATGAGAGGTATGATGCAGAATTTTCAAGAATTTATGCAAGCTCAGATGGAGAGAATGACGGCAAGCCTGGACACTCAAAGAGAACAACAAAGGACTTCAGGTGACACAAACCGTGCAGGTCCAAGGATGGGAGCAAGAAGACAAGAGCAAGAAGGAAGAAAGCCTCAAGAAGAGAAGTTAGACATCAAAGCATTCCAGGAGATGAAGCCTCCTATATTTCAAGGAGAAAGAGATTATTTAGTTGTGGATCGATGGGTGGCGAAGATGGAAAAGATTTTCAACTATATGGAATGCACAGAAGAACAAAAGGTCAAGTATGCTCTTTATGTGATGGAGGGGGATGCAGAACAGTGGTGGGATGCTGAGAAGGCTGTGTTACCAGATGGGGGTGGAAGACTACGATGGCCCGAATTTCTGGAAAGATTTCTTGCCCACTATGTGCCTGATAGTGAGAAAACACGTCGAGCATCAGAATTCATGCACTTAGTACAGGGGAAAATGACCGTGGAAGAGTATGATGCTAAATTTCGGTCGCTTTCTAGATTTGTTCCGTGGATAAGGACCAATCCACAAGAAAGGGCACGTAAATTTCAAGAGGGACTGAAATTCTCTATTCGAAGGGGCTTAGCACCCTTCATGTTACGTGATTATGGAGAAATGCTTGATCGAGCCCGCATGATAGAACGGGAAGAAGAAGAGCAAGAGAGGATTAAGGAAAAGAGAAAAGGGCCAAGAGGAGAAGTACAAGGACACAAGAAGCAGAGGACTATTGAGGGTGAAACTTTTACATTTAAGTCAGCCTGTTTCCAATGTGGTCAATTGGGTCATAAAAAAACATCATGCCCGCAATTGGTAGGTCAAGGGGAAGAGCAAACCAGGGGACAAGCACAAGCCCATGTTAGGGAGCAACAACCACAACAGCCACAGGTTCAAAGACAGAGGACAGGACGACATATTGTTTGCTTCTACTGTCGTCAACAAGGGCACATTAGGAGGGATTGCCCTATACTCTTAGGTGGAGGAGCAGTAGGGGCAGCTCGGATACAACAACAATTACCAGTTCATAATATTCCTCCTGGTGGGATGCAGGTTGGGAGAGGACCCTATCCTCAGCAGGTTCGCCCTCAGGTCGATAGAAGACCACAAGTGATGGCAGTGGTTCAAGCTGCAAATGCACAAGAGGCACAATCCGCAGAGAATGTGGTTACAGGTAACCTTCTTGTTAGTGGATGCATGGCCTTTGTATTGTTTGATCCTGGTGCATCACGATCGTTTGTGTCAATAGCTTTTGTGAAGAAAGCCAAGTTGATTAAACATCCCATGCATGAGCTAATGAGGGTGTCTACCCCCTTGAGAGCAGTTAGTATAGCAACTGAGATGTGTAGATGTGTTCCTGTGATGATTGAGGGTAGACAGTTCCTAGCAGATTTGATAGTATTGGAGATGGAGGGATTGGATATTATCTTGGGCATGGATTGGTTAGCTAAGTATGATGCTAATGTAGGTTGTCGATCAAAGCAAGTTATCCTTAAGGTACATAATGATGTGGAATTCATATTCAGAGGATTACCAACAGGTGGGTTACCCAAATTGGTGTCAGCCTTAGGAGCAATGAGTTTGGTTCGAAAAGGTTGTCTTGCTTATCTTGCCTCAGTAGTAGATATCAACCTAGTGGACAAACAGTTGGATGAGATCCCTGTGGTACGTGAGTTCCCTGATGTGTTTCCTGCAGAGTTGCCTAGTTTGCCACCCGAACGGGAAGTGGAATTTGGAATAGATTTGCAGCCTGGAGTGGAGCCAATTTCAAGAGCTCCTTATCGCATGGCACCAGTAGAGATGGCTGAATTGAAGACTCAGTTGCAGGATCTATTAGATAAAGGATTTATTCGGCCCAGTGTGTCACCATGGGGAGCCCCAGTTTTGTTTGTGAAAAAGAAAGATGGGAGTTTGAGGTTATGCATTGACTATCGCGAACTCAATAAAGTGACTATTAAGAATAAGTATCCATTGCCTCGTATTGATGATTTGTTAGACCAGCTGCAAGGAGCAAGTAAGTTTTCAAAGATTGACTTACAATCTGGGTATCATCAAATGAGAGTTAAAGAGTCAGATATACAGAAAACAGCATTTAGGACTCGGTATGGACATTATGAGTTCCTAGTCATGCCTTTTGGTTTAACAAATGCCCCTGCAGCATTCATGGACTTAATGAATAGGGTATTTCGGCCATATTTGGATCAAATTGTGGTTGTGTTTATCGATGACATTTTGGTGTATTCCAAGAGCAGTGAAGAGCATGAAGGACACTTGAGATTGATTTTACAAAGGCTAAGGGAAGAAAAGCTTTATGGAAAGCTTAAGAAGTGTGATTTTTGGATGAACAGTGTGGGCTTTTTGGGTCATGTTGTTTCTAAAGATGGAATATCTGTGGACCCGCATAAGATAGAGGCCGTGGTAAACTGGCCTAGGCCATCCAGTGTTACTGAGGTGAGAAGCTTTTTGGGTTTAGCAGGGTACTATAGGCGATTTGTGGAAGGGTTCTCTACCATTGCCACTCCGATGACGAAGCTCACACACAAAGGGGTAAAGTTCGAATGGACAGACAAGTGTGAAGAAGCATTTCAAGAGTTGAAGAGACGGTTAGTAGAAGCACCTGTGTTAACTGTACCTTCAGGAAATGGTGGATTTGTGATATATAGTGATGCATCAAAGAAGGGATTGGGATGTGTCCTTATGCAACATGGTAGGGTGATAGCCTATGCATCAAGACAATTGAGACCACATGAGGTGAATTATCCAACTCATGACTTGGAGTTAGCTGCAGTGATTTTTGCACTGAAAATATGGAGGCACTACTTATATGGCGGACGATGTGAAGTATATACTGATCACAAAAGTTTGAAGTACATCTTTACTCAAAAGGAGTTAAATATGCGGCAACGAAGGTGGCTAGAGTTAATAAAAGATTATGACCTGAGTATTCATTATCATCCAGGTAAAGCAAATGTTGTTGCAGATGCACTGAGTAGGAAATCTGGGAGTAGCATGGCTAGTTTACTTACTGGTCAAGAAAAATTATTTGAAGAAATAAGAAGAATGGACTTGCATGTGTGTGTTGATGGGGTAGCAGCACAAATTAGCCAATTAAAGATTCAACCTACTCTTAGAGATGAAATTAGACAAGCACAAGAAGAAAGCCAAGATGAATCCTTTCAAAAGGTGAGAGAGAGAGCATTGAAAGGAGAATTGCAAGATTTTATAATTGGGGCCGATGGTATTATGAGATTCAGGGGTCGTATGGCCATTCCCAGGAGAGCTCAAATTTTACAAAAGATACTCGAAGAGGCACATTACTCACCTTACATGATTCACCCTGGGAGTACAAAGATGTATCAGGATTTAAAGATGCACTATTGGTGGGATGGAATGAAGGGTGATGTGGCTAAGTATGTGGCCAAGTGTTTAACATGCCAGCAAGTCAAGGCCGAACACCAGAGACCTGGAGGAGCATTGCAACCCATTGAAATTCCAAAGTGGAAGTGGGAAGGTATAGCGATGGACTTCATTGTTGGACTACCACGCACAGTGGCAGGATATGATAGTATTTGGGTTATTGTGGATAGATTGACTAAGGTGGCACATTTTATTGCTGTTAAAACCACTTTTACAGCTGAAAAGCTAGCATGGATATATCATAAGGAGATCGTGAGACTCCATGGGGTGCCAATGTCTATCATCTCAGATCGGGGATCAGTGTTCACATCAAGGTTCTGGAAGGCTTTACATAGAGCAATGGGCACTCAATTGGATTTTAGCACTTCCTTCCATCCGCAGTCTGATGGCCAAACAGAACGAGTGAACCAACAGTTAGAAGATATGTTGAGAGCTTGTGTCTTGGAATGGGGTAGCACTTGGAGTGACCATCTGGCTTTGGCAGAATTTGCATACAACAATACTTATCATTCCAGCATTCAAATGGCTCCTTTTGAGGCATTGTATGGACGAAAATGTAGATCGCCACTTTGTTGGGATGAAGTGGGGGAGAGTACTATAGTTGGCCCTCAAATGATAGCAGACACAGTGGAGAAGGTATCACGAATTCGGGAACAGATCCGCATTGCCCAATCTCGTCAAAAGAGCTATGCAGATACTAGGAGGCGAGAGCTGGAGTTCCAAGTGGGAGATAAGGTATTTTTAAAGGTATCCCCAATGAAGGGTGTGGTTCGGTTTGGTACAAAAGGAAAATTAAGTCCAAGATATATTGGTCCCTACGAAATCTTGGAACGAGTTGGAAAGGTAGCATATCGCATTGCTTTGCCACCTTTCTTAGTCGGGGTGCATGATGTATTCCATGTCTCATCATTAAGGAAATATGAGCCAGACCCGTCACATGTGCTCAAGCCTGAGGAAATACGAGTAGAAAAGAATTTGCAATATGTAGAGAGGCCAGTTCGAGTCTTAGATAGTAAGGAGAAACAATTGAGAAACAAGACTATCAAGCTGCTTAAAATCCAGTGGAGTAACCATACAGAAGATGAGGCTACTTGGGAGTTGGAGGAGATAATGAGGGAGAAATATCCTTATTTATGGGAATGAATGCAAGTTTCGAGGACGAAACTTTTCTAACGAGGGTAGTCTGTGAGGACCAGGTATTTTTATTCTATTTTTATTATAACTTTTCTCTATTTATAAGGTAACTTATGAACATGCTAGTAAGAATTTTACGATATTAATGGATACATAACATACATGGACACGACATTTAGGAGATGTATAGTGCATATGTGCATGTATGATTAGCGTTCCATTGATGGGCACTACGACTATTGTTTCCTTCGCAGAGTAGGTACGGGGTTCGACCTGCCCGGTCAGGTCGCGGGGGTCAAGGGGGAGACGCCCCTTGCGGGGGTGCAGGGGGCAGCGCCCCTGAAGAAAATTTTAATTATTTAAGTCGTAGGAGTGGAAGAGTAAATTACCAAATGCGATTAGACCCGACTCATGCTCCGACCCGTCCTGGACCCGATCCCGACCCGATGGGGGTTCGATATGAAGCGAAGCCGCGCGTTAGACTCCATTTTCTCACCTCACGCCCGACTGTTTTTCTTCTTCTTCTCTTCCCGATCTCTGCGTCTTCTCTTCTTTCTCTTCTACTCAGTACGATCTAGCAATAGATCTCTTCGAGAAAACCCTACTGACTGCCTCGAAGGTGATCGATTTGAATCAAGGAAGCTCCAAATCTCTGCAAGCTAAGCCTAGGGTCGCTGTTTTGGGGAAAATCACGATCGAGGTAAGTAGATGTCGCCCTTTCTCGATTTAGTGATGAAATTTTATGTTGAACACGACATGAGGCTAGAGGAAATATGTAGAGCTTGACGCCTCTATGGTATTAGGAAATGGGTTCGTAACAGTTAGGGTTTATGGGAAATTTACTTTGAATGTGCGATTTTTATGATGTGAAAGATTTCCTAGAAGTTCTTATATTGTTGAAATGTGACGTGAATTGATTTGCCCCAAAAGAGAATACGAATCGAAGGTTATTTCATTTCGCGCCTATCATGTGTTTGATAAAATGCTTGTGTGACAGATCTATGTGTTGTATCTGAATTGTGTTGATGTTGTATGTGTGGTTTGCGATGTGTTTCATTGTCTGTTATGTATGATGCGTTATCTCAAATAGTTGGTTGTAAGGGTTGTTCATGGCCCCTGATTGACATGAGGAGAGGGTTGTTCATGGCCCTTGATGGACATGAGTAGATGATTGGTTGTGTTGGTCAATTTGTGTGTATGGTTATATGTATACGATCTTGGGAGTGGGTATTGGACCCATGTGTATTAGCTTCATCACTGTATGAGTATCCATCATTATGCTTATTTGCACTTTGTGCTAACCACTATCTACTTACTGGGTCTATTTAGACTCATATCATTGTTATTGTGGTTTTAGATCGCAGGCCAGAAGGAGAACTTAAGGATGGGACAAATTGAAGATCAAACATGAGAGACCCTAGCACAATATGTTGATTCCAGTTCTTTTAGACTTGTGCTCTTTTGATAATCATATATGTAGACAATTACTTAGGCGGATTCGTTTTGACAACTTTAATGTATTTGGTATTTCAGATTGGATTATAATCCTTGTTGATGCACATATGCATGGCTATTATATCTGTTTGTTGTGTAAGGAAAATATGTAATGATTTCCTTCTATAAAAATGTTCTTATTATATGAAGATGCAAGTATATAAATAGGATTGAATGTTACAGATGGAAATGTAATGATTATCAGGTCATGTATTCCATATGATCCCTTGTATGTTATGGGGAGATGCTGCCGAATTTTTCTATGATTGTGTAGCGCCGTTGATTAGTTATTGAGTATTTTTTTATGAATGGGGCGTTACAATTCATGAAATAAAAAATGGGCAATTCAGATTAAGGATTATGTGTAAAAGCAAGTTGCAAGTCACATGTGAAAGAATCAAAAGAATTTCATAGTACATTATTCTAATTCAATTACATGTTAATTTTTCAACTGAAATGATAAGAACTGAGTTAAACGAATGTGAACCACGTGCTTTAAGGGAATTAATGGACTCAGAAATGGTAATACTTCACAAAAATTCTTCCCTACCAAGTTATCGGAACAATAAAAGGAGGTGATTGACCTAAGCTAAGTAATCGGGACTTGGAATCAACAGATGTCAAGGTTCGTGTAAAAAAGCAAAGGAAAATCACAGTAATAATGCTTTAAAAATAAAACTTTCCCCAGATACCCTGAAATATGGTGAGGGGAGCAAAAAAAATAACAGATCTCCAAATACCCTGAAATATGGTGAGGAGAGTTTTACAATAAGTTTGGGGGAGAAAGAATGTGCAATTGGGCAAAATGGAATCCAGTGAATGATTACCATGTTCTTTGACTAGTTGGTTCAGCTTAAACATTGGTTCACCTGTTTTGTATGGATTTTCTAACCAGTTTAGTTTGATCAAGAGAATGATTAGCATGATGGAATTACTACTCTGTACTAGAAATTTTGTCATCTACATGTAACTTGGTTCGCGAATGAAAAATGAAAATGCATGTCCTGTTTTGAGAAATGAATGATTTTTCAAGTTTAGACTATTCTTGATCTTGTTGAATAGAGAGATGGATTGTTAGAAGTATAATGGGAATCAGGATGAGTTGACAGAGTCCAATTTCATTTGTTCATTCATTCATTCATTCGTTAAGTTTGCATGTGTTGGTCGAGGACTAACAACATTTAAGTTTGGGGATGTGATAACTCGCAAAAATGCCAATTATCATGGCCCATTTAAGACTATTTTTGCGTGTTAGTTCAAGAGATTTTGTTTAGTTTGCATCCATTTAGCTCATTTTTCACTCGCTTTGCATTTTAGGAGCATTATGTAGTTTTTATGCATTTTTAGTATAAAATGGGCATGTTTAGTTCATTTATGTACTTTCAGTCATTTTTGCAGGAAGGACGAACAATTACAGGCATGCGAGTAAGTCGAATGCAGAACAGAGCCGAGTAAAGAAGAAGGTAGGCTGGCGCCCAGGCATCACCCTACATTCTTTAGCCAAAAGTTCTAGCACCTCACACGGCAAAAGCTTCCAGGCGCCACTTTAATAGCATACGGGCATTCCAGAGAGTTTCCAAGTCACAAAGCTTCCAGGGCAATGCATGATCTTAGTGATCCATGTCCCAGAGGGCAACACGCCTCAAGGATTCTCCTTCTTTGAAGCCAACGCTTCCAACAACAAGGCGGGTAACCTTCTATAAGATCTCGGCCTTTTGTGGATTCAGTTGGTTTCGACCTCCTCCCTTTGGATAAATACAATGTATAATCAAAAGCCGCAGGACTCGGAGTCGGGGAGATAGATCCATGTAATGTAGAAACTAGATGATACTTGTTGCTATTCGTCAGCTGGTTGTACATATGTGTAAGTGACAACTCCTCGGGAATGTTTTCATTTTCCTCGGGAACATCCAATATATTTGCAATACGGTGAATTGCATTGTCTCTGCAATTTGATCTCCCAATTCCCAAATTTAACTCTTTTCCTTTCATAAATGTGAGATAATACTCCTGATCCCATAAATAGTAGAAAATTCTTGTCAAATTAGGGTATATTCTATCATAGGCTTTCAATAGCCCCGTCCATCCTTGAAAATCTAATAATTCTTCAATTCCAAATTCATACTCATTGAGAAACTTGAAATCAATAATTTTTGGGACAAAGGTCTTACGGTTATAGAAGTTCCTGTAGAACCGGCTGTGTTCCTTCTCGGTTCTCAAATATGTCGTCGGCATTTTCAACACCTGCCCCTTCTGTGTAGGTGTTCCCTACTTATCCCGCAAATGCAGAGGCTTCCTCCCAAACCCGTTTTGACGGCATTCGTTGTCAACGGGGCACCCCCTTGCCAGTATTGGATCGGGATTGTCTGGATACGGGCAATTTAGAGGGCTTAGCGACTACTTTCGGAGCCAGGATTTGTAAATGAGATGGGTTTTGAAATGGGAGCTTTGAGAGAGGGCAGTAGAGAGATCTGAGTGAACAAAGAAAGAAAGTGAACAGAGGAAGAGAGGCAATAAAGCCTGGGAGCAAGAAGGAGAGTAGAGAGTTCTGGAATGAGGGGAAATAGGAAAGAGAGGGAATGAGAGAACGGC
Organism: Annona cherimola; assembly: GCA_030490835.1. Classification (NCBI taxonomy): domain Eukaryota; kingdom Viridiplantae; phylum Streptophyta; class Magnoliopsida; order Magnoliales; family Annonaceae; genus Annona; species Annona cherimola. Next base: position 39,778,084 of record CM059972.1, on the reverse strand, counting down.
CTGATAACTCGCGAAAATGTGAATTATCATGGCTCATTTCATACTATTTTTGAGTGTTAATCCAAGACATTTTTTTTAGTTTGCATCCATTTAGCTCATTTTTCACTCGCTTTGTATTTTAGAAGCATTATATAGTTTTATGCATTTTTAGTATAAAATAGGCATGTTTAGTTCATTTATGTAGTTTCAGTCATTTTGCAGGAAAGACGGACAATTACAGGCATGTAAGCGAGTCGAATGCAGAATAGAGCCAAATGAAGAAGCAGGTAGGCTGGCGCCCAGGCGCCACCCTACATGCTTTAGCCAGAAGTTCCAGCACCTCACACGGCAAAAGCTTCCAGGGAGTTGGTGCCACTTCAATAGCATATGGGCATTCCAAAGAGTTTCCAGGTCACAAAGCTTCCAAGGAGTTGGCAGCCAGGCACCGGCTTGGGACACCTAGGTGCCACGACACAAGTATGCAGGGCATCCCGAATAGTTTCTAAGTTACTAATGATAAATTCAAAATTTATGAATTTTTCCAAGATATACTAAGCATAAGCTATGTCATAATATTTTTTATTTTTGAAAAAAATGTCAATTTTTGGAACTCAGGAACGGTAACCCACGTCGCTGCAAATAGTAACCTCGGGTCAACAGTAAACGTGAACAGTACCCAATGACAGTGATCGTGAACAGTACTTGCTACAGTAATTATGAACAGTGAACAGCGTGATTTTAGGAAAATTTGAGATTTATTTTTATATTTTAGGATGATATATGGATGGACTTTTTAAAGGATTTATGGATAAAAATCCATATAAGGAGGTAATGACCAAGTATATTTATAAGATTAACCTCTATAGAAATGACGTAATGGATAATTATAAAGCATGCATGGGAAGTAAACCAAGACATGGAATGGATGGATAAAATATCATTTTTCCTCGTATAGGAAAAGGAAATGAAAAGGTGGAGGACACAGACTGAGGAGGTAAGCAAGTAAACTTTTTGAAAATGATTTTATATGTTTTTATATTGCAACCATGGAATATGTCGGAACTGCTTTATCATAAGCAAATCCTTATGAAAGTAAGGAAAAATGTTGAGATCTGTGAGAATTGCTTTATCATAAGTAAATCCTTATGAAAAAGAGGAGAAATGTGGAAATGGTTGCATTATGATGGAGAAAGGAAAATCTTGATTTCCAAATAATATTTGGTTTTATTGAATGAATTTAAAATGATCTATTAAAATATTTTGAAGCGGATTTAAGGAAGGCCAATTGATAATCAATTTGAATGCAGATTTTTAAAGTAATGACCAAAGGATCATATAAGCTTACCTTCATATAGAAGTAACCCATGTGGCATGTGGACAAAGAATATGATATTATATGAAAAATGAATTATGTGTTTGTATATCCTTTGTTAATGGAAAACCCATAAATGGGAAGAAAAATGTTTACAAAGTCTTTTCTTTTCAAATATTAAAATGTTTTTCAAAATTGTTTTACCGATCAAAAATTATTTCTAAACATTTTAGCAATGTTTTGAATTTACTCTTTTCCAAACGTTTCCTTCAAATATTTCAAATGATTTAGAAATATGTTATTTAAATGTTTATAATGTTTTGAATTTACTATTTTTCAAACGTTTCCTTCAAATATTTCAAATGATTTAGAAATGTATTATTTAAATGTTTATAAAATTATTTAAGGTTGGTCATCCTTACAAAATGTTTTTATTAACTTGTTAACTTGGGTTGTGCCAAGTTTTCAAGTTAGAAAAGGGAATACTGGCCGAGGTCAGTACTATTTTGAAATGACATGCTAGCATCAAGTTTTGAAAAGGAAAATTCACAGACTAGGGTCTGTGGAGTTTTATAAAAAGCATGCTAGCATAAGAATGTGGAGAAAGGAATGTGCACATGAGTTGTGTACTAGGTCTACCATAGAGGTTTCCTAAGGAGGAAAGGGTGATCACTTGGTAAGTGTCACCTACCAGACGGACAGAAACGTAATGCATGATGCATGTGCTTGTTTTGAAAAGGTTTTATAGAAAATGTTTTAAGGACATGAGAATGTCCTTGGAGAAAGAAAGTTTTATGAAAAATGTTTTTATGTCCATGAAAAAGAGGTTTACATGTTAAGTTTGCAAGCATATATTTTATGAAAGGTTTCATGGAAGGTTTCCATGAATGGTTTATGAAAAGGTTTCTATTCCATTGGTAGTTGATCACTTGGTAAGTGTCTTCTATCGAATGGAGAGAAATGCATTTAAATGAAAAAAAATGCTTGCTTATTGAGTTTCGACTCATGTTTTGTTTTCTCAACCTCAGACAAGTGTAGAGAAAGCCAAGAGATGAAAGGCATGTGTTGCTAAAGGAAAAGAAGAATCTACAAAGGTTAGTAGATTTTTGTATTAATAAATGCCCTAATCGGATATGGTGAAAAAGACATAGGTTGTATGAAATTATGAAGTGATAAATAATATGAGAAGTTGATGACTTATGACGATATGGATAAGTCCATTATGAATGATGATGAGTACATATTTATGTGATAAAAGAAAAGAAAAAGAAAAAAAAATTGGACAAGAACCAATTAAGAACCCACCGCGTGATCAGGGCAACAATCCTGAGTCACATTTACCAATCAACAAGATCTTGGAGTAAGGACTGTGGACGTCAGTTTGGGGCGCCACAGAAATTGGTTTCAGAGCAAGGATTGGTAAATAGGCGGGAGAAGGAAAAAATAAAGGATGATGAAATGATAGGTCTGATACCACAGAAAGTGGTAGTAGAGCAAGGATTGGTAAATAAGCATGGAAAGAGAAAAATTATGGGTGATAGAAAATGTGTGATACCACAGAAGTAAGTATCAAAGTATGAATATATAGATAGGTAGAAATAATATCTAGATCTATATGATGCTATGACTTATTTGATTATTGATGATATGATAAGATGAGAAATATCAAAGTTGCACAGCAGAAGCATGATGGATTATTTCAAGTAAGACAGGTTTCAGGACGAAACCTATTGTAAGGGGGGAGGATTGTGAAACTCCAATCTTAGACACGTATAAAACCCTAGGGTTGTAAACTCTAGGTAATACATTAATGAAATATATATTCATAAGTCTGAAAAATATGTGGGAATAGAGGTTAAAATAATTAATTATGAAATTCAGATGAATAGTGCATATGAATAGTAAACGTGGGATTAAGGAATATGTTGGATTAACTTAATCATAAAAGAAGAAAAAGGAAGTTTCCCACTAAAGGACAAAAGTGCTTTTTGGATTAAAATAATAATTTTTGGAGTTTTCTGGCTTTTTGTGAAGAAAATGAAGAAAAATTCATATCTTGCAATCCGGACGTCGGATTGAGATGAAATTTTTTTATGGATGGAAAAAATATGATGATGAACATGATGAATGGTCCAAGATTGATCAAAAATCATAAATCAAGGGTCAAGATGGAACGTCAATTGGAGAAGGAAAAAGGAAGTTTATCTTTTCATTTAATTCCTTTGACTTTTATTTAAAATTAGATAATTAAAAATAAAAAAATTAAATGCAAAGCTGCAAGGGTGGCTGAAAGTGCAGGGGGTGTGGAAAATGGAGCCAAATCCAACGGTTCCAAATTCATCCTCAGCAATGATCAATGGCTAAGATTTAATTAGCCTAATTAAATAATTTTAAAAATCAAAAAATTATGAAAAATAGGGCTGCCATAGGAGAGGCGTGAACAGTAGCTAGGGTGACTGCTCTTGGCTCAGCGCACCTTTTAAAATTATACAAAAATAGATTTTATAATTTAATACCTCAAGCGAGGGGGGTAAATTCCAATTTGATGAAAAATCAAAAAAATATGAATAGGGGGCAGGGGTTAACTTCCAAGGCACTTCATCCCAGCTCCATTTGAGCATTTTTCACCCCCCCCACTACGTTTTAGCCTTAGAGAGGAAGGAAAAGGAAGTTAGAGAGAGAAAGTGAGAAAGGAGGAAGGATATCTTCACTTCGGGTAAGTAAATTTTGTCCAAATTTTTTTTGAATGTTAAGTAGGGTAAAATCATGCTTAGATAATGCATAAGCATGAGAAAATAAGTATAGTTATAATTCTTAATTGTAATTATTCTAAAACATCAAAAATTTGGAGCAAAGATGGAGCATTCAGGAAGATAGAATATGATATGTGTAAATAATGTTCCAAAAATGATAAATGATGATTTGGGATGTATGAATATGATAAATATGATGTTGAAATGATGATATATTAATTTCATAATTTTTGAAATTAAGGATTATTCTTAAGTGAATTTATGTTGATTTTAGTACATGGAGAAAATGATTTATTTAGCCAAGTTAATAATGATAAGTTCAAAATTTATGAATTTTTCCATGATATACTAAGCATAAGCTACGTCATAATATTTTTTATTTTAGGAAAAAATGTCAATTTTTGGAACCCAGGAACAGTAACCCACGTCGCTGCGAACAGTAACCTCGGGGTCAACAGTAAACGTGAACAGTACCCATAAACAGTGATCGTGAACAGTAACTTACTACAGTAATTATGAACAGTGAACAGCGTGATTTTAGGAAAAATTGAGATTTATTTTTATATTTTATGATGATATATGGATGGACTTTTTAAAGGATTTATGGATAAAAAGCCATATAAGGAGGTAATAACTAAGTATATTTATAAGATTAACCTCTATAGAAATGAGGTAATTGATGATTATAAAGCATGCAGGGAAGTAAACCAAGACATGGAATAGATGGATAAAATATCATTTTTCCTCGTATAGGAAAAGGAAATGAAAAGGTGGAGGACACAGACTGAGGAGGTAAGCAAGCAAACTTTTTGAAAATGATTTTATATGTTTTTATATTGCAACCATGGAATATGTCGGAACTGCTTTATCATAAGCAAATCCTTATGAAAGTAAGGAAAAATGTTGAGATATGTGGGAATTACTTTATCATAAGCAAATCCTTATGAAAAAGAGGAGAAATGTGGAAATGGTTGCATTATGATGGAGAAAGGAAAATCTTGATTTCAAAATAATATTTGGTTTTATCGAATGAATTTAAAATGATCTATTAAAATATTTTGGAGCGGATTTAAGGAAGGCCAACCGATAATCAATTTGAATGCAGATTTTTAAAGTAATGAGCAAAGGATCATATAAGCTTACCTTCATATAGAAGTAACCCATGTGGCATGTGGACAAAGAATATGATATTATATGAAAAATGAATTATGTGTTTGTATATCCTTTGTTCATGAAAAACCCATAAATGGGAAGAAAAATGTTTACAAAGTCTTTTCTTTTCAAATATTAAAATATTTTTCAAAATTTTTTTACCGATCAAAAATTATTTCTAAACATTTTAGCAATGTTTTGAATTTACTATTTCCCAAACGTTTCCTTCAAATATTTCAAATGATTTAGAAATATGTTATTTAAATATTTAGAATGTTTTGAATTTACTATTTTCCAAACGTTTCCTTCAAATGATTTAGAAATGTGTTATTTAAATGTTTATAAAATTATTTAAGGTTGGTCATCCTTACAAAATGTTTTTATTAACTTGTTAACTTGGGTTGTGCCAAGTTTTCAAGTTAGAAAAGGGAATACAGGCCGAGGTCTATACTATTTTGGAATGACATGCTAGCATCAAGTTTTGAAAAGGAAAAGTCACAGACTAGGGTCTATGGAGTTTTTTAAAAAGCATGCTAGCATAAGAATGTGGGGAAAGGAATGTGCACATGAGTTATATACTAGGTCTACCGTAGAGGATATGCAGACCGGACGTGGTTGCAAGATGGGGCCCCTCTACGTAGGCCAAGTCGCTTGAAAAGGCGAAATGCCGGCGGCGCCCTCCCTGAAATGGGAGAAGGAATGGATAGCCGCCCAGCTAGCGGGCTATCTAATGAAAGGGTTTCTCTCATAAGGAGGAAAGGGTGATTACTTGGTAAGTGTCACCTACTAGACGGACAGAAACGTAATGCATGATGCATATTTTTGTTTTGAAAAGGTTTTATGGAAAATGTTTTGTTTCTCTCCTAAGGAGGAAAGGGTGATCACTTGGTAAGTGTCACCTACTAGACGGATAGAAATGTAATGCATGATGCATGTGCTTGTTTTGAAAAGGTTTTATAGAAAATGTTTTAAGGACATGAGAATGTCCTTGGAGGAAGAAAGTTTTATGAAAAATATTTTTATGTCCATGAAAAAGAGGTTTACATGTTAAGTTTGCAAGCATATGTTTTATGAAAGGTTTTATGAAAGGTTTCCATGAATAGTTTATGAAAAGGTTTCTATTCCATTAGTAGTTGATCACTTGGTATGTATCTTCTATCGAAAGGAGAGAATTGCATTTAAATGAAAAAAAAATGCTTGCTTATTGAGTTTCGACTCATGTTTTGTTTTCTCAACCTCAGACAAGTGTAGAGAAAGCCAAGAGATGAAAGGCATGTGTTGCTAAAGGAAAAGAAGAATCTACAAAGGTTAGTAGATTTTTGTATTAATAAATGCCCTAATCGGATATGGTGAAAAAGACATAGGTTGTATGAAATTATGAAGTGATGAATAATATGAGAAGTTGATGACTTATGACGATATGGATAAGTCCATTATGAATGATGATGAGTACATGTTTATGTGATAAAAGAAAAGAAAAAGAAAAAAAAATTGGACGAGAACCAATTAAGAACCCACCGCGTGATCAGGGCAACAATCCTGAGTCACATTTACCAATCAACAAGATCTTGGAGTAAGGACTGTGGACGTCAGTTTGGGGCGCCACAGAAATTGGTTTCAGAGCAAGGATTGGTAAATAGGCGGGAGAAGGAAAAAATAAAGGATGATGAAATAATAGGTCTGATACCACAGAAAGTGGTAGTAGAGCAAGGATTGGTAAATAAGCATGGAAAGAGAAAAATTATGGGTGATAGAAAATGTGTGATACCACAGAAGTAAATATCAAAGTATGAATATATAGATAGGTAGAAATAATATCTAGATCTATATGATGCTATGACTTATTTGATTATTGATGATATGATAAGATGAGAAATATCAAAGTTGCACAGCAAAAGCATGATGGATTATTTCAAGTAAGACAGGTTTCAGGACGAAACCTATTGTAAGGGGGGAGGATTGTGAAACTCCAATCTTAGACACGTATAAAACCCTAGGGTTGTAAACTCTAGGTAATACATTAATGAAATATATATTCATGATTCTGAAAATATGTGGGAATAGAGGTTAAAATAATTAATTATGAAATTCAGATGAATAGTGCATATGAATAGTGAAATGTTAATAGTGAACGTGGGATTAAGGAATATGTTGGATTAACTTAATCATAAAAGAAGAAAAATGAAGTTTCCCACTAAAGGACAAAAGTGCTTTTTGGATTGAAATAATAATTTTCGGAGTTTTCTGGCTTTTTGTGAAGAAAATGAAGAAAAATTCATATCTTGCAATCCGGACGTCGGATTGAGATGAAATTTTTTTATGGATGGAAAAAATATGATGATGAACATGATGAATGGTCCAAGATTGATCAAAAATCATAAATCAAGGGTCAAGATGGAACGTCAATTGGAGAAGGAAAAAGGAAGTTTATCTTTTCATTTAATTCCTTTGACTTTTATTTAAAATTAGATAATTAAAAATAAAAAAATTAAATGCAAAGCTGCAAGGGTGGCTGAAAGTGCAGGGGGTGTGGAAAATGGAGCCAAATCCAACGGTTCCAAATTCATCCTCAGCAATGATCAATGGCTAAGATTTAATTAGCCTAATTAAATAATTTTAAAAATCAAAAAATTATGAAAAATAGGGCTGCCATAGGAGAGGCGTGAACAGTAGCTAGGGTGACTGCTCTTGGCTCAGTGCACCTTTTAAAATTATACAAAAATAGATTTTATAATTTAATACCTCAAGCGAGGGGGGTAAATTCCAATTTGATGAAAAATCAAAAAAATATGAATAGGGGGCAGGGGTTAACTTCCAAGGCACTTCATCCCAGCTCCATTTGAGCATTTTTCACCCCCCCCCCCCACTACGTTTTAGCCTTAGAGAGGAAGGAAAAGGAAGTTAGAGAGAGAAAGTGAGAAAGGAGGAAGGATATCTTCACTTCGGGTAAGTAAATTTTGTCCAAATTTTTTTTGAATGTTAAGTAGGGTAAAATCATGCTTAGATAATGCATAAGCATGAGAAAATAAGTATAGTTATAATTCTTAATTGTAATTATTCTAAAACATCAAAAATTTGGAGCAAAGATGGAGCATTCAGGAAGATAGAATATGATATGTGTAAATAATGTTCCAAAAATGATAAATGATGATTTGGGATGTATGAATATGATAAATATGATGTTGAAATGATGATATATTAATTTCATAATTTTTGAAATTAAGGATTATTCTTAAGTGAATTTATGTTGATTTTAGTACATGGAGAAAATGATTTATTTAGCCAAGTTAATAATGATAAGTTCAAAATTTATGAATTTTTCCATGATATACTAAGCATAAGCTACGTCATAATATTTTTTATTTTAGGAAAAAATGTCAATTTTTGGAACCCAGGAACAGTAACCCACGTCGCTGCGAACAGTAACCTCGGGGTCAACAGTAAACGTGAACAGTACCCATAAACAGTGATCGTGAACAGTAACTTACTACAGTAATTATGAACAGTGAACAGCGTGATTTTAGGAAAAATTGAGATTTATTTTTATATTTTATGATGATATATGGATGGACTTTTTAAAGGATTTATGGATAAAAAGCCATATAAGGAGGTAATAACTAAGTATATTTATAAGATTAACCTCTATAGAAATGAGGTAATTGATGATTATAAAGCATGCAGGGAAGTAAACCAAGACATGGAATAGATGGATAAAATATCATTTTTCCTCGTATAGGAAAAGGAAATGAAAAGGTGGAGGACACAGACTGAGGAGGTAAGCAAGCAAACTTTTTGAAAATGATTTTATATGTTTTTATATTGCAACCATGGAATATGTCGGAACTGCTTTATCATAAGCAAATCCTTATGAAAGTAAGGAAAAATGTTGAGATATGTGGGAATTACTTTATCATAAGCAAATCCTTATGAAAAAGAGGAGAAATGTGGAAATGGTTGCATTATGATGGAGAAAGGAAAATCTTGATTTCAAAATAATATTTGGTTTTATCGAATGAATTTAAAATGATCTATTAAAATATTTTGGAGCGGATTTAAGGAAGGCCAACCGATAATCAATTTGAATGCAGATTTTTAAAGTAATGACCAAAGGATCATATAAGCTTACCTTCATATAGAAGTAACCCATGTGGCATGTGGACAAAGAATATGATATTATATGAAAAATGAATTATGTGTTTGCACGTCCTTTGTTCATGGAAAACCCATAAATGGGAAGAAAAATGTTTACAAAGTCTTTTGTTTTCAAATATTAAAATGTTTTTTAAAATTGTTTTACCGATCAAAAATTATTTCTAAACATTTTAGCAATGTTTTGAATTTACTATTTCCCAAATGTTTCCTTCAAAAATTTCAAATGATTTAGAAATATGTTATTTAAATGTTTATAATGTTTTGAATTTACTATTTCCCAAACGTTTCCTTCAAATATTTCAAATGATTTAGAAATTTGTTATTTAAATGTTTATAAAATTATTTAAGGTTGGTCATCCTTACAAAAAAATTTTATTAACTTGTTAACTTGGGTTGTGCTAAGTTTTCAAGTTAGAAAAGGGAATACAGGCCGAGGTCTGTACTATTTTGAAATGACATGCTAGCATCAAGTTTTGAAAAGGAAAAGTCACAGACTAGGGTCAGTAGAGTTTTATAAAAAGCATGCTAGCATAAGAATGTGGAGAAAGGAATGTGCACATAGTTATGTACTAGGTCTACCGTAGAGGATATGCAGACCGGACGTGGTTGAAAGATGGGCCCCCTCTACGTAGGCCAAGTCGCTTGAAAAGGCGAAATGCCGGCGGCGCCCTCCCTGAAATGGGAGAAGGAACGGATAGCCGCCCAGCTAGCGGGCTATCTAATGAAAGGGTTTCTCTCCTAAGGAGGAAAGGGTGATTACTTGGTAAGTGTCACCTACTAGACGGACAGAAACGTAATGCATGATGCATATTTTTGTTTTGAAAAGGTTTTATGGAAAATGTTTTGTTTCTCTCCTAAAGAGGAAAGGGTGATCACTTGGTAAGTGTCACCTACCAGACGGACAGAAACGTAATGCATGATGCATGTGCTTGTTTTGAAAAGGTTTTATAGAAAATGTTTTAAGGACATGAGAATGTCCTTGGAGAAAGAAAGTTTTATGAAAAATGTTTTTATTTCCATGAAAAAGAGGTTTACATGTTCAGTTTGTAAGCATATGTTTTATGAAAGGTTTCCATGAATGGTTTATGAAAAGGTTTATATTCCATTGATAGTTGATCACTTGGTAAGTGTCTTCTATCGAATGGAGAGAAATGAATTTAAATGAAAAAAAATGCTTGCTTATTGAGTTTCGACTCATGTTTTGTTTTGCCAACCTCAGACAGTTGTAGGGAAAGTCAAAAGATGAAAGGCATGTGTTGCTAAAGGAAAAGAGGAATCTACAAAGGTTAGTAGATTTTTGTATGAATAAATGCCCTAATCGGATATGGTGAAAAAGACATAGGTTGTATGAAATTATGAAGTGATGAATAATATAAGAAGTTGATGACTTATGATGATATGGATAAGTCCATTATGAATGATGATGAGTATATATTTATGTGATAAAAGAAAAAAATTGGACGAGATCCAATTAAGAACCTGCCAGGTGATCAGGGCAACAATCCTGAGTCACATTTACCAATCGACAAGATCTTGGAGTAAGGACTATGTGGACGCCGGTTCAGGGTGCCATAGAAATTGGTATCAGAGCAAGGATTGGTAAATAGGCGGAAGAAGGAGAAAATAAATTATGATAAAAGGATATGTCTGATACCACAGAAAGTAGTATTAGAGCAAGGATTGGTAAATAGGCATGGAAAGAGAAAAATTATGGATGATAGGAAAGGTGTGATACCACAGAAGTAGGTATCAAAGTATGAATTGATAGAGAAAAAAAATATTTGTTTAATAATTTTTATATGATTAGCTACCTTCTAAGATGATTCGATTGCAGGATTAATCCTTGAAAAGGAAAAATCTCTACTAGATCCATGTGTAGAGCATAGGTTTCCTCTTTGTTAAGGGGAGTTGTTTAACGGATAGGAATATACCATTAAACTATATGTAGTCATGAACAAGTTATGAATTTATCAATTCCACTTTATTTAATAGCATGGGAACATAGCAATTGAATCTGGTGTAATTAGCTTTATATGTGTTGGAAGATATATAAGGACTATTGAACTTAGACTAGTAAATTTCTGCATAATCTAATGAAATGGAACCAATGCGATATAGTTTAGATTCAAATATTCCCAACTATCCATCTGTCATCCCCAATCAATAACTCCCTTCTAGTATTCCAGTTGTCCCGTGAAACTCTTTTCTATTTTTTATTGCATTTGATATTTTTAGTTTTAATTATGAAATTCCAATTTTTTACTCACCAAAAGCAACTAAACTAATTAATAATCTTAGTTAGATCATATCCTCATGGGAACGATACTCAACTCACTCTTTATTACTTGATCAGCACGTATACTTGTGTTGAAATGAGCATTTTAATTAGACCTATACGCAGCTCGTCACAACCGGCGACCGGAGATGACTGCCGGAGATGACAGCGACCGGCAGACAAATAGAGAGAGAGGGAGAAGAGATGTAAGAGAGCAGATGACGAGAAAAGCGAGATTTAGCGGTTGCCAGAGAGAGAGAGAGAGAGAGAGAGAGAGAGAGAGAGAATGAGGAGAAAAACGGGAGCCAAGAGAGAGAGAACTAAGATTGCGAGGAGAAGTGAGATGGGATGCTGCTGGAATGGGAAGGGAAGAAGGAGAGTGGGAGGCGGAGGAGAAATGAGAAAGAAAGAAGAAAGAAGAAGAGGAGAAGAGGAAAGGCCTCGCGCGGGAAGGCCAAGCGTCACCTCGCTAGAGTCGACTTGCCCAAACCGATGTCGACTTCACCCCTTGCGGAGTCGACTTCGCCCTGTCCGAAGTCGACTTGGATTTTGTGGAGTTGACTTCGGTGAAGTGGACTTGGCTGGACCGGAGTCGACTTGGTTCTCCATACTTGGTTTTTCTAATATGCTCCCCCTATCATATTATGCTTCTAATCAAACTCAATCCTACCCATATCATATTTAATCATATAAAATGGTTCATTTGTTAATAGTTTGGTGAAAATGTCTGCAATTTGGTCCTCTGTTTTGACATATTCTAAACAGATTTCATGATTTTCAACATGTTCACGAATAAAATGATATCTCACATCTATATGCTTTGTTCTAGAATGCAACACAGGATTTTTGGTCAAACAAATAGCACTTATGTTATCACATCTAATTGGAATATCATGATAATCAATATCATAGTCCTTAAGTTGTTGTTTCATCCAAAGTAGTTGGGCACAACAGCTCCCGACGGCTATATATTCGACTTCCGCTGTAGATAGAGCAACACTAGCTTGTTTTCTTGAAAACCATGAGACCAACATGTTTCCAAGAAACTGACATGTTCCACTAGTGCTTTTTCTATCTACTTTGTAACCGGCAAAATCTGCATCCGAGTAGCTAATTAGATCAAATGTTAACCCCTTTGGATACCATAGTCCTAAATTAATGGTATTAATCAAATATCTGAAAATTCTTTTTACAGCTATTAAATGTGATTCTTTAGGACATGATCAGAATCTAGAACACATGCAAACACTAAACAAAATATCCAGTCTAGAAGTAGTTAAATATAATAAAGAACCTATCATGCTTCTATATAGTTTTTGTTCAACAGATTTACTCTTTTTATCCTTGTCAATCTTGATAGTTGAACTCATTGGTGTGTTTGCGCCTTTACTATTTTGCATTCCGAACTTCTTCAACATCTCTTTGACGTACTTGGACTGGTTTATGAAAATTCCTTTCGCTAGTTGCTTAATTTGCAGCCCAAGGAAGAAGTTCAATTCTCCCATCATGCTCATTTCAAATTCAATCTGCATGATCTCAGAAAATTCTTGGCACAAAGTTTCATTAGTAGCACAAAGTATTATATCATCAACATAAATTTGAACAATTAAAATATCTTTGTCTTTATACTTGATGAATAATGTTGTATTAACTTTTCCTCTTTGAAAGTTACGATCAATAAAAAATTTACTTAACCTTTCATACCAAGCTCGTAGAGCTTGTTTGAGTCCATATAATGCTTTGGTTAACTTCAAAACATATTTTGATTAATCATTTTCTTCAAATCCAGGAGGTTATTCAACATAAACTTCTTCATTCAAGTATTCATTCAAAAATGCATTTTTCACATCCATTTGAAACAATTTAAAATTCATGTGAGAAGCAAATGCTAGTAGGATACGTATGGCTTCTAATCTAGCCACAGGAGCATAAGATTCTTCAAAATCAATTCCCTCTTCTTGGGAATATCCTTTGGCTACCAATCTGACTTTGTACCTTACCACAAGTCTACTTTCATCAAGTTTGTTCCTAAAGACCCATTTGGTACCAATAACTGTGCAATCTTTGGGTCTATGAACTAGGTGTCATACATTGTTTCTTTCAAATTGATTTAGCTCTTCTCGCATTGCAATAATCCAGTTTTCATTATTAAGAGCTTGATCAATGGATGTTGGTTCAATTTTTGACACAAAAGCAAATTCTCCACATATATTGTGTCTTGACCTTCTAGTTTTTACTCCTTCATAGATGTTACCAATAACTTGCTCAATTGGATGGCCATTTTTGAATTTCAAATCAGTTGGAGGTTTATAAGAATTGTTACCTTCACTTACTCTTTCCTCCATGGAGTTCTCTGGCTTTGCTTCAGTTTCTCCTTGTTGTTTTAGATGTTCTGTCTTTGGATTCATTGATGCCTCATCTGCATCACTCAACTCATCCTCCTTTTTTGGAGTTTGGTTAAATTCATCAAAAACAACATGTATTGATTGTTCTACTATTTGATTTTTCTTGTTAAAGACTCTATATGTTTTGCTATTTGATGAATAACCAAGGAATATTGCCTCATCACTTTTGGCATTTAATTTTCTCAAGTTGGTTTTTCCATTGTTTAACACATAGCAAGTACATCCAAAAGCATGGAAATATGATATGTTTGGTTTCTTCCTTTCCATAGTTCATATGGGGTCTTTTTCAAGATTGCTCTAATGGTAACTCAGTTTAATCCATGGCATGTTGTACTTACAGCTTTACCCCAAAATCTTTTGGACAATTTACTCTCATTTAACATAGTTCTAGCCATTTCTTATATTGTCCTGTTTTTCCTTTCAACTACCCCATTTTGTTGGGGGGTTCTTAGTGCAGAAAATGTATGGTAAATTCCTTTCTTATTGCAAAATTCTATAAAGCGTTTATTTTCAAATTCACCAACATGTTCACTTCTAATGGAAATAATTGTATTTTATTTTTCATTTTGCACCAAATTTGAAAACATGACAAATATAGAAAAAGCTTCATCTTTGCTAGCTAAGAGTATTATCCATGTGAATCTTGAAAAATCATCAACAATAACAAATACATACTTTTTCCCACCAAGAGTTAAAATGTCTGACGGCCCATAAAGAACCATATGCAATAATTCAAGTGGTCTAGTCATTGAAATTTCTTTTTTGGTGGAAAATGGCATTTTGAGTTACTTGGACAATTGACAAGCTTTACAAATTTTGTCCTTATCATATTTAATCTTTGGTAGGCCTTCCACTAGGCTTTTTTTCCATAATGTTTTAATATTTGACATATTAATATGTCCAAGCCTTTTATGTCATATCCAATGATCATTTTCTATGGCTATTAGACATTTTTCATTAAGTTGTGAAACCCCAATCTTAGACACGTGTATAAAACCCTAGGGTTGTAAACCCTAGGTAATATATTAATGAAATATATATTCATGAGTATGAAAACATATGTATTAGAGGTTAAAGAAATGCAATTGTGGGATTAAACCATATGAATAGTAACCGAGGTGATTAAGAGTTAATCACGTAGATTAACCTAATCACAAAATGACAAAAAAGAAGATTTAATCACTATAGGACGAAATAGCAATACTTTTTTATATTTTAATGGAATTTCGGATTTTAGTGAAAAATTTGAAGAAAATAGAAAAAAAATCATAAATTGCAATCCGGACGTCGGATTGAAGTGAAATTTTTTATGGATGGTTAAAAATTTATGATGAACATGATGAATGGTGTAATATATGATGAAAATCATGAATTAAGGGCCAAGATTCAACGTCATTTGGAGATCAATAAAGTAACTTTAATTTTAATTAATGTATATTTGACTTTTGCTCAAATTTCATTAATTAAAAAGCATTTTTATTTAATGCAAGATTAGCACAAATACCAAGAGGGGTATGGGCATGGGAGGTGCTTGGGATTGGAGCCAAAATCAACGGCTCAAAATTATTCTTATCAAGAGATCAACGGATGAGATATAATTAGCTTAAAATATGCATTTTTAATAAAAAAAATAATAAATAAAGGAGCTGCAAGAGGGGACATCCAAGGCAGCAAGGGGGGCTGCACAAATCTCCAAGTGTTGCATGAGATTTGAAGAAAAAAATTAGAATTTAATACCTCAAACAAGGGAGTAAATTGTAATTTGATGAAAAATTGAGGAGTATAAATAGGGGCAAGGTGAGAACGTCCAAGGCACTCCATTCTCAACTCAAGCTTGAGAAATTCAAGTCTCCCCACTCCCAAATTCGTTTTAGGTTGTGAGAGAAAGAAGAAGAGAAAGTTAGAAAGAGAAAGTGTGAAAAGAAGAGGGATATCTCCACTCCGGGTAAGTAAATTCTACCCAAATTTCTTTTGGATGCTAAGTAGGGTAAAACCATGCTTAGATAATGCCTAAGAATGAGAAAATAAGTAAAGTTATAATACCTAAGTGGAATTATGTCAAAACATCAAGAATTTGGAGCAAAGATAGAGCATTCGGGAAAATCATGTATACAATGTGCAAATAATGCTCTAATATTGCTAAATGATTATATGGGATGAATTTTTATGATAGTTATGATGTTAGAATGATGATATATTAATCTCATGATGTTTGGATTTAAGGATTATGCTTAAGTGAAATTATGTTGATCTTTAGTATATGGAGAAAATGATTTATTTAGCCAAGTTAATGTGATGAATTCAAAATTCATGAATTTTCCCATGATATACTAACTAAGAGCTATGTCATGGTATTTTTTATTTTCGGAAAAAATGTCAATTTTTGGAACCCATGAACAGTAACCAACACGCTGTGAACAGTAACCTGCTACAATAATCATGAACAGTAACTATAACAGTGAACAGCGTGATTTTGGGAAAAATTGAGATTTATTTTTATATTTTATGAGGATATATGGATGGAATTTTTAAAGGATTTATGGATAAAAATCTATATAAATGAGTAATGATCATGTATCTTTATAAGATTAACCTCTATGGAATGAAGTGATGAATGGTTATAAAGCAAGCATGGAAAGCAACCTAAGACATGGAATGGATGGATAAACTATCCATTTTCCTTATATAGGGAAAAAGGAAGGAGAAGGTTGAGGACACCAACTGAGAAGGTAAGCAAG
Source organism: Annona cherimola (assembly GCA_030490835.1). Taxonomy (NCBI): domain Eukaryota; kingdom Viridiplantae; phylum Streptophyta; class Magnoliopsida; order Magnoliales; family Annonaceae; genus Annona; species Annona cherimola. Next base: position 39,761,318 of record CM059972.1, on the reverse strand, counting down.
CAACCCTTTTGAAAATGATTGTTTACTGTTTTATGAAATATATTTAAGGATGGTCATTCCTATTCTGTTTTACATAAAATGATTGCCAACTTGCTTATTAAATGTCTTTTATGAAAATTTTATGGACATGTCATGCTGGCATATGTGTATATTCATGGTGCATAATGAAGAAGCTTTGGTGGAGGTAGAAAACGGATCGAGGATCCCCCTTCACTATTGCCAAGTCGCAAGAGCTGTGTGCCGGCGGCGCCCTCCCAAGAGGTGGGGGCACAAGGAAAGTCATGAATGAATGAATGCATTGCATTCTCATGAAATGCATGAAAAAGTTTCTATCCCATTGGTAATTGATCACTTGGTAAGTGTCTCCTACCAAATGGGGAGAAATGCATTTGAATGAAAGGAAAATGTTTACTTGTCAAAGAAAAAGGCTTGCTTATGTTCGCAATCTCACCGCAAGTGCACGGGTCGTAGATTGTAGTATATAAATTATCGTTCCACAGGGAATTCGGGACTATAAATTTTGCTTTTAAACGCTTTCGTGTCGGATATGGAGAGAATATAGCAAATAAAATAGAAAAGTGGGGAGAAAATGCAGTAAATAAAAGGGAAAGAAAATAAATAAAATTGGAAGAAGTGCAAATTAAAAATTAGGAGAGAAAATGAGAGTGCAAATATCTAGGGTCTAGGATTTCACATGCGTATTTTGCAATGGGTAGTGGTATAATTATTTAATTTGGATATTGTTTGTTAAAGAAGAACAAATCCTAATTTATCCTCGCACCTTCTTTCGAAACCTACAAGGTGTACCCTAGTTTTCTTAACCACCTATTCTCATGGGATTAAGTTAATTAGAATCCATTAAGTTCTGTAGTTTGTTCATGTAATTCTTCAAGGTTATCATGCCTATTTTCATAGTCTTAGATTTCCAGGTTTAATATCTTGATTTTCGTATATTAGATTTCCACATTTCGGTTCCATCACCTAATATATGGAATCACGCAAAAGTACGGGCCCGTGTACAAAGCAAACATAAAAATCACAAGATATTAAATTAACAAAAATATCCATCATAAATAAATTAAAAATCCACACCACATTGCATTGTACGCATGCTACATCCTAAACCCTAGATTTAGGATTTAGCCAAGCATGTTTAAGTTCAAAATAAAATTAAAATTACAATCCATCTTAAACAAGATAACAAAAATTAAAAAGGGAAAAGATAGAAAAGCTTATTGGTTTGAAGCCCCGATGGTGTGTCGGCTGCTCCACGCAACTCGCCGGTCTGCCTTTTGCCCATGCTCTTCACCTTGCTTTTGCTCTCTTTCTTTCTCAGAATTTTGCTCTCTTTCTTTCTCAGAATTTTGCTCTAATCTTCTTCTAAAATTCCTGCTAAAATATTTTGCAGTGGTATTTTTGCAGGAATTTTCTGTAGCTTGCTCTTTGGAATTTTTTCATCTGCCGAATGCTGTCTTCCCAAAAATTTGTTGCGGAATGTTGTGTGTGCTATCGAATTGCTCTCCTTCTCCTCTCGTTCAATGCTCTTTTATAGCTGAAAATTTCACATGAGTGGACCCCATTAATTCAATGCATTTCAAGTGATTTGTGATGGAAATTGAATGGATTTGCTGCTTGGTGTTGAATGCAATTTTAGCAACACGTTGAATGCATTGAACGACTATGCTGGGAAATGCAAATCACGTGAGTGATTTTAATGGGCAGCTTCACGTGAATTGCTTATGTGGGCAGCAACATGCTATTTTGTATTCACGTGGGGTCCATGTGTTGAATGCTAGATGTATTCTCTCGTTATGGGCAGCAGCTTTGCTATTGAATTTTTGTGGGCCCAATGTAGCAAAGCTTTTGACGTGAAATACATTTATCAGCTATTGAATTTTTTAAGCATTCATGTGGGGTCATTTCTGTTTGAAATCGTGAACAGTTATGAATGAATGGTGTTGGATTGGTTTGAATGATTTTGGATTTTCTAGAATATTTGGACGGCTGATCAGATGGTTGATCATGGTAGGGTCCATGCTAGTCACGTTGCTGATTTGGATGGGCCATGATCACGTGATTTTCTAGTGGGCCATTGCTGCTGGAATCACGTGATGGTGTAAATGTTGCTAAATTCTGCTTGGACGTAAATGCATGCAGCAGATCTGATTTTTCATTTTGTGGGGCCCATCAAATGGTTGGTGCTGATTTTTGGAAGGCCATTCACGTGATTTTATAAATGCTGCTGCATTTTAACTATCACATGTTGCTGGATGAAATGCTATTTATGCAATGGGCATTTGCTACACTTGTGGGCCACAAAAAGTTCACGTGAATTTGATGAATTGCTGGATTTTTTTCAAATGCAATGCTTTAAAATCATCCTCACGTAAATGGGCATAAAATAAATGGGAAGCTATGTGATGGACGGTTGGATTTTAATGAGTGGACAGCTTGGTAATTTATTTACATCACGTGATTTGGACAATGGTCAGCAGCTGCTGATTTATGCAAGCATGGACGTGATCTATCTCAATTGGGCAGCTTACGTGAATGCATTTGCTGCACTGGTGGGGTCCATGAATGGTTTTGCATTTTTCAATTCAAATGTGCTGCTGGATTAATGCATTCACGTGAGTAGCTGTGGGGTCCAAAAAATATTGCTGCTGGAAATATCATGGGCTAAAAGATCATGTGATATCTGGTGGGTAATATGAATGCATTTCACGTAAAATGCATTTGTTATAGGTGAAAAAATCTGGATGGAAAAAATGCATCACGTAAAATGCATCTGCTGAAACTAAAATGTTGTTGCATAAATGGACGTGAAATGCATTGCTGATTTGGTGGGCCATGGTTGTTGCATTTGTTGATTTTTGAACGATCCAGATTGTGGGATAAAAATCTGGATTCTGCATGGGCCCACTAGCATGGATGGTGCTGATTTGTGATCTCGTGGGGCCCACTTAGTGTAGTTTGTTTTCCTGCATAAAAAAATATTTAAAAATCATTAATTTACCAAAATCATTAGTGGGTTATAAAATTATTCAAAGCCTATTTAATTTTATGGCAACAAATAAAATGTAATTTCAAGCCAAAAGATTATAAAAATTATTTACATTCCTTGAAATTAATATTTAATACCCAAATGTTGCAAAATCACATTTTAAACCCCAAATTTCATATTAATTTTAATTAATTACCCACCAACTTGGTATAAAATGTCCATGAAATATGTTACCAAATTCCAATTATCAGCTTACTGAGTATTATTACTCATATGTGTTTTCAAAATGACAAATAGGCTATGGAGCTGACTCATAAAGGATGCTAGGTAGAAATGACCTGCATATTTAATTGCAGTTCTATGTATGCGTCCAAAGGGACAAATGTATGATAATCATGCTGAAGATATGTTTTATAAATATTACAAACATGATTGTACTTATGTGAATTATTTCAATAAAAAGAAGATATGAATGGTTTTATGATGATATGGATGAGTCTATTATGAATAAAGTGTATGCTTAAGTGACGAATAAAAAGAAAAAAAATTGGACAAGATCCAATTAAGAACCCGCCGCGTGATCAGGGCAACAATCCTGACTCACATTTACCAATCAAAATCAGTCCCGGAGTAAAGCTTCTAGGCTCCCCGGTTCGGGGCGCCACATAAGTTTATCTAGGCAAACCAAATATATATTTTCATGTCTTTTGCCACTAAAAACTATATAATCATCATCAAATACATTGCATATAGAAGATTCAAATACAACTTTATAACCTTTATCACATAATTGGCTAATACTCATTAAGTTGTGTTTGAGTCCTTCAACAAATAGTACATCCTCAATACATGCATTTGAATTTCCATAAACATTTCCTTTACCTTTGATTATACATTTTTCACTGTTCCTTCACTACACGGTTTGATCTTATGGAACAATCTTTTTTCTCCCGTTATATATCTTGAGCAACCACTATTTATAAACCACATGCTGTTGGCTTTTGCTTTAAGACATACCTGTAAAAATAAGGTCAATTGGAGCTTATCTTTTTTGTACCCATTTTATGGGTCCATTTGGATTAGTTAGCCATTGAAATCTATGTTGATCTATCCTTGAAGGCATAAATCCAATACTCTTTGGTACCCAAACCAATTTTGCACCAAGACACATCTTATTGCAAAAATTACACGCTCCCGGGAGTCTTAGAGTAGGAATCCATGTAGTAGTTGGTTCCCAAGTTGGTCTTTTGGTCCAAACAACATGATTCATTTTTGGTTTAGCATGAATGGGCTTTGCTTGGTTTTTTTAAGTCCTTTGAGCATTAGACTTGCTACATTCTCCCTTCTCAAATGTAGAGTACCCAAGTCTTCTCTTGTTGTTTTGGGTAGTCATATTTAAAAATATTTTGACGCTTTTCCCTGAATTAGAGAACTTAGCAAGTGATTCATTTAATAATTCATTTTCTTTTTTAAGTCTTTTCACCTCACTTGTCAAAGTGTTCTTTTCATTTGTTAGATGGTCAACCTTTTTTGCAAGTTTTCCATTCACAATAATTACTGTATCACATTGTCTTTTCTTTATTGTGAATTTGTTTCCCAACTTCTTTATTTCTTTATATAATGAATTATAATTATGACGAGCTGCGTATATATCAATTAAAATGCTCGTTTTAACGCAAGTATACGTGCCGATCAAGTAATAAATAGTGAGTAGAGTATCGTTCCCACGAGGATTGTGTTAAACGGATTAGCACCTTAAATCTCAATTGTCTAAGTGAATTGGTAGAATAAATGAGAGTTTTCTTTTAAAGAATCAAACTAAACTAAACAAAGCAGTAAATGACCAGAGTGGGATGGAATATTGCTGAGATTGTCTTAAGATGATAAAGATAGGTGGGAATATGAATTCATTGAATCATAGCTATGTTATTTGGTTTCAATTAAGTTAGTTGTGCAGAGATTACTAATCTAGGTACATTCATATTCATATATGTCTTCCAACACATACAAACCTAACCAAGTTTTAGTTATATGTTATGTTCCCATGCATACAAGTAAAACCAGGTTGATAACCATATAACCTAATCATGATTACACAGGGTTAATAGGTATATTCCTATCCATATTAACATCTAACACAACATGAGTTAGAATACCTGTGCCTTATATATGGATCTTATTCAAATCCCACTTTTCCAAGCATGAATCTGAATATTAGATCAATCCACAAGGTTGCAAGGCTTGTAAACGCATTAAGCATGATATATAAGGGTAATCTCAAGTAACACAAGTCACAGCACAACAGTATTATCAATTCAAGCATAAGAAAACCAAATATCATAAGCTATGAGTTCAAATCCTACATATCTCCCACCATAAAAAGGTTTAGCCCATTAACATGACTTCAATTCCCATTAAAATCAAGTTACAATCATCTCCAAGAACACAGAGAAAAGGAAAGAGAATGAGAATGAGAAGAACTAAATCCCGGAAGCTTCCACCAGCGAGATCGGATCTCCTCTTCCATTTGCGATGGAAAATGGATCTTTTTCCTTCTCTATGCAGCTGCCCTAGCGGCTCTCTCCACGCCTTTGCTCTCCTGTCTCTGGAACTCTAGGTTTCTATTTAAACATAACAACCTGCACAACAAAACCCGCGCGTACGGATGCGTATTTGCGCATAGGCGCCACTAGCCGGCGCCTAGGCACCAACTCTCTAGAGCTGCGTAACTTAGAAACCTTTCTGGAAACCTTAGGACTTCATGCCTTGGCGCCGAGGTGCCCCTGGATGGCGGCCAGGCGCCAACTCCCTGGAATCAATGTGACTTGTGACTTCAAAAGCCTTTAGAACTTTGCTTGCGTGTTGATGAAGTGGCACCTGGGCGCCACTGGCTGGCGCCTAGGCGCCAACTCTCTAGATGTAATGTGTTGTGTGAAGTGTTGGAGATTCTGGCGAAGGTCTATAGAATTGTGCCTGGGCGCCAACCCCATGCTCCTTCACTTGGCTCTGTTCTGCATTCGACTCGCTCGCGTGCTTGTAATTCTCCGTCCTTCTTGTAAAAATTACATAAACTAAATAAATGGACTAAAAATGCCTAATTTATACTAAAAATGCATAAAAACTACATAATGCTCCTAAAATGCAAAGCGAGTGAAAATTTAGCTAAATGGATGCAAACTAAACCTAATCTCTTGGACTAACACGCAAAAATAGTCTGAAATAGGTCATGATATACGAGTTATTAAATTACTGTATCAGGATTGTTGCCCTGTCACACGGTGGGATTTAATAGATATTTATCTATTTAACCATTACTCCTTAGGAGTTAATTTTCTACTATTTTCTATCAAATGCACATTTAAGCCATTTTCATCCTGATATACACATTTTAGATCATATATAATCGTAGAGGTTCATAACATGCTCATCATCCATTGACACTTGTTCATAAAGCACAAGTCTTAACATAAATTGTATATGAACATCAAAGTAGTAATATCAAGTTAGTTTACATTCGATCACCATAAGTGACACATATAAGAAATCATAAAGTTTTACATTCTTCATTCCCTAATTTTTGCTCCTTTGTCACCTTCATTCTTTCACCTGGCTATGGAATCTGAGTTGAAAACTCAATAAGCAAGCTGTATATTTTAACTCATTTTGAAGGCAACATTTTTCATTTAAAACATCATGGAAAGCAATGTTATACCCTCTCGAGGGTATATCATGAAAACATGCTCCTTAAACCCGTCATGGGCATATCATGGCAATGCAATGCATCATGACATCATAGGATGGAAGCTAGCTAGGCAAACATCCGTCTCCGTCTTCTCCCATCTCCGGAAGGGCACCACCGGCCCTAGGCCTCTCTTAGCGACTTGGCAGCACTAAGGGGGACAATCGGTCCGCTTACACATTTAAGTAGACCTAATGCTTTGTGCACATAAACCATTCATCCTTGACATGCTAGCATGATTTCTCATTTATGAATTCATAAGTCATTATTTTTCATAAACATTTAATAAAACAATTATGCAAATCAAATTGCAAATAAAAGAATCATTTTAACGCATATCGAACTAAGGAATGACCATCCTTAAATATCGTAGAAATAAATTCAAATATCATTTGCTAAACAATTCAAAGAAGTTAGAACATCATTTGCAACTATTTTAGAATAATTTGAGAAACAAAAATCATTTAGAAAATTACTTGCTTACATTGATCACGTTAGCTTTCCTGGTCGACCTTTTCTTTGCCCTTGCCTGTACACATAAAAATGACGTAGCATTCATATATTTTCATTTGTTTGCATTCAACTCAATTTTCCAACCCATTTTCATTAACATACACAACCCACTTGTATTCCAAGTCGGGGTGCAAATACAACTTATGCATCATATCATTCATCACACCGTATGATCAATACTCATATGTAGTGTAACATTCATATACATATTATAACACATTCATTAGTCACCATATAGAGGTTCAATACTTCCATTTATCATTTTTCACATATTTTTTCATAATTCACACGTTGTGCTCATTTTAAGCACTTAGTTGATGTCCTAAACTTTATATATTAATTTCAAATTTTGAGATCATCATTATTTTCCAAAACAGAAACATAATCCATGCATTTTATCATATTTTTGTGCATTTTTGCATTTTAACTACCCACATAAGTCATTTATCATTTATTCATGCTTATCTCTTCATATAAGCTCATGTTACAACACATAAATCATGTGTTTCTTGAAATTTTTCACATCAGCAACTTGCTTCCTAATTCAGCATGATTGAACTCCTTTAATACTTCATTTGAAGTATTTTTATGAAATTTTAATCCATTAATCATAGGGTTCCAAAACAGCAACTTTGAGACCCCTTTTTCATACTTTCAACGTCTCTTTTAGCACTTAATTCTTAACAGATTTTTAATCCATTAATTCCAGAAACTAATCATACTTTTTTTAACCCAAATTTAGGTTATTATCACATGTTTAAAGTCCATATATTGGTTGCTTCCAAAACAGCAACTTCACATGTATGTAGGGTACCCTTTTTGCACCTCTCTTTGGACGTCCCTATGTATGCCCCTAAAAATCAGATTTAAGGCAATCTTTTCCAAACCATTTTGAACATCCAAAGTGCCTTAGGTTTAAATTATTTTACCCTCTAAATCATCCATAAATCATTTAATCCAGTTCATGCATCATACATATCATAAAAGGGTAAAAATCTAGTTAAGTTGTAAACCCTAAGTTCCATCCTTTCTAGGGTTTATGTCTTATACCCAAATCAAAATATATAATTCATTTAATCATAAATCATCATATAATCATGATAATAAATCAAAACAGCAACATCACATGTGGGTTTAAGAAAATTTCAGCTTGGTTTATCAACTCATATTTAACCCTAATCTCCATTTTCTCCCTCTTGAACCCTTGATTTCATTCTTGTCATTCAATCCTCATTAAATACCCTAATCAAGGGCATCATGAATCATCCTTTAAGGGTTCATTATGAATCATATTCATGACTCATAAATTGAGGTAGAAAACTAGGTTTAAATGATTCAAAACTCAAGATAAACTTACTTGAATTGAATCAAACTTGAACTCAACTTCCCTAACTCAAATTCCTTGCTTCATTTCCCTTTTTCTTTCTCTTCTTCTCTCCTTTTTCTTGCCCTTTTCTTGCTGGAACAGGGACGTGCACAGCTACTGTGGTTTAGGGGTTTTTGCTTCTTGAATTTTTTTTCTCTCAAACAATTCATATCATATGGATTTTTTTGTGACCCCACTTGCCATATCAATTAGAGGGTAATTTAAAGCACGTTTATCCCATTGTTGACATGACACATCCAACTCCAAGTAAATTAGCAAATTATCCATGTAAATTCCATCAAAATCCATTGCATTGATGGGCCATAAATCTGTGTACACATGTGGTGTCCAATGCAGCAGCCTTTTTGTAATTTTTTCACACTATTTCAGATTTAATTTATAGACATTTAATTACCCTAGCTAATAGCTTGCTTATCTGTCCATTTAACATTTAAAAAAATCAGAAAAAAATCAGCTTGAGCCCTTGGACGTCCACCTCACTTGTAGCCTACCTTGCTGTCCACATGGAGATGTCCACTTGTCATGATCTTGTGGCATTTTTTACGACAAAATTCCACCTTATTTAATGTCCATTTACTTACCCTATTCACATAGCTCATGTAGGTATGATTTTTGCATTTTTAAAAATAAAAAAAAAAAAAACCAAGTAAATAGCCCTTGGACGTCCATGGTGTGCCACCACTTCAAGCTCCTTTGAGGCTAGCCATTAGCCATTTAATTCTCTCATTAAACACTTGATATTTTCATGAATTTTGTCATTTTAAGAAATTCAGAAAATACCCTGAAATTTACCTCCTTTTGACACCTCATTTTTGCCATTAATTATATAATTAATTTCTTTAACTTTAACATAAATGCAAGCTACTTTATGGTGCATAAAGTCAAAGGTACAGACCTTTTTTGTTTAGTCATAATCTCACAATAATTAACTTGATACAATCCTTCCATAGTATTGATCTCATAATTTTATCCGACCATTTCAAATTTCGTCTCAATCTGACTTGTCTATCTCAAGTTATGTTCATTTGAAATCATCTTTGGATTTTGGATGAAAATAATCAATTATCACCATAATCCCATCAAAATTTTCATAATCCAACCTTTCCATAATATTGGACACAAAATTATGTGCTTACCTTTCAAATTTCATCTCATTCCGCCTTACAGGCGTTAAATTATGAATCTTCTAACATTTTCCAACTTAATTCTATAATTATCTGTCTAATTCCCATAAATCACATCATGTAAATTAGATTAATTATTCATGACACATTAACACTTTTCAATCCTCATTAAGACACTTTAATCATATTGACCCATATCGGCTTATAATCATCATTCATAACTACTTGCCCTATTTGCAATAAATCATCAAAATTGCAAAGAATTCATTCATAATTCAATTAAATCATACATGAATCATATTCATATGTCCAATGCATATACATGAGCCCTATGTGGGTCAGGGTTTCATATTTTGTTTTCTTCGGGTGTGGGACATTAAGCTTGCATATATCACATTCCTCCACACCGGAAGCATTTTGTAGCTTCCTTCTTTTTCTCCTTTGAATTTCTTTCTTTAAAGCTCTTGAAGTTCTTTCTTTAAAGCTCTTGAAGTTCTTTCCTTTCCTCACGAACTTTCTAAATCTTCTTATGAGTAGCGCTATCTCCTCATTGTCGTTTTGTGAAAATGAGGTGGAGTCATCTGAGATTTGTGCAGCTTTTAAGGCAATAGCCCTTTTTCCTTTATATTGCTCCTCGTTCCTCCTCTTTATCAACTCATGTGACATGAGTGAGCTGATAAGATCTTCAAGCCTTAGCATGTTGAGGTCATTTGCTTCCTCAATAGCCGTGATTTTGGGAGTCCATGATGTTGGTCCCGAGTTGATGGCCTAACCCAAGAGGGGAGGGGTGAATTGGGTTCTTTAAAATTTCTTTTGTAAACTTAAAAATCTTAACCCCTTGAAAAAGTTAATCCCCTTTTTAAGCGAATGGAGAGCAAATAAGATAAAGCAGTAAAAATAAGTAGAACACAAGATTTATAGTGGTTCGGGCAAACCTTCCCTACTCCACTCTTCCAAGCTCACACTCCGTTGTGACTTGGGTTCCACTATGTATTCCACGAATACACTTAGAGTCACCGCTCTCTTCTAGATTCAAAGCTCTAGGGGGCATAACAACTAGAGCCACTTGCTCTCTTCTAGATTCAAAGCTCTAGGGGGCATATACAATCACTTGCACAAGTAGGTGATGAGTCTCACTCCAATCACACCCTACTTTGCATACACTTGATCTTAGCTACCCAAGCTAAATCAAGATTTATACAACCAAATAAAGAAATGAATAAAAACTACACTTTACAGATTTGTGTAGGCAGTTTTGAGCTCGAGGAAGAAATCAGAAATAGCTTGAATGATGATTGTTGAAGCAACTTGCAGTTTGAAGCTCTTTCTTCCTTTGAAACACTCGAATATGGAGAAAAGATATTTGAAAGTCTTTCTTGCACTTCTTTTCTTTCTTTGATCTTTAGAGTAGTGTCTCTTATCTTTCTCACGTTCATTTGAATGTCCTTTTATAGATTGAGGAAAATATGAACGTTGTAGAAGTAGTTGGCGTGCAATAAAGGAACTCCAACGGTCAAAAATTTGACCGTTATACTCCAAGTCGAAGATGAAGTCGACTTGGCCTGCGACTTGGCTTCCAAGTCGTACATGGAGTCGACTTGGCCTGCGACTTGGGTTCTTCAGAAACTCAAGTCTGAGACTTGGGTCGACTTGGCTTTCAGACTTCAACTCAAGTCGATCCTGAAGTCGACTTGGGTTGCGACTTGGCATGGTCTATTGCAGAAACGCCTTGATCTTCTTGAAATGTCTTGAGTCTTGTAAATCATTTGAAAGCTTTGAGTTCTTGCAAAATATGTGTATTTTCCTTACTTTACTTTGGACTCACTGGGTCTTCATGACTTGGTTTTTACTCCATTTGGAAGCTAGCTTGAAGATTTGCTTTGAGCTTGATAGACTTGATTTGAACTTGAACTTGGATTCTTGCTTTGATCTTAAGTCACTTTAAGAATAGTCTTTAAAGCTCATTTGTATGTGAGAAACTTCAAATGGATGTCTTGGATATGCTTGAATCTTCATCTTGGACTTCAAAACTTCTCAAGTCGAAGTTGGAGTCGACCTGGTTTGCGACTTCGCCCAAGTCGCACTTGGAGTCGACTTCGTCTGCGACTTCGCATCTTCGGGAGCCAGATTTCAACGCTGGACATTTTTGTGTACTTCGAAGTCGATGCTGAAGTCGACTTCGTATGCGACTTGACTACCCAAGTCGCATGTGGAGTCGACTTGGCTTGCGACTTCACTCGTCAGAATTCCATTTTCAACTTTGTCCAGTTTTGGCTTGTTTGAAGTCGTTAGTGGAGTCGACTTCACTATCGACTTCACTCCCAAGTCTAAGTTCAAGTCGACTCGAAGATCGACTTGACTTCTCTGCTTTCCTTAAACACTTGGCAAACATATTAGTCATATATATATATACTCAAACTAGTTCTTGTTAATCATCAAAACTCAATCCTTGGCCAATTTGATTTATTTTGAACATTGTTTCCAACAATCTCCCCCTTTTTGATGATTGACAAAACTTCATTTTGAGTTGATACCTTTCAAAAATTCAAACATGTTCATTTGAGAAAACAGAGTATATTTCTTGAACATATAATTTAGAGTTGAGAACTTTTTCAGAACATTAGTCATTTTGGCATAGAATATGCTTGAATACCTTTCAAGCCATATATTGAGTATTAATCACTTAAGAATACTTTGTTTTTATAAAAATTGCAATCACTTATCAAATATATCAATCATAAACCAATAAAACATCTTTTCATATATGTATATATGAAGTTTCATTACATAGAACAAAAATTAAAGCATAAATGAAACCTTAAATACAATGTACCCAACCCAAAACTTAAAAAAAAACTTTCAACTCTCTTCCTATTCTATCTCCCCCTTTTTGTCAATCAAGCAAAAATAACGATTTGATGAATTGAAATTGAGAGATCGGATATGGAATAGGTTTGATGGGACAATGATGGGCTGAGGAGTAAACAAGAGAAGCGTGATCGGGAGTTGCCTCTCGATGAACTGAACCCGACTCGTAGGGATCGAGTTCAGGCATGGGTCTCTTCTTATGATGGCCTGATGCAAGATGATATCGGATTTTACGCATTTCCCGCTCGATTCTATCTTGTCGGGAATGCATATCTTCAATCGCATTAAGGACACCGGTGACAAGACTTGTCATCCGGTTTTCTTGATAGCCCATTTCTGCCTTCATGGCAATGATTTCATCTTTGAGATCCCTTAGGGTGACCTCCTCAGAAGCGGTTGGAGGTACCCGTTCTCGTGCAACGGATCCTTGTGGGGAGTAGGAGCCGTGGGATTGAGGTGATGGTGGCTCTTCTGGAGCAGCCGGAGCTTCGGGAGGTTGCTCCCCCTCAGCTTGTGCTTGGTCCTCTTGATGCTCTTCTTCTGGAGCATCGGGTCGGAGTTCAAGTACATTGATTTTCATCCTCTGAATTAGTGCCTTGTTGATTGCATTTGTGGACTTGAGCACTTCGAATGGCTCGCCTTCAATGTCCACTTCAAAATGTTCAAGGATCTTTGTGATCCAAGTGCCGTAAGGAAGGACGCCCCTTGGATTATCCTTTCGACTTGCCAAGGCTTCTAGAAATAATTTAGGTAGACTCACTTTGACTTTGTTTGCTACCTTCCATAAGATTCCAGCTTCTTGTGGGTTTAACTGATTTCTACCACCACCTTTGGGGTAGATGCAATGAGCAATGAGAAGCCTTAATACCCGAAGTCTGGGTGACAAATCCATGTATCGAAGAAACTTGATCCCCGGGTGATACTTGTTACTCCGGGTGAGCTGATTATATATCTGATCCATGGTAAGATCTTCCGGAAAAGGCTCTTCGATGAAAGGGACTCCAAGTATCTGTCCTAAATGACTCATTGCTCTGGTTTGGCTTGGACTTAACCCGATTCCAAAATCTATATCTACTTCTTTGACATGTGTGCCAAAATTTTCTTCATCCCATTCATAGTAAAATATTCTGGTAAGATCTGGATAGACCTTGTCATCCTCTTTGAGTAATTTGGTCCATCCTTGAAAATCCAATAGGTCTTCTATGTCGGACCCATAATCTTTCAAAAATTTGAAATCTATGATTTTTGGTATGAATACCTTTCGTTCATAGAAGTTCTTGTAGAACCGGCCGTGATTGATTTCGGTTCTGAAGTATGTAGTGGGCATCTTCAAGACTTGAGTTTTGCCCGTTGCCGCAGTACCCCTTCTGCTTGCTCCGGAGTGTGTGCTCTGTGAAGCTTGGGCATGAGGTTGGCTTTCCGTCCTTGTAGCTTGTTCCGATGTGTGAGTAGAAGTTTGGAACCGAACCCTTCTACCCGTAGAAGTTGAGGGTTCTTCTCGAACCCGTTTTGCAGGTGTCCTAGCTCTCCTAGGGACTTCTTCCTCAGTGTGAGATGTGGGAGGTCTAGGCACAGGCCTTTTTGACGGTTTGGAGACGGCTTTCCTCGGGGCCATTGAGATGGGAGTTTTGAAGTTTGGAATCTGTGAGAGAGGAAAATGGAGAGGAGTAGAGAAAATGGAGAAGAAAACTTGAGAGAGAAAGGGATTTGCCGGAGATGGAGGAGGAAAGACGGAAGAAAAAGAGTTGCAGTCGCCGGTGGAGAAAAGAAACAGAGAGGCCGGAAAGAAATGAGGAAGAAAAGAAAGAGAAGAAGAAGAAATAGGCACGGAAGTCGGACGGTCGCGCTCGCGGAGTCGACTTGCCCTAGGCGAAGTCGACTTCGGTCCTTCTGGAGTCGACTTCGCCTGGGGGCGGAGTCGACTTCGACCCTAGCGGAGTCGACTTCGCTTCTGAAGCGGAGTCGACCTGGCGTCCCTGGAGTCGACTTGACTCATCGACTTGACATTTTCCAATTTTAATTTTCTTATGCATTTTTCCTTAGTTAAGCTCTATCATCCCCATATCATTCCTAATCTTACAAAATGAATCTTTGGCTAGAGGTTTGGTAAAGATATCAGCAATTTGGTCTTCTGTTTTTACATATTCTAAGCACACATCATGATTTTCAACATGTTCACGAATAAAATGATGTCTCACATCAATATGTTTGGTTCTAGAATGCAATACAGGATTTTTAGTCAAACAAATTGCACTTGTATTATCACATCTAATAGGAATATCAACATAATCAATACCATAATCCTTTAATTGCTGTTTCATCCAAAGTAATTGGGCACAACAACTACCAGCGGCTATGTATTCGGCTTCCGCAGTAGATAGTGCAACACTTGTTTGTTTTCTTGAATGCCATGAAACTAGCATATGTCCAAGAAATTGACAAGTTCCACTGGTACTTTTTCTATCTACTTTATATCCGGCAAAGTCTGCATCCGAATAGCCGATTAGATCAAAGGTTGACCCCTTTGGATACCATAGTCCAAGGTTTGTGGTTTTCATCAAATATTTAAAAATTCTTTTCACAGCAAGTAGATGTGATTCTTTGGGACATGCTTGAAATCTAGAACACATACAAACACTAAATAAGATATCGGGTCTAGAAGCAGTTAGATAAAGCAAAGATCCTATCATGCTCCTATAAAGCTTTTGATCGATACTTTTACCGTTTTCATCCGTGTCGATTTTGATTGTTGAGCTCATTGGAGTGTTTGCCCCTTTGCTATTCTGCATTCCAAATTTCTTGAGCATCTCTTTGACATACTTGGACTGGTTCAGAAATATTCCTTCACTTTGTTGCTTGATTTGTAGTCCAAGGAAGAAATTTAATTCTCCCATCATGCTCATTTCGAACTCATTCTGCATTATCTTAGAAAATTCTTGACAAAGATTTTCATCAGTAGCACCGAATATTATGTCATCCACATAAATCTGTACAATCAAAATATTTTTATTTTTGTACTTGATGAATAAAGTAGTGTCTACTTTCCCTCTTTGAAACTCATGATCAATCAAGAATCTATTTAACCTTTCATACCAAGCTCTTGGTGCTTGTTTTAGTCCATATAACGCTTTGGTTAATTTATAAACATACTTTGATTGATCCTTTTCTTCAAAACCAGGGGGTTGTTCAACATATACTTCTTCATTCAAATAACCATTCAAAAATGCGCTTTTTACATCCATTTGAAACAATTTGAAGTTCATATGAGAAGCAAATGCTAGTAGGATGCGTATGGCTTCTAATCTAGCCACGGGTGCATATGATTCTTCAAAATCAATTCCTTCTTCTTGGGAATACCCTTTGGCTACTAATCTTGCCTTGTTTCTAATTACAAGACCGCTTTCGTCTAATTTGTTCCTAAATACCCATTTTGTACCAATGACTGTATGATTGTTTGGTCTAGGAACTAAATGCCATACATTGTTTCTTTCGAATTGATTTAGCTCTTCTTGCATTGAAATAACCCAATTTTCATCATTAAGAGCTTGTTCAATGGTATTTGGTTCAATTTTCGATACAAACGCATATTGGCCATAAACGTTTTGTTTTGATCTTCTAGTTTTTACTCCTTCATATATGTTTCCAATAACTTGTTCAATTGGATGGGCATTTTTAAACTTTAAATCGGTTGGAGGTTTGTAAGATTCATTACCTTCACTTACCTCTTCCTCCTCTGGATTTTCTGGCTTGAGCTCGAGTTCCTTTGGTTGTTCTTTGCCTTTCGTCTCATCTGCATCACTTAGTTCATCCTCCTTTCTCGGAGTTTGGTTAAATTCATCAAATACAACATGTATGGATTCTTCTATAACTTGATTTCGTTTATTGAATACTCTATATGCTTTGCTATTTGATGAATAACCAAGGAATATAGCCTCATCACTTTTGGCATCTAATTTTCCCAAGTTGACTTTTCCATTGTTTAAAACATAACATGTACATCCAAAAACATGAAAATAAGATATATTTGGTTTCCTTCCTTTCCAAAGTTCATATGGAGTCTTTTTCAAGATTGCTCGAATGGTAACACGATTCAAAACATGACAAGCTGTACTCACAGCTTCACCCCAAAATTTCTTGGATAGATTGCTCTCATTTAGCATAGTTCTAGCCATCTCTTGTATAGTTCTATTTTTCCTTTCAACTACTCCATTTTGTTGTGGAGTTCTTGGTGCAGAAAATGTGTGGTGAATTCCTTTTTCATTACAAAATTCCATGAATCGTTTGTTTTCAAATTCGCCACCATGATCGCTTCTTATGGTCACAATAGTACTCTGTTTTTCATTTTGCACCAAATTCACAAAAGTTGCAAACATAGAGAAGGCTTCATCTTTACTAGCTAAGAGAATTATCCAAGTGAATCTTGAAAAATCATCAACTATGACAAATACATATTTCTTTCCACCAATGGTTAGAATGTCGGATGGCCCGTATAGATCCATATGTAGTAATTCAAGTGGCTTTGTGGTGGAAATTTCCTTTTTGGTAGAGAAAGGCATCTTGGGTTGTTTTGATAATTGACATGCCTTGCAAATTTTGTCTTTGTCATATTTCAACTTTGGTAATCCTTCTACCAAATTCTTTTTCCAAAGAGTCTTTATATTTCCCATGTTTACATGTCCAAGCCTTTTATGCCAAACCCATGGATCATTATCAATGGCCATAAGACATTGACCATTCAATTCATCAAGTGAAACCAAATAAACATTTCCATGTCGTTTACCACTAAACATGATATGTTCTCCATCAAATACATTACATATAGATGATTCAAACACAACTTTATATCCTTTATCACATAATTGGCTAATACTCATTAAATTGTGTTTGAGTCCTTCAACAAACAAAACATCTTCCATGCATGCATTTGAGGTACTAAGTATATTTCCTTTACCTTTAATTTTACCTTTTTCATTATTTCCAAAGGCAACCATTCCATCATTACAAGGCTTAAGTTTGTGAAACAAACTTCTTTCACCGGTCATATGCCTTGAGCAACCGCTATCCATAAACCATTCATTGTTTGCCTTTGCCTTAAGACATGTCTCTTCATTGCTTGTGTCTTTTGTTGAGGTAATTTGTTCTCCTTGCTCGATTTGTGCCATGCAGCAAATTCTTGCACATTCTTCCGCCTCTATGTCATCGGTTGAGAAGCTACTCGTCGTAGATTCTTCATCATTTACGTACATGCCTCTTCCTTTGTATTTCTGGAATCTTCTATTGTTCCCTCGATCCTTTCTTTGTTCTTTTGCCTTGTTTTCTTCGGGAGTTGGACATTGAGCCTGCATATGTCCCGAACCGCCGCATCGGTAGCACTTGGTTGATTCTTTCTTCTTCTCTTGGGGAGTTCTTTCTTTGAAGCTTCTGAAATTTTTGCCTTTCCTCACAAATTTTCTGAATCGTTTTGTGAGTAGAGCAATCTCGTCGTCATTTTGAGAAGAAGATGTGTCATCGGTGTCTTGTGCGGCTTTTAAGGCAATTGCTCTTTTGCCCCTGTGTTGATCTTCATTCCTTTTCTTAATTAGCTCATGTGACATAAGTGAGCTAATTAAGTTTTCAAGCTTCAGCGTGTTGAGGTCTTTGGCTTCTTCAATTGCAGTGATCTTTGGAGTCCATGATTCGGGTAGAGCTCTTAAAATCTTCATGACCTGCTCAGATTCAGATATTGCTTTTCCAAGACCTTTTAAAGCATTAGTAATCTTAGAGAATCTAGCAAACATTTCAGAAATATTTTCTGTTTCTAGCATTCTAAAGTTCTCTAGTTCTCCAATCAAAATATTCCTTCTCGTCCCTTGGACTTGAGAAGTTCCTTCATAGATAGAGGTTAGTGTATCCCATATCTCTTTGGCGGTTAAGCAAGAGGATACTCTATCATACTCGGAAGCAGTGAGAGCACAAAATAAGGAGTTCATAGCTTTGGCATTGCTCTTCACTATTCTTACTTCCTCATCGGTCCATTTGGAAGCTCGTTCATCGGTAGGCAGTATTACTCCATCTTGGATAGCAATCCAAGAGTCCATATCGGTAGCCATGATGAGTTGCTTCATACGAAGCTTCCAATATCCAAAATTGTTCCCATCAAACAACGGTGGCCTTGTAAAGGATTGGCCTTCAGCAAATGCGGGAACGGAAGTAGATTGGGATGCCATTTCAATAAGATCTCTTTGATAAACTCAAAGACCTGCTCTGATACCACTTGTTGGTCCCGAGTTGATGGCCTAACCCAAGAGGGGAGGGGTGAATTGGGTTCTTTAAAATTTCTTTTGTAAACTTAAAAATCTTAACCCCTTGAAAAAGTTAATCCCCTTTTTAAGCGAATGGAGAGCAAATAAGATAAAGCAGTAAAAATAAGTAGAACACAAGATTTATAGTGGTTCGGGCAAACCTTCCCTACTCCACTCTTCCAAGCTCACACTCCGTTGTGACTTGGGTTCCACTATGTATTCCACGAATACACTTAGAGTCACCGCTCTCTTCTAGATTCAAAGCTCTAGGGGGCATAACAACTAGAGCCACTTGCTCTCTTCTAGATTCAAAGCTCTAGGGGGCATATACAATCACTTGCACAAGTAGGTGATGAGTCTCACTCCAATCACACCCTACTTTGCATACACTTGATCTTAGCTACCCAAGCTAAATCAAGATTTATACAACCAAATAAAGAAATGAATAAAAACTACACTTTACAGATTTGTGTAGGCAGTTTTGAGCTCGAGGAAGAAATCAGAAATAGCTTGAATGATGATTGTTGAAGCAACTTGCAGTTTGAAGCTCTTTCTTCCTTTGAAACACTCGAATATGGAGAAAAGATATTTGAAAGTCTTTCTTGCACTTCTTTTCTTTCTTTGATCTTTAGAGTAGTGTCTCTTATCTTTCTCACGTTCATTTGAATGTCCTTTTATAGATTGAGGAAAATATGAACGTTGTAGAAGTAGTTGGCGTGCAATAAAGGAACTCCAACGGTCAAAAATTTGACCGTTATACTCCAAGTCGAAGATGAAGTCGACTTGGCCTGCGACTTGGCTTCCAAGTCGTACATGGAGTCGACTTGGCCTGCGACTTGGGTTCTTCAGAAACTCAAGTCTGAGACTTGGGTCGACTTGGCTTTCAGACTTCAACTCAAGTCGATCCTGAAGTCGACTTGGGTTGCGACTTGGCATGGTCTATTGCAGAAACGCCTTGATCTTCTTGAAATGTCTTGAGTCTTGTAAATCATTTGAAAGCTTTGAGTTCTTGCAAAATATGTGTATTTTCCTTACTTTACTTTGGACTCACTGGGTCTTCATGACTTGGTTTTTACTCCATTTGGAAGCTAGCTTGAAGATTTGCTTTGAGCTTGATAGACTTGATTTGAACTTGAACTTGGATTCTTGCTTTGATCTTAAGTCACTTTAAGAATAGTCTTTAAAGCTCATTTGTATGTGAGAAACTTCAAATGGATGTCTTGGATATGCTTGAATCTTCATCTTGGACTTCAAAACTTCTCAAGTCGAAGTTGGAGTCGACCTGGTTTGCGACTTCGCCCAAGTCGCACTTGGAGTCGACTTCGTCTGCGACTTCGCATCTTCGGGAGCCAGATTTCAACGCTGGACATTTTTGTGTACTTCGAAGTCGATGCTGAAGTCGACTTCGTATGCGACTTGACTACCCAAGTCGCATGTGGAGTCGACTTGGCTTGCGACTTCACTCGTCAGAATTCCATTTTCAACTTTGTCCAGTTTTGGCTTGTTTGAAGTCGTTAGTGGAGTCGACTTCACTATCGACTTCACTCCCAAGTCTAAGTTCAAGTCGACTCGAAGATCGACTTGACTTCTCTGCTTTCCTTAAACACTTGGCAAACATATTAGTCATATATATATATACTCAAACTAGTTCTTGTTAATCATCAAAACTCAATCCTTGGCCAATTTGATTTATTTTGAACATTGTTTCCAACACATGATTCGAGTAGCACTCTTAGAATCTTCATAACCTGCTCAGATTAAGAAATAGCTTTCCTGAGACCTTTCAAGGCATTAGTAATTTTAAAGAATCTAGCAAATATTTCATAAATATTTTCGGTCTCAAGCATTTTAAAGCTTTCTAGCTCTCCAATCAAAATATTTCTTCTCGTCACATATTTCTTTGGCAGTTTGACAAGAGGATACCCTATCATATTCGGATGCCGTTAGTGCACAAAAGACAAAATTCATAGCTTTGGCGTTGCTTTTAACGGTTTTAACTTCCTCCTCCGACCATGTGGAGGCTCTTTCATCAATGGGCAACACAACACCATCTTGGATAGCAATCCAAGAATCTATATCCGTAGCCATGATTTCATTCTTAACTTCCAGTAACCGAAGTTACTCCCATCAAATAAATGTGGCCTTGTAAATGATTGGCCTTCTGCAAATGCAGGGGTAGAAGTTTATTAGGATGTCATTTGTAAGATCTCTTTGTTTTAAACTCAAAGACTTGCTCTGATACCACTTGTTCGTCCCGAGTTTATGGCAACATCCCAAGAGGAGAGGGGTGAATTGGGTATTTTAAAATTTTACTCAAACAGAAACTTTCCCCCCGTTTAGTTAAATCCCCTTAATGAAACAAGCAGAGAATATAGAGAGAAATAAAGCAATAAAAGCGGTTGAGCAAGCCACAGCAATAGACACGATTTTTATAGTCGTTCGGGCAACCTTCCCTACTCCACTCTTCCAAGCTCACACACGTTGTGACTTGAGTTCCACTAATAGAGTATCAGATACAACTAGAGCAACAGTTCTTTTCTAGATTCCAGCTCTAGGGGGCTTGCACAAACACAGCATAAGTAAATGGTGGAGTAAATTCAAACATTTCGTGGTAGGTGGCACGCATTTAATGTGCCAACGTTTGAATTTTTACGACTGTTGCGAACCAAGTCGTATATGGAGTCGACTTCGGATGCGACTTCACCCAAGTCGCAGACTGGAGTCGACTTCGATCTCCAGCATGGCTTCAAGTTCCATTTCAGGTCGACTTGGTCTTGGACCTGACCCAAGTCGCGGGTGAAGTCGAATTCGGTGCGACTTCACTTTCTGTATGCATATAATGGAACTTGGATTCCTTTGAAAGTGATCCTTGATGCTTGTTATTCATCTCATATCTTATTCTCCCAATAATATCCTTGATCTTAAGTGCTTGGTCTTGGAACTTGGCATGTTCGTCTTCTTTTGAGAACTTTATCTCCATGGCCTTGATCTAAAAATGATTTACCTTCCTTGAGTTTGCAGTCCAAAGATGTAGTTAATGATCTTCCCTTGAATGATATACCATCTTGAATAATTCTGTCATAGATATTTGCTTGTATGGATTGTCTTGGTCTTCAGCTTGACTCAAGTCAGATGCCTGGGTCGACTTGGGGTTCAACTTCACTCAAGTCGCATTGTGGAGTCTACTTGGGAATGCGACTTCACCCAAGTCGCAGGTAGAGTCAACTTCGACTGCGACTTCACCTGTCTCCTAGCCCAATTTCAACGCTGGAAGGAATTGATCTCCTGAAGTAAGTCGACTTGGGTTTGCAAATTCACCTAAGTCGCAGGTGAAGTCGACTTCGACTGCGACTTCGCCTGTCCTTATGCCCAAATTCAGCGCTGGAAGGTTTTTCTCATTTGAAGTCGATCTGAGGTCAACTCGGATATCGACTTCGCTCAAGTCGATGGCTAAGTTGACTTGGCCTTGCGACTTGGTCTGCTTTGTTCTGAATTCTAAGTTTTTATCCTTTAACCAAGTTTAACAAACCACATTAGTACCCAAAATATTCTCAAATTGAATTGTTAATCATCAAAATATGGATTGTACTTAATTTGCCTTTGATTCCAACACATCCAACCCACTTAGGACGTCCAAAGGGTCCTTAATTTAGGGTACTTTATCCTACAATTCATCCATAAACCATTTAAGCTCCTCTTTGCATCATATTTAACATAAAAATAGAAAAATTAAGTTCCATTTTTGCTAAAATCATTAACAAATGTCCAAATCAACATATGTAATCCAAAAGAACATGAATTACATCCTAATCATCATGCTTAAATTAAACAATAACTTGATTTAGGGTTTTAAGAAATTTCAAGATAGATTTCATCTCAAAAATCAATCCTAACATCCCTTTTAACCCTCTTGAACTCTTGATTTCATTTATATCATTCAAAAATCATTCAATATCTTCATCAAGGCATCATAACTCATCCTTTAAGAGCTTCTTATGAATCATATTCATTACTCATAATTTGAGAGAGGAAATTGATTTAAATGATTCAAAACTTAAGTTTCACTTACTTGAATTGAATCCAACTTGAATTCAACCTTCTTAGCTTGGCTCTTCTTCTCTTTCTTCCCCTTTTTTCTTCTCTTTTTCTGCTCATTTCCCCTTATTTCCTTGCTGGTTTGGACGTCCAAAGCTTGCTGGTTTCCTCTTTCTTCCAGGGACAGCCCCAATATCTAAGGCCCCATATAGGATGGCACCAGCCAAATTGGCTGCGTTGAAAGTACAGATTCAAGATTTATTAGATAAAGGGTTTATTAGACCCAGTGCATCACCTTGGGGAGCTCTGGTACTATTTGTAAGGAAAAAGGATGGGAGTTTGAGACTCTATATTGACTACAGAGAATTGAATAAAGTAACGGTCAAAAATAAGTATCCACTCCCAAGAATAGATGATCTTTTTGATCAATTAAGAGGAGCTTCGACATTTTCGAAAATTGATTTACAATCAAGTTACCACCAGTTGAGGATATGTCCAAAGGACATCCATAAGACAGCATTCAAAACAAGATATGGGCATTATGAATTCTTAGTCATGTCATTTGGATTAACGAATGCCCCAGCTGTGTTTATGGATATGATTAACAGGATTTTTCGAGAATTTTTGAATCAATTTGTGGTAGTATTCATTGATGATATATTGATTTATTCAAAGACAGAAGAAGAACATGAGAAACATTTGAGGATAGTATTAGAAATTCTCCAAATGGAGAAATTATATGCTAAATTCAAGAAATGTGAATTTTGGTTAAAACTGGTAGCCTTTCTCGGCCACATTATATCTGAGAAAGGAGTACAGGTAGATCCTCAAAAGGTTGAGGCAATAACAAAGTGACCACAGCCAACAAATATCATGAAAATAAGAAGTTTCCTAGGGCTAGCTGGCTACTATAGAAGGTTTGTGGAAGGATTCTCACAATTGTCAGCTCCACTCACAAAGCCGACAAGGAAAGGAGTTAGGTATGAATACAGGAATGTGAGAATAGCTTCCAAGAGTTAAAGAAAAGACTGGTAAAAGCTCTAATTCTAACACTACCTAAGGAGAAGGAAGGGTTTGTGATCTATAGTGATGCCTCAAAGAAAGGATTAGGATGTATACTTATGCAAAATGGAAAAGTTATATCATACGCATCTAGGCAACTCAAGCCAAATGAGGTAAACTATCCAACCCATGATTTAGAATTGGCAGCAGTAGTCTTTGCTTTGAAAATTTAGAGACATTATTTATATGAAGTTAAATGTGAGGTTTATACTGATCACAAAAGCCTCAAGTACATTTTTACTCAAAAGGAGTTAAATATGAGGCAAAGAAGATGGCTCGAGTTACTTAAAGATTATGACCTCAACATTTTATATCATCCAGGCAAAGCCAATATAGTAGCCAATGCGCTAAGTAGAAATATTAGCTTAGCACATCTCATCACAAAGGAAGAAGAGCTACTACAAGAATTGAGACAACTAGAATTAATTGTAAGCCCACCTGGAGTACAAGTTAGATTATCTCAATTACAAATCCAGTCGAATTTATTTGAGCAAATTAAAAAGGCTCAACAAGAAAATGGGGATTTAAAGAATTATGTGGAGAAATGATCAAGAAAAATCCCAGAGAATATATTCAAGATGAACAGGAGATGTACAAATATAGGGGTCGCCTGTGTATATCCAACTAAGAGAAATTAAAGGAACAGATATTGAAAGAAGCACATTTCTCTCCATTTTCGATGCATCTAGGTAGCACCAAGATGTATCAAGATATTAAAAGAATGTATTGGTGGAATAATATGAAGAGAGAAATTGCTAAATATGTGGCTAAGTGCCTAACATGTCAAAGGGTTAAGGCTGATCATCAAAGGACCCCTGGAAAATTACAGTCGCTAGAAATTTCAGAATGGAAATGGGATGATATTACTATGGATTTTATTAAAGGGTTGCCAAGAACCCAAAATGAAAATGATGTTATATGGGTAATAGTTGATAGATTATCAAAGGTAGCTCATTTCCTAGCCATCAAGAAAAATTTTACTGCTGAGCGACTGGCTAAGATCTATTATAAGGAGATAGTGAGACTGCATGGAGTACCTAAGTCAATAGTTTCCGATCGAAATTCCAGTTTTGCATCTCGATTTTGGAAAAGTTTACATCAAACCTTAGGTACACAGCTGAAATTCAGCACAGCATTTCATCCTCAAACTGATGGGCAAACGGAAAGGGTAAATCAAGTAGTTGAGGATATGCTGAGGATGTGCATAGTAGAATTTAGAGGATCATGGGATGAATATTTGGCTATGGTAGAGTTTGCTTATAACAACAGTTATCAAGCAAGTATTCAAATGGCCCCATTTGAAGCTTTATATGGACGGAAATGCAGAACTTCTCTAAACTGGGATGAAGTAGGAGAAAGGAAGTTGGCTCCAAACTTCTCAAAGAGAATGGCAGAAAAAGTTCAAGTGATTCGCCAGTGTATACTCACGGCCCAGAGCAGGCAAAAGAGTTACATCGATTGCAAAAGAAGGGATTTAAATATCCAAGTTGGGGATCACGTATTTGTTAAGGTAACACCATTCAAGGGAGTCACTTGGTTTGGAAAGAGGGGAAAATTAAACCCAAGATATGTTGGGCCCTTTGATGTTTTGGAAAAGATAGGCGATTTAGCCTATAGAATAGCCCTGCCTCCAGTCCTAAGTGACATCCACAATGTATTTCACATCTTCATGCTAAGGAAACATGTTTACGATCCTACCCATGTATTGATAGTGGAGAATTTGCCGATCCAAGAACACTTGAACTATGAGGAAAGGCCAATCAAAATATTGAATTTCAAAATCAAAAAGCTTCGGAACAGAGAAATTGAATATGTAAAGGTACAATGGAATCGATATTCGGAGTCCGAAGCCACTTGGGAGCTACGAGAAGAGGTCGAAAGAAAATATCCTCAATTGTTCAAAGAAAGATAGGTTTCGGGACGAAATCTATTATAAGGGGGGAAGGATTGTGAAACCCCGACAATATACACATCATTTCGACAATTGTAACCCTAGATTCTTTTGTTATTATTTTTATGATAAATGAAAATTCATGAATTATATTGATGAATATGTGTATTGGAGATTGATATAATGCAATTGGGAATTTAACCCCGTGAATAGTACCCCGTGAATAGTAAATGTGAATAGTAACCGGGGATTAAGACACATGATTAAGAGTTAATCACTTGGATTAACCTAATCACAAAAAGACAAAATAGAGATTTAATCACTACATGACGAAATAGCAATTCTTTTTTATATTTTAATCAAATTTTGGATTTTAGTGGAAAAATAAAGAAAAATTCATAAGTTGCAATCCGGGCGTCAGATTTCGATGAAAATTTTTATAGACGGTTAAAAATTTATGATGAACATGATGGATGGTTTAAGATGTGATGAAAATCACAAATTAAAGGGCAAGATGGAGCGTCAAATGGAGATCAAAAAAGTAATCTAACTTTTCATTAATTATGCATTTGACTTTTATTTAAAATAAAAAATAAAAAATAAAAAATTAAATGAAAGCATCCACAAATGGCAGGGACGTGCAGGCTAGGGTGGGAGAGTTTTACCAATAATCCATGGCTCAAAATCAACACGATCATTAACCAACGGTTAGGATTGATTTAGCCTAAATTAATTAATTTTAAAAATAAAAATAATAATAATAATAATAGGGCTGAATAGGGTGGCTGGAGCAGGCCTAGGGGGCAGCACATGGCTCAAAGAAATTTTTAAAAATTAAAAAGAAATACCAATTTATAATTAAATACCTCAAAGCTAGGTGGTAAATTCTAAATTCTTGAAAAATGCAACCCTATAAATAGGGCAGCAGGTAGAACGTCCAAGGGCATCAAATCCAAGCTCCACTTGAGCCATTCCAAGCCCCCAAACCATCCCACACGTCCAAGGAAAGAAGGGAGTAAGTTAGAGATAGAAAATGTGAGAAAAAGAGGCGTATCTCCACTTCGGGTAAGTGATTTCTACCCAAATTTCTTTTGGATGTTAAGTAGGGTAAAAACATGCTTAGATAATGCCTAATTATGAGAAAATAAGTATAGATATAAGACTTAAATGGAATTATGCCAAAACATCAAAAATTTGGAGCAAAGATAGGGTATTCGGGAAGATAGCATATGATATGTGAAAATAATGCTCCAACATTGATAAATGATGATTTGGGATGTATGATTATGATAAATATGATGTTGGAATGATGATATATTAATTTCATGATTTTTAGAATTAAGGATTATGCTTAAGTGAATTTATGTTTATTTTTAGTATATGGAGAAAATAATTTTTTCGCCAAGTAAATGATGATAAATTCAAAATGTATGAAATGTCCTATGATATACTAGGCATAAGCTATGTCATGGTATTTTTTATTTTTGGAAAAAATATCAATTTTTGGAACCCATGAACAGTAACCACGTCTCCGTGAACAGTAACCTCGGATGAACAGTAATTTGCTACAGTAAACAACGTGATTTTGGAGAAAATTTGAGATTAATATTTAAATATAATGATGGAATTTTTGAGGAACCTATGGATAAAAATATCCATATAAAGAAATAATACTCAAATATTATAGAGCATGCATGGGAAGCAGCTTGAATAGAAGAAATAAAATAACCTTTTTCCTTGAATAAGAAAAGGAAAAGAGAAAGTCGAGGACACCAACTGAGGAGATAAGTAAGTTATATGTTTTGCAAATTATTTCTAAAATGCTTGAAATTGTTTGTGAATTACTTTATGAAATTTATTTAAGGTTGGTCATACCTAAACTGTTTTACATGAACTGAAGTTTGTTTTGTTAAATTATTTATTAAATGATTTTTATGAAATTGTTTATGATTTGCAAATATTATGCCGGCATGTGTATGTAAATGAGCATGTGCACGAGAAATAGGCCTTAGTTGAGGTAGTAAGCGGACTGGATGTCCCCCTTGCTATTGCCAAGTCGCTTAATAGGCCCAGGCTGGCAGCGACCTCCCTGAAATAGGAGCATGTATGGGATGGGCGCCTAGCAAGCGTCGCATCCAAAGGAATGTCATGAATGCTATGTATGCATTGCATTTGCATCTTATGAAATGCATGAAAATGATTGAAAAATTATGTATGGCTTGCTTACTGAGTATTATTACTCACCCATGCTTTTTCAACAACAGACAGGAAAAGATGATGAAGGCAGCATGAAAAATGACATGTAGTTTTGATGAAATGTTGTATATGTAAATTTTATGTAAAGACAATGATGATAATTTTGAGATGGAAATGAATATTTTTGTTTATGGAACAGTTTTGGGTTATAACTGTGATATGTGAAATATATTTCATGTTGGATGAATGATGGAATTTTTCCATGTATTGATGATATAAAAAAAAATCCTGCCGTGTGATCAGGGCAACAATCCTGAGTCACGTTTACCAATCAAAACGATCCCGGAGTAAGGCTTCTAGGCACCTCAGTTCGGGGCGCCACACAATCTTACAATTTGCTAACAATTATCTACTATTTCTAATATTTCCCACCGATGGACAGCTCCCACAAATTTGGGGAGACTTGCAACGCCACCGCTTCAGAAATGCTGCTGGAGAGACTCGAACCCATGACCACCCAACTAGCGAGGCCATGTCCTGCACCTCTGAGGCACGACCTCAGTGGCATTTTTTGATATTTTTAAGCATAAGGTTATTTTAAATATTTTAAAATACCCCTATGTTTAAAGAGGACTAATTCTGTCAGCCCGGGCTAAACAAATGTTCGGCTTAGCCTACCTCAAAAAACTCATTTACAACAACTTTTTTTTTGTTTTTACTCCATACACTTATTTATTTTATATTTAATATATAAACCAAGTATTACCATTTTTAGATATGTTTATATATATTTTTGAGATTTTTAAACATCTATGTTTATATATAGTTAAACCCTTATTTTTTAAAATTAAAAAAATATACACGCATATCCAAAAATGATGAAACTTAGTTGATATGTTGAATACACTTAGATAACAAGTATACGAAGAACAAAACAAAAAAAGTTGTTGTAAATGAGTTTTTTGTAGTTGGCTAAGCGGGACATTTGCTTAGCCCGAGCTAACAGGATCATTCCTCATGTTTAAAAATCTCAAAAAAATATATACACATATTCAACAATTGTAAAACTTAGTTTGTAGGGGGAAGCAGAAAAAAATTATTTTAAATAGGTTTTTTAAAATCAGTTGAGTAAGTCATTTACTTAGCCTGCACTAACGGGATCATTTCACATTTAATAATACTAAATGGAAGTAAAACAGAATTCAAATAATTCCCCCATATCACTGTGAGTTTTACAGCCAACTTACAATCTAATTCTCTTTTCTGCATTTCAATAATAATAATGACACTAAAAGATAGTAAAGATATTCATGCAGCAAATACACAAGTATATAAATGAATTTCATTACTTTAGGATAAGGGAATAAAAATGTTACAACAAGAGAAATGCATCATCAACTTAGAATATTTGTAGGGATTACTCTTACTTGTGATCCTAACAAATCATGTTCCTTCCAAAGCTCACTTTTCTCCATGTGCTACTTCATTTTTTTTCCTTTATTTTTTTTCCTTCGTTTTTTTTTCTTTTTTTTACTTTTCGATAAACTTACAAGCTCAACCATTTGCCATCATAGCACATTGAAGGAAACAAGTTAAAATCGCTGCAAAGGTACATTTTTTAGTGTTCAATTATGATCAGTTAAAAGTGATAGACAATGCAATCAAACTAGTTGTGCAACTTAGGCTTATGAAACTCGGGTGTATCTCAACCCTAACTCTAATCCTATTTATAAAACATTAATCCTAACTCTGACCCTAACTTTATTTGTAAAACTTCAATTTGAACCCGGTTTTAAGAGTACAACTCGAGTTCACATCGACCCTAATCCTAACCCTATCTATAAAACATTAATCCTAACTCTAACCCTATTTTTGAAAATCAGGTTCGGGTTGAGTTTAAAGTTAAGATTTATATTAATAAATTTATATTTTATCTAAGAGTGATAAGTTTAAAATTTCATAAGAACATATAATAATAATAATAAACCATGTAAGTAAACATAAATAATATGAGTCAAATTACAGATTTTAAAAAAAAATAGCCATGTAAAAAATATTTCTAGAAAAAAGTTAACATAAAAAACAAGATAAAAAATAAAATTAATCGATGTAAAAATAAGTGATAAAAATAAAAGATAAATATAAATGAAAATAATATATTTTATTTATAATATAATTACAATATGTCAAATATGTATTTAAATATAAATATAAATAACATAAACATGCAAAATATAAAGAAATATTGTTTAAATATTATGTATTTAATATATGTTTTATAATAAATATAAAATAGAAAATTGAGCTCGGGTTCTTTGGGTTCGAGTTCACTTGAATCATAACTCTATTATATTTATAAATTGGGTTTAAGTTCTTCAGGCCCGAGGGTTATGCAAAAGCAATTTCCAACTCGGTTGAAAATCGGGTTTGAGCCCAACTCGCCCAAGTTGCACCCCTGTCCTTATTTTTGAAAATTGGATTTAGGTTCAGCTTTGCATAGGAATTTAGGTTAATTAATTTAAAAGTTTAGAATTTCATATGAATATATAATAATAACAAATTATGTAAATAAACATAATAATATATAGTGAAATTACATATTTTCAAAATATAAAAATATAAAGAATATTTTTAGAAGAAATTTTAACATTAAAAGCAAGATAAATGAAGACAATTAATAGATGTAAAAGTAAATGATATAAATAAAATATAAATATAAATGAAAAATGGGGTTAGGATTTTTTGGGTTTCAGGTTCACTTGAATTATAACCTTATCATGTTTACAAATCGGGTTTATAGAGTTCGGGATTTTTTGAGATTCAACTTGTAAAAAGTGAATTCTAACACTGCTGGAATTCAAGTTCGGGTTCAACCTGACCCAAGTTACACTCCTAATTTAAATTGATATTATTCATTACCAAACACACACTATAAAAACCAGTTCGATCAGAAACCAGCGACGTACCGGTTTGGAGAATAAAGCCGGGAAGAACCGGTTAAACCAGCCCAATTTCCGATTTTTCACTCGTCCGGTCCAACCGGTTTGATGGAAAAACAAAACTCTCTCAATTTTCACTCCCACAGTCTGCAACAGAAGCCCGTCTTCCGTTTTCCCCCATTCCTGAATTCGAGCAGCGGCAATTACCGCTGCTCTTCACAATTCCTGCAATGGCATTGGCATCAGCACTGGTGACGGCATCCTCCTCCGATTCGACATTGATTTCTTCTCCGACGGCAGGCATACCTCATCCGACGACATCAACTTGAAAGTTGGCTTAAGAAGAACCATCTTCTCAGATCCGTTGTCCGTAGTCGTCAATCAAGTGATCGAAGCCGACAGATCGATCAACAAACAAAGCGCTTCAAGACCGACAACATCATCGTCTTCTCCGGCCAAGAAATCCGCCGCCAACTAAGACATTCATAGATGAGATCCACGTAATCCCCACTCTCTCTTCCTCCCTGACGGCCAAAAATCCGGCGCTAGCTAGCTTCGTTGATCGTGATAGAATCGGGCAGAATGCTGCTGGCGACAATTTTCAGCGATCCGTCCTCATCAACTAGCATTTTTTATTTCTGAACCTTCTTCTGGTTGCTCAAATTTTTGGCAATTAGGGTGTGTTTGGCAATTTGAAAAAGTTGTCAAATTAAAACTTTTCAATCTAAAACTTTTCACTCTCCCTGACTACTTTTTTTTTTAATTATTTTTTACACATATTTCTATACAACAACCCTACTTTTCAATCATTTCTACGCAACTACCAATACAACAAACCTATTTATTTTAAATTTATTCTGTTTATTCCTCATCATTACCCCTACAATATCATGTCATTTTCTACTGATTTGACAACTTTTACATACAAAACTTCAAAAGTTTTGCAACTTCCCAAACACACCCTCAGTTTTTTAATTTCTGCGGAATCTGCACTTGTACGACATTGCCAGATTTTTTTTTTTTTTTTTACTGTTTTTTTTTTTTTTTTATGTTTGTGTTTCGAATTTGGACTTTGGAGGAATCTAGCAATGCTATGCTGGCGTCATTTTTATTTCTGCTACAGCTAGCATTGCCATGGTGAGAATCAATACATTTTTGCTTTTTTTTTTTCACTGGATGTCATTGTTTTTGTTCGGTAGGTATGTAAATTTTCAAAAATCAAATTAAAGCATGGATACAGTGTTGGCAAAAATATAATCAATCATGTGAAGGTAAGTACTCCATTTTCTAACTTCTAAAATTATGATAACATTTCAATTATTGCATTACTTTTTAGATATGAATTTTTAAGTTTTTATTTTATTTATCCATGATATATTTTATATAAATTACTAATACATCGGTTCAGTCCCGTTTTTAAAAACGGTTGAACCGTTTGTATCAGAATCAGTCTCATGACTGGTTTGTTAACCAGTTAAGTTCTAACAACAACGAAACAAACCATAGTTGCTTAACTCGAAACTTCACGTGTACTCATTTATATCCAATTTTATTTCCAAAGTTAATTAAGAAATGACTGTTTCTATTTTGATAATTTTTTGGACTCATTTTGACTGTTTTTTTATTGGTCGTCCGCATCTTCTATTAAAATGTTAGTGTTTCTCATCTTCTGTCAATCTGATAGCGTCTGAACATATCTTTTGTCGACAAGAATTGATTTTTTTTTAAAAAAAAATAATTTCAATCTTAGCGAGTCCCAAGTGATGTTAGAACCTTTTTTTTTTTTTTTTTTTTGTATGTTGATGTTAAAACTTTAATGCAATACACGTTAATGATTTAAGTATCTGAGGAAACTTAAAAACATTGAATATCAATAATTTGATTCAAGTCTTTATCTTTTGTCTCTTTCAAAAAAAAAAAAAAAAAAGTCTTTATCTTCTGTCATGGGACCATCTTCTGTTAAAGTTATTCTTATTGAATTCAAATGTAAACTTAAAGCTGAAACATCTTTTGTAACACTATTAATACCTTCAATTTTTACCTATGTTTATGTTAATCATCTAAACTGTATTTATGGATCATTTTTTCTAATAGAGTAAGATAACTGATAAATCCATGGTTTGATAGATATGTAAGGTACTTTTGAACCTAGCAAGTATATTTGAAATAGAAGAGTAATCCTGTTAGCTTGGCTTACTTCAAAAAAATCTATTTATAATATTTTTTTCTTTATATACTTGTTTATCTATGTGTATTTAATATATAAATCAAGTTTACAATTTTTGGATATGTATATTTTTTTTAGAATTTTAAAGATAGAGGTATTTTAAATATATATATATATATACACATATAGATGTTTAAAAAAATTTTCATTTATTTTATATTATTTTTATTTTTATTTGATACAGTATTCATTTATTTTATATTATTATTATTATTTTATTTTTGTTAGAAACATGTTTTTCCAATTGTATTTAATCTATATACTAAGTGTTGCCATGTTATAATAATTTACACATTTAATTTTTATTTCTAAAAAATCATCAATTACACAATTAATTTTTATTTCTAAAAAATCATCAATTAGAGGGGTGTTTAAGTCATTTTGACTTCTTAAAAAACTTGATTTTTCAAAATAAAAATAAATATGTAAAAGTATTTTAAAATAGAAAAATTTGATATATAGATTGAATATATTTAAGAAAACATATTTATCAAGAAAATTAAAAAATATAACTAATCATAAAAATAAACGAATATCATATTTTGGCCTAATTTACATTATGATGTATATAATCATGTTCCTTATATGATATAGAAGTTTTAAAGATTTATTTCAAATATACGTACTATATCTCAAATATACTTACTATATTTGATCTATATATTTTCTTTCAAAGAAAATAATCCTGTTAGCTCAGGCTAAGGGCTAAGCAAATGCCCTACTTAGCCCATCTAAAAAACTCATTTATAATAATTTTTATTTTTTCTTTATATACTTGTTTATATAAGTTTATTTAACATATAAACCAAGTTTTATCATTTTTGAATATTTGTATATATTTTTTTCAGCTTAAAATACAGCATATAATCATGTTCCATCATATAACCCTCGCTTATTTATTACGCATCTATGAACTGGACTAAAAATCATAAAATCGTCCATATATTCCTTAGCCGAACGAGCTCCCCTATTTTGGTAACAGGGGCCACAATGGAACCTTCAGACGGCGCGTTGTGGTGTTCGAATCCCGCAGGCAGACTTTTGAACCAAATTTTTGGTTGAGGCACTTAGTCCGCTTTAAAATGTGATAGGGTCTCCTTCTATATAAGTAGAACTTGTTGTCTCCAGAATAAAAAATTTAGTGGAGCTAGTTATCTCCAAAATGAATGGGACTTGAAGTGTAATATCTAATGTCAATGCACGATACATATCAAAAAAAAAAAAAAAAAGAAGAAAGGATTCTTTAATTTATACTTTCATATAAGAGGGAGACAACCAAAGAAAAAGTTAAAGCAAAAACAGCAGCGGCGGCCATTTTACTATAGAACAAAATCTTTGCTCCTCTTCAAAAGAATTACATTGAATTTGCAAAATCAAATGCTTAATTTCTGCTCTCTTTAGCAAATTACTCTGGACAGGTGTGTAACAGCCTCATGCAGCAAAAACAAAGTTGAAAAATATTTTAAACAAAGAAAGGGAAGGGGGAAGAGAGACTCAAAAATTTTTCTAAAGCCCTGTATGGGTTTTACTTCCACCATCTAATCATTAGGATCCATTTCCTCGTCCTGCTCTGACAAAGACTGAGCTCCGTCTGCCCGTCGTCCCACATCTTCTGAATCCATCATGTCCACCTCATCGTCTGTGGAATCTCTTTCCTCACTGCTCTCTTCTTCCGTTCCTGATTTTAATACATGCCGCTCTAGACTGCGCTTCATCCATTCAGGGCATTCATCCTCATCTCCATACGATAACTCACCTCTATTTCCCTTTAATTTTCCAGGAGTTCTGGACGACAGGGAGGTTGTTCTGCACGTACATTCAGGTAATGGGTGTGAAAGGAATGAGCTTCTTTTTGATGCCACTTCCCTTGCCAGGCCATCCACATTCAGACTTCTGTTGAGATGATCCCTCACTGAAACTGTCCAGTTGCGCTTTGGATGATACAAGTTATCTCGAATTTCATCAAACATTCGAGCAAGAAACTTTCTGGTACAAACAGGAAAAAGCAAGCTAAATATCCCACTTCATTATTTTAATTTTTTTTTAAAAAAAAAAGGGGGGGGGGGGGGAAGACGAAAAAATCCATGAAAATAAATCTGGCGGCTAAACCAAACATGAAGTTAAGTCAAACCAACTCTCCAAGAGTCTGCTTGCCTGCAATTGGACGCATGGAATTGCATCAATTAGTTACAGCAGAAACAAACCTGAGTCCCAATTCAATGCACCTGGATGCGATGATACTTAAAGAGTGCCTAAGCGCAAAACTTTTTTTTTTTTTTTGAATTTTTTTATAAGACTATTAATCTATGTATATCTGACTTACGTACTGTTAACCAAAAATGTATGTATTTTTTATTTTAAAAAAGGCGGTTTTTAGTCATTTTAAAAAACTAGTTTAACAATTTTATTAAAAAAAAATTAAAAATGAATTTTGTGCCCGAGGGCAATAAAGCTAGGCTCAACGAACCCCTTCAATTTTTCCCATCCACCCTAACTCACTACCTCAGGCATCAACTCCATGGTTGTTCTTCTTTTCCCACTGCTCCACTCATCTCCTTCCCTCTCCACCCCTCTTTTATAACAAGACAATAAGCCCCTCAATGCAAGTTGCATCTGAAGTTGCATATCTAACAGATAATAAAGAAATGTCAAAGGAAAAGAGAGACTTAATTCATTATTTAACCTTTGGCAGAGTAGAACTTCCTGTAAATTGCGAATCCACACTCAAGGAATGAAGCATGTTAGGTTGAAAATGGTGTGAAAGATGCCCACATCTTTCCTTGTAAATACCTTACAAACATGACATCTGATCATCAATTAAACAGAGATGAAGGGCAAGATCCAACAACACTTAGATGATGATGATGTTGACGTGAGAGGGAGAGGGAGAGGGAGAGAGAGGAAAAAACCTAAGTGTGCTGACTCTAGCCATTATTGCAACTAATCGGCCTACTGCAGGTCCATCCCATTTGAAACCATGAAATGATAGAAAACACAAATAAAAGATCCAAGTCTACCAATGAATGAAGTCAAGGCAAGCCACATTCTTTATTAAATGGACTTCTATTAAGGAACTAGAACAGCAATCCCCTACATGAATATCACCAAAATCAGGGAATGAAACAATCATCATCATCATCATCATAAGCCATTTCCCACCTATGTGGGGTCGGCTGCATGGATTCTGTGACGCCATTCTTGGCGATTTAAGACTAAATTTTCAGTAATTTGTAATTTTTTTAAATCTTGTTTAATTACTTCCATCCATGTTTTTTTGGGTCTTCCTTTCATTCTCCTACCACCTTCTACTTGGATAAACTCTGTTTTCCTAACCGGTGCGACTTCAGGCCTCCTTTTTACATGACCAAACCATCTTAATCTATTTTCTCTCATTTTATCATAAATTGGTCTCACTTTTAAGTTTTCTCGAATTATTTCATTCCTAATTTTATCTTTTCTTGTTTTACCACTCATCCACCTTAACATTCTCATTTCTGCTACGCTCATTTCTTTTGAAAACAATAGCAAATATAAATGATCCCAAGCCTAAAAAAAGTTGAGACACTTACCTCTTTACTGAATGGACTTCTTATTTAAGCAATTAGAATTGCAGTATCATAAATAACCAATTGCAATAATTAATCGGTCAACTGCATGGTTACCAGGGCGTATTTTTATGCTGCTTATGAATTCAGTTAGGCAGGTCCTGCCAATATAAACATTAGATTTTTCACGGCTCCTCCCCCCCACCCTACAGCAACAAAAACCCCACCCAACCAGGGGAAAAAATTGAATTTTCAAAAGAAATGCCAATCGATGAATTACATGTAGATAATGCATAAGACAGAATATGTTTTCCAAGGCAGATACATAGCCTGAATGGTTTAAATGTGTTATATCTCAGGCCACACACAGAATCAGTGGTTAAGAGTTCTCTTCTCAGATGTTTTTATTTGTGCTATCCACCAACTAATGAATGGAGCGATAGATCTGTTAACGCAAATGACCAATGAAGATACCAAATTTTATGAGAATGGAAACAAGGTTGTCTATTTGAATTCGCTTGTGAAGAGGTCTCTTGCAGGAAGGTTCACAAGAGAACAGATATCAAATAGTTAGTAGCACTAAGATGACTAAGAACGCAACAATTAATAAGTTAATAAAAGAAATAAACAGGAAATACATGGCTGTCCCATGTATGAGGAAGTTGCCACAGTCAAAATAACAAAGACAAAAAGGTGAGGGAAGCAATAACCCAAACATCATTACTAGAGGTTCATGGACTTCTTGGCAACTGAAATCGGGTCTAGTCCAAGCAGGGGTGTAAAAGGTCAGGTGATACTTTTTTGGGTCGACCCACCCAAAGCCTATTAGAAAAACCCCTACCAGCCCTATTTACCATACTAGGTTGGATCAAATTATGCCCAACTCCAAATGGGTCAAGTTCGGGCTATTCTCGAGACGATTCAGGCTTAAAACACAGTCAAGCTCAAAAGATCTAATATAATTTCATTTATTGCAATATGAAGTCACATCCATGTTTAGCTTAAAAGCTAACTACTAAAACATTTCAGTTCGTAAGTAAAAATTAAAGCATCGTTTGTGTAAATTAACAAAGACATAGCCCAAAAAAAAATTTCCAACTTTAAAAATGAATTGCTCCGAATTATGAAGTTGTCATTTGAAACCCACAGTGAGGAGTATTTGAGCTAAAGGGTTAGACAACTAAGGGTTTTTCTAATTTTATATACTTATATGCAGCCTAGTTAGGTATCTAGGTAGGGGCATAGTTGACTTATCCTGACCCTACCTTTGGAAAAGGATCATTTTTCCAACCTGCCTCAGTCACAGATCAACCGACTCAATCAGCAACCAAAGGTGGAACACCAAACACAGCTACAATCCCAACAAGTTCAGAAATAAAAACATAGTCCATGTGGCAACTGAGAATACACTTCCAGAGCTCAGCAAGGACCGGATCAGCTCACCAGTAGTGCAAGATAACATAAAATTAAATGCAGGCCCCATAAAACATTTTATATTGTCTTTGGCAGAAGAGGAATATGTGAAAGAGAGAATATAAATGCAGAAGGAAACATGAAATTTTACCTGTCTGGACGATATGTTCTAGCAGAAGGCTTTTGATACAACCGATGCCCCATGATTAAGCTTGAAAAATCCGGCCATCTGCTTCCATCATTGTGGAAACCTGGGAAGAAGGCATCTGCTTCCACAGAGATAATATAGTCAAGAGCATCCCACAGAAGTCGATGTGCTTGCATCCTCAGATCCATGGGAGAAGGGTCAGGCTCTTTCTCAGTCTCAGTAATCCACCCATACCAACCATCTTTCTCGTGCTCGTAAACTGGCCTTGCAGGTGGTGGAGGAAGAGGCCGAGGGCGAGGACCGGCCTTCTTCCATTCTTCAATCAATTGCTTCTCACTTTTGGGTGGGGATAGCCAGTGCACTACTACAGGAAGCAGAACTTCAGGGCCAACCAAATCAGATAGTTCTTTTTTAGTGCACAAAGAAGTCCGATCTGTTAAGTTTGGAAACATGGCACGTAGTGGAATTAGAACCCGTTGCCCACCAAATGTTTGAGAACCAGCAACATATATTATTGTTTCAGGCAAATAGCCAATTGAACGAAGTAGAAGTCCCACCTGGAACAACAGAAATATAGCAGCAGAGACAGATTAACTACCCAGCAGGAGAAGATTAAAATCCATACTTTGGAATTAAATGTTGACAATGGGTAGGTTTGCATAGGCTAAATAACAGATAGTGTAAATTTTAAGGTTGAAATCATCCCCTCCCTCCTCCCCTGATAATCTGATTGCTCCCCTACAAAAGGGTATTAAGTAATGAACCCTAACTCCCTCTCTTCAACTATCCATTAAGTTCTAGCAAGCCAAAATTTTTAAATGCCAGTATATAAACTCTAAACACAAGCTGGTCTCAACCCTAGCGTTCAACACATTGTGGATCAGATAAAGGTTCAGAGTTTATCTTGGACTATGTATTGTTTACCAAGAAACTTTAAAACAGAAGACAAAAGAAAAGCGAGGCAGGATCTTTCTGTGGGTATGATAGCCTTCTTGTTGACACTAGTAGACTTGCGTGACCATGAAACCAACCACTTGCCCATTGCACAGCTATTTAAGACAATTTGAGTCTAGATCCTATTTTGTTCATCTCCTACGGGAAAATCAAATTGTGCAATACAGTTGGATGTAGAAAGAGTTAGAACCAAGGAAATTTTCAAAGAAACCCTCATAGCAATTCCTCTCTCCTGTTAGCACAGTCCATAAGAAAACTGTTGCTTATATTCCACTAAATCAAATTAAATGAACCACATGGAAAACAGAGAAAGTGCTGCAGAAGGTTTACCTCTTCAGGCATAAGAGGGCATGAGCCATTTTTTCTTTGGGCACTAGAATCGATGGAGAGTTTTTCTTTTATAATTCCATGTTTAATCATTTTTGCCCTTTGGTGTTGTATGAGTTCAGTGTGGACATCCTGCACCAGTATGAATATATAAAGCAAAATCAGAAGCAAAGAAAAAGTTCAAGAAAATGATAGTAAGATCTGGCAGTTGCACATGCATTGTTGAAACAAGATTTGTGAAAGACTACCACTACTAAATCATATGGACCACATAGTTCATACTGCACAACTTATAATTCGCTGACTACACACGGCTTTAAAAATGAAGTAATTTAGTTTTTAAGTTCGGTGCAGTAAGAAAGAAATTCTCAGAGGCTAACCTGGAAGAGCTCTGCACAGCCATGATATGCCAATCTGTCCCTCACCAGGCCAGGGTGAAACACCAGGTATGGTTGGCCTGAACTTCGCAATCTAGAAGCTCATATAAAACAAAGAGATCCATTCATTAGGTATAAGTTTCACATCATGTCCACCACTTACAAAGTAAATCACAAGAATGAATTGGCACAATCTACAGCTCCTAATAAAAGTGTTACTTGACAACTCTCTCCAAGTCCTATGGATTGAAATAGGATCTGACATTTAAATGAAAGCCCTCACAAGTAAGCCTCTCATAGTGTAAAATTGTTTGGCAGTGTATTACCATGACTTTATATACTAGGCCCACTGGCACAAACTCAGATCAAGAGATAATCATGACTTGGATTATGGTCCTTAGTTCATAGGGTAGTAATCCACAGGATTAAAGGATGACTGATGCTTTTGGAATGTGTAAGTTACTGTTTAACATGAAAGCCATCATGCTTGCTATCTTTCAACATCAGACATGGATTTGTCATGTTAAGACATGTTGGTTCATTAACAACAATAGTTATAAATGCCATGAAGTATATGTAGTGGTAAGGTGGCAGGAAGCAGCAGCCTCCAGCAAAGACAAGTCACATGTACAGGAGATTTAGCTTTCTCCCTTAAAAGATTACACAAACAATGTTTTGAGCTAAAAGAAACCAAAAAGGGTAATGCCCCCTACCTCCTCACCATCTGAAGTCCAAGATTGAGAATTTCTGCACGGAAATGAAGGGCATGAAAGGCAACCCTACATCTAAGTCTCTGAACTTCACGCATGCTTGAGGGAAGGATAGACTGGGAAGAAATAAATAACGGAATAACTATCAGAATGAAAATCAGTCAAGAGGCCCAACAAAAATTCATGTCTAAACCTAACACAAGATGGATTCACATTGGCCTTCTTTCTTTTATTAGAAAAAAAGAATTAAGACTTCTTCAAGCAGCATACACCAGAACACTGCTCGTCAGCACTAAAGCATTTTCTTTTTGGATTCTGATTAAACAAATCGACATAACACAAGGGGAAAGGTAGACTGGATCACTCTTCTATAAGTGTAGTGTTTGTTTCATATGATCCTCATGGATATAAGAAAGGCAATCTCTGTACTTTTTGGTAGAACAAGAAAGAGAAGAAAATAGGAGAACGAGTTCAAGGAAAAAGAAGAGTGGTGCATGACCCATAACTAAACTACCCAACCTTAAGTTTTTCTAGCATAAACAACCACATTGTTACTCTTTATTGATTCTCAAATTGAAGCTTTGGTCATCAACCATACTTAGATTGCTGACACCAAGGTCCTTAGTTCAAAAGCTGTGAAAATTAACCTTTTTGTCTCTCATCAGTTCCAGAACTTTTGAAGTAGTAATTTATTGAGCAGGGCATCAAAACAAGGAAAGTTCACTTGCAACCAACATATGTCTACTGATAGCTATAAAGTTTCAAAAGCACTTGTCTCTACTAACATATGTATGAATCACAGACAAGATGTCATGGAAAAGATTCATCAGTGTTGAAGGCAAGATATTTCTATCATTAAGTTGACCACAAAAGTTTATGAATAGCAAGAGTTTGATATTGCACTTTTACACCAAAGACAACAAGTGGTTGCCTCGGGAACAATACTGCATCCTTCTGCAGTACAGTGCCTAGAAGCAAATTGAAATGCAGAAAAAGAACAGGCACAATTCGCATCAATTTAGAACTTCAGAAAGAGATGATTACCCTTGAACTAATCCTTAGGCAAGAAATCTCATATCAGAGGGAAAAAAAAAAAAAAAGTGAGCAAGGAGATCCTGCATTTGTAGCTTTTCACTCTCCTTTCCAAGTTTTAACCATAACAGGACTAAGATAAGGTTGTTTTAACTTATTCCTAAGTTCTATCTAAATTCCATTCAGCATGGTGTCAACAGTGTAATAATCTCTGCAAGCGGTTCCTCCATTATGGAACATTGTCTATTTCTTTCAGATGGAAATACGATTTTTTTATTCACATTGAAAATTTAGAAATAATAATAATAACATGTGGGCATGGGTCAAAAAGGAAAAACACATAAACAAATATTAAGAACATCCCAAAGAAGTGCAACTGGTTACATTTTAAATATATTTCCTATGATCAAAAATAAGAAACAAGAAAGAGTAAGTATTGAGTTGATGGCACCTTTTGCTCAATCTTCATTCTCAAAATCCATTTCAGAAACCATACCCTCAAATGGTTGTCAAAATATGCACAGAAACGATAATCATATAGGAAAATTTTAAACCAACTTTTAGATCATTTGAGATAGAGATTCTCAACATCATGAAAATGGTAGAAAATAACAAATTGAAACTCTCCACCTTAGATACATGATATCCACGATGGAGCTGATAAACCATTTGCCTTTTGATTCACATTCTTTCCCAAGGAAAATAATTTTAGCAGAAGCACTTTTTGTGTGCAAAACCCTAAAGTAAAAAACAAAAGCTGAATCTAGGACAACTGGATTCTCACCTGAAGGCATCCTCCACCAGTAATCATCAACCCAACAACCTTTGTTCTCTTTAAGTTTGGCAAGACTTCTCCAAAATAAAAGGCAGGAGATGCAGAATTTTCAGGAGTGAAAGTAAGAATCTTTTTCATTTTCCTTGCCGCCTTCAAATATTTAGGTAAACTCTTCACAACAATTACATCCTTTGCAAGGGCTTCAATGAACTGATCTTCATCATAAAGGTAAGAAAAGCTTCTGAACTTGGAACTGCAAATGTGACAAACAAGTGAACAAAAAGAACCAACGAAAATAACAAATGAAAAAAAGTTCAAGAAATATAATGGAAAAACCTTATGCCTTTATCACGGGTGCTTTCCTGGATCTCTGGAATTACAAGAGTAGCATTTAGAAGCCTGGATATTGTGACAAGATCACAAATCTACAAAATGACCAAACATGTTACAAATTTTCAGCAACAGTGGCAATAAAACAAATCTCTCTAGACAACAGAAACTTACAGCAGATCTTATCTTGTCAAATCCACCAAAAATTTTTGCATAAATGAAACCGTTGTTTTCCTCACTTGGTGCTGCACGAACCAAAGTAAGTATTTTAAATCGCAGAATGACATGAGGGAATCATTTTGAAAAGAAAAAAAAGAAAAAGAATTTAATCTGTATACAGACCATGATATTCAATAAATCAAAATGCACTAATATTAAATGGAGTTGGAGGCACCATGGTGATAGATTGCAATGCCTCAAGCTACAAAACTTAAAGAATATGGCAGAAATTCATTTAAAAATTTATGGCGAAATGGACTTGAAAAATGTACAAAAGATGTTCGTGCCATTCACTTTCTTGAGCGTTAGTCTGTGATCTAAACTGATCTAGTTTAACTTAAATAATGCGCACTATCAGATTCAACTA
This sequence comes from Annona cherimola, assembly GCA_030490835.1. Classification (NCBI taxonomy): domain Eukaryota; kingdom Viridiplantae; phylum Streptophyta; class Magnoliopsida; order Magnoliales; family Annonaceae; genus Annona; species Annona cherimola. The sequence goes on along the minus strand of CM059972.1, from coordinate 39,717,855 downwards.
GTTTGAAGTGTCATGGGATACGTCACACAGGTACTTTCTCAAATCACTACCTTTATTTCCAAGCATGTTCTTCTAAATTTGTATGTAATTCTAGTTCTTATCAAAATCCTTTTAATTTGCTATCAGCAATCATTAAAGCTCATATAACATCTCCAACATTCCAAACTTTCCCATCTAAACCCATTGATAATTCCAGTTCTTATACCATAACCGTCCTAATTCAAGTTCTGCCAGTATCCAAGCTTTGCTCTGGTACAGTATATGAACTAAAAAACCTATCAAAAGTATACATGCACAATCTGGCCAAGCCATTTAAGTATCTGTACATTCATCTAACAACCTGCTGCTCCTATGCCTAGATGCATTCAACTCTAATTCCTTGTCTTCCTCTCACATGCATCACGAATTTCATTTCAGCCACACATTTTTGCAAGCACATTATTGCTTACCATCCATAAATCTGTGAATGTAAGCAGGACTAGACCTGCAGCTATCTTAAAGAATTTTTCCTTTAGTTTAATCAGAGTCAAGCAATTTCAGAGGGCTCCATATGCACAGTGCAAATTTTCTTCTTTCGACCAATTTGGATGCCATGTTCTACTGATTCTCAATCACTCTATTTCATCAGTTAGACAGAGAAATGTCATGTGCAGGTACTTCATCATGAAAAAACCTCAGCTATTATAATAAAAATTCATATAGTCAGCAAAATTACATTCATTATAAACATGCATCCATGGACTAACGATCTACAAACAAAAAATAATAATTATGGAATGGAGAAGTGCTTTGAAGGACCATTACCAGAATATCTGTTTCTAGGATTGGCATATGGTTGTATTGATTCCAGAGACTTGACCGGTGCCCACAACTTTCTATACCGAATGCTCTGTGGATCAAATAGACTTAAACATTATTTATTGTTTACCAACTCCTCATTCTTAAAAGAAAATATCTAGTAATATATTAACTGGTGTCATGAAATTGGATATGCTGGAACTTAAATGTTAGATACACTAGATCAATAATAGAATATTTTCTCATAAGAATACAGATTCAATATATTACAGGGACGATACAAAGGCTTTCAAGTATTAACTAGATTTGACAGAGAACTCCATTATTGCAAGTAAATTCAGAAGAAAACACAAAATGAGGGTATGTTTCGTTTTAAATAAAAATTTTCAATCTAAAACCTTTCACTATCCATAACTACTGAATTTTTAATTATTTCTTCGCATCTTTCTGTACCAACTACTCTACTTTTCAATAATTTATACGCAACTGTCCACACAACTAGCTTATTTATTTTAACTTTATTCTCTTTATTCCTCATCATTATATCACATTATTTCTTCATTTCACCAACTTTTACACCAAAAATTTTTCATTCCAAAGTTTTATCACTTTAGAGTGAAATTTTCCTCATCAATTAGTGTTAGAAATGAAGATGCAAATAAATAAATAAATAAACTGACTAGGAAAACATGGGAAAGGACTAATTCGCAGTTACTGCCATACTGGTTCATGAAAGGCATGTTGCAAGACCAAAAATTAACAGAATGGCAATTTTAGACCATTTCTCAAGAATTGAAAAAAAAAATTTCCAACACTAAGAAGATTGAGAAATCCAATATATAAGCCTCACATGTTTATCAAGATTTGCAATGATTCCAGTGAATCCCACGCCATGGTACTGGACCAAGTCGTCACTTGTGCGCTTTGCAAGGAGTAAGTGAACCAGAATTGAAGAAGCTGAAAAAATAAAACCCAAGAGCGCAACAAGTTTGATTTTTGATTTGATTAACATCTTACGTCACAGGAAGCATTTCAAAGGAGCCCACAATGAAGTTTAGTACCTGACAGTAACGCAAAATGTATCCATCAATACTTGTTTGGGGACACTCATAAATGGGTATACATATTTAAAGTGCATATGAAATGATGAGGGGAAAAAAAAAAAAGCAGGTTCTTAGGATTGTTAGCACTGGTTAAAGGTTTTTACAACAGTCTAAGGAGAAATGGCTGTCATATCATATTTTATTTACACACTATACACACACACACACACACTACTAATTCTGGAATTAAAATGCTTAATGTCCATATGTAATCTTGGTCTCTCAATTTGGTATGAGCAGGTATCTCATAAGCTTCAGGAAAATCAAATGCATTGATATTAAGCATTTGTCTGATTTTTCAGTCGTAAAAGGTTCAGTAAATGATGTTACATCTTTTAGTTAAATATCATTTATTTGTTTGCTTTTATTTGCAAGCTTACGTCCAAATGGGATACCCCTCCTATTATGCTGTTTATGCATAAGTTAAAATCTCCTCTAGTTGTTTGAAGTCTTTAGACAAAGAATTTTTTTTATCATGTCACCCACCTTAGATGATCAGACACCTAACAGAGATATACTCCAGGGACAGGAGAACGAAGCCGCTACCTCTACCCAATATTTGAACCATGGACCTCCCATTCACACTACTCTCTTCACACCCATGTCAACAGCTTAGGCATCCAAATTGTAAATTCATAATGAGATTAATTTTCTGGAATTCCCAAGCATTTTTCTTTTGGATTATCTTCCTTCCATAGAATGTTTGCTTTTAGGCAGACGTACTAATTAGCTTCAATTTTTTGTGCTTTGCGAATCAAGAATTTTGAAATAGCTCGTCCAATTAAATAACCTATCCGGTTCAGTGAAGTCTCGTTTCCTCCAAACTGTCAGTATTGTAAGATCCTAACCATTGACTTCACACATCCTGGCTTCAGTTGATTCTTCGTAGCTTGTGACCTGAAGGAAAAAAGTAGCAGTCTGTTGTCTGCTATCAGCATGTCTGTTGCAAACTTCATGAAGACCAGCTGCATCATTATTGGTTGTACCTTTGCAGATCCTATTAATTGGATGGTTTATAGAATCCCGATTCAATGCACCCGGTTGCATTGAAACTTTAGCGCAACTGGGTGCAAAACCCATTTATTTACTTTTTTTAAACTGTTTTTTATAAAACTGTTAATTTTGGTGTATTCAACTTATCTATTAAGTTTTACCATTTTTGGAGATGTGCATATCTGTTTTTTTTATTTTTAAAAATAGGGGTATATATCTGTATCTTTTATTTTTAAAAATAAAAGTACATATATATACACACTTCTCCAAAAGTGGTAAAACTTAATTTATAGATTAAATACACCTCCAAAAATTGTAAAACTTAATTTATAGATTAAATACACCTAGATTAACACTTATAAAAAAATTCCAAAAAAAAAATTTTAAAAATGGGTTCTGCACCCGATTGCACTAAAATTTCAATGCAACCAGGTGCACTAAAACAGAACTCTGATTTATATGTTAAACAAAAAAGCTATAAAAAAAAAAAATTAAAAAAGCAGCCATTTGTATAAACCACTAGATCCAAACATTTTGAAGGAATCACTCCTGACTCCCCTACTTTGGGATGTTGCAAGGCCAAAAAAATTGCAATGGCAAATCCAGAACATTTCTCAGAAAATTTTTCTAAAAAAAGCCATAACTAATAAAATCAAGAAATCTAAAATATAAGCCTCACATGTTTATCAAGATTTGAGATGACTCCAGTGAATCCCACACCATGGTACTGGACCAAGTCGTCACTTTTGTGCTTTGCAAGGAGTAAGTGAACTAGAATTGAAGCAGCTGAAAAAATAAAGCCCAAGAGCGCAACAAGTTTGATTTTTGATTTGATTAACATCTTACGTCACAGGAAGCATTTCAAGAAGCCCCCAATGAAGTTTAGTACCTGACAGTAAAGCAAAAGAGGAAAATGTATTCATCAATACTTGTCTAGGAACACTCATACACAGGTATACATATTTAAAGTCATCAAACATCAATCCTGAATTTTGAGGATAAACAACACCAACACGGACAATCAAGAACATGCATGAAAAGACAGCAAAAAAAAACAAAAACAAAAGAACCCTTTAAACAGAACTTTTAATCTACTCTCAAGCTCAGGGATTAGTTCATCTTGCTCTTGCCACTAAGGAAAAAAATAGCAAAGAAAGAACAGAAATGAGAAGCAAAGTTCACCTCCCTCATTGAGAAAATATGTTTTGTAAAAATCTTAATCCCCACATACAGCTGATGGCAAGTGCCATAGATGTAGGTTACCAACGGAAGTGTGGTGGGTAGATAAGAAACAGGGTGAAGGGCTGTTGCAACACTACAACGGATTCTCCCATATGAGATGGCATCCACACTGCAATGGGAATTCTAGGTGATCCTTAAGCAGGGAGCAAGAGAAGGAAAGAGCTCTGGATAAGTGTGCACAAGGAAAATGCAGTTTGCAGTATAGCTGGGCATTGAAGCTTCAAATGCTATGTGGGACACCATGGAAATTTTGGGGTAACAGTTAGGATTAGAGATGTAAATCGAGTCGGGTTGACACCGGATGTCTTTACAAGCCTAACCCTAGTTGTAAGACAGACCCTGCCTCTAATCCTATTTTCGATCACCAACCCAAACCCTAAATTAACCCTATAGAAATTGGTTCAGTTCAGCTTGCAAATTGGGTTAGTAGATCACCCAAATTATTGAAACAATATATTATTGGAGGTGAGAAAAGTTTGATTAGAATGTGGAAAAATTCTCCTAATGAAGCATAAATATAAATGATATGAGGATAAATTTATAAAATAAAGAATCAGACAAATTAATACCTCAAGATAGAAATAGTTCTAATACTAGTGTGCTAGCCTAGAAAGAATACTCACGACCCATAAATGGCACACAATATGTTTGCAAACATTTACAATTAAACAAAAGTCAATATGCAAAACAACCAATTGAACAAATTAAGCCCAAATCAATATACAAGTAACCTGTGGAGCAATCAATAATCCTGTCAACAAGAAACCCATTAAGCAACCAATCAACCTACCAAAGTAATAGCCATAAAACTTGACTAAGTAGTACATACTTCATATTCAAATACAGGCACAATAAGTCCATATCCAGATACATATTACATCAAGTTCATCTAAAATTCAACTAAAAGATAACAGCAACAATCATTCCACAGCCTGGCTAGAAATCATACAAAACAGAAACATTTTTACTTAAATTCACACTTGCAATTATATGGACAGATCCAAGCCACATTCATAGCAACAATTTCAACAAAAATCCCAAAATTCAATGTGCGTTGCAGACTATAATTTAACAAGACAAGAAAACCCACTAACTAATCCCAATTTCAACAAGTCAGCGACATTGAAATATATTGAAATATCTCCCAAATACTAGACAACCTGTCAAACATTTTTGAAAAATCCAACTGATAAAAGGGTGAAAATTGTTAAAAGGATTTAAATTGTAAAAAATAAAAATATTCTGAAAATTGACCATTCATATTGCAGGATGCAGACCACCGTTTTCAAGAAGGAGCACGTTGCCGGAGCAAGTTGCTGGAGACGAACAGGCGGAAGATAAGACGCTGAAGCAGAGGACTAACAAAAACGAGCAGCAAGCGCCGGAAAGAGCAGCCGGTAACGGCCGGAGAAGAAAGATGGAAGAAATAGTGATGCTGATGATGGAGGGAAGAGAGCGAGTGGAATGAGGGTCAGGAACAGTTGGAATGTGAGATAGAAAGGCGGAAGGGAAGGAGAGAACGGCGAGAGTGAGCTAGAGAGACGATGGAGGGCGGAAGAAAGAGGGGGAAGGAGTAGCAGCGAGCGGCGACGGGAAAGGAGACAGCGGCGTGAGGGGCAGCGATTAGCGAGATGGTGGGTGATAGGGTGGCAACCAGCGACGCAGTAATAAGAGAGACAGCGGGAGGGAGGGAAGCGAGGGGAGGGGAGGGGAGGGGATGGGGAGGCGCTGATGGTGAGAGATGGGTGAGTGGGAGGCAGAAACGGCAGCGAAAATCACCGGTAGCGTTCCTTCCGATCTGAGATGGCTGTGCTATTGCTTAGAGTCTGACGCTATGATGTAATGATGATTAATTGCGCTCTATTAATTATTATTTTATTAATTTCAATTTTTTGAAGTAAATATTAATTTGATTTTTTTTTATTTATGTATATAGTATATACACGCAAGTCGTCTGGTATTATAAATCAGTACATATAGAACTATCGTAACCACAACAGGTGAAATCTTTTTGTCATGGCCAAACACCCCCTGAGTACGTACGATACTTTCATTTTTGAATGAAAGACAAGTGCGCTTGAATGAAAGTGCACCTTTTTTGCCATCCCGTAGATATGAGGTAGTATTTTAACAAGGCACCTAAAAAGTTCAACCATAAAAGAAATTTATTGTGTCGGGTGTTGTCATTTAAACAAAAGATTTTAGCAGGGTCAAAATTAAAATTAATAACCACCAAGGATTCGGTGGTAACTCATATTTCTTTTATTGTTTAGGACATAAGTTCAACATTTAGTGCTCGTAATTTTAGCTGATTTTATCCTTTCTTAGTTATAAAGATTTTTTTTGTTCCTTTAGTGGCGAAGGTTTTATTTAGGGTGCGTTTGGCATTGGCAAAATCTTGTAAAATCGTATAAAACTTTTCATTGACTAGGGAGGCGTCGGAAAAACCCATCACTTCAGCAATTCCGTCGTGTCTGTTGTCCCCTGCCGTCCCCAGCGTACTGCTGAGTCCAACTTCTTAACCACGCGAAAAATCGTATTTTATTTTTTCGCCGGCGCCAGCATGAACGCATCGTAACTGCGCATTAATTTCGACCCACGGCTTTGTCTTGCGGAGCAGCTGTTTCATTTCAAAATCATGGGTGCCGCAACATGATGCGACGTGTTTTAGGCGACGAAAAACTATCACAAGTGTTTTTCCCAATGCCAAACGCACCCTAAAACTTTCCAATCTAAAACTTTTCATTTTCTACAACTTTTATATTTTTTACATCTTCTAACACAAATCATCCTACTTTTCAATCATTTCTACACAATTACTTATACAACTAACCTATCTATTTTAACTTTATCCTCTTTACTCCTCATTATTACCCCTATCATATTACATCATTTGACAACTTTTATTGTTCAAAACTTTTCATCAAAAGTTTTATTCATTCCCAAATACACCGTTAGCCATTTGTACAATCTCCCACTTTTCCAATCCTGTGAGAGTCACTCTAAGCTTCATCAGCTGCAAAACTAGCCAAACAGCTGATTGTCTTATTGCCACAAGGGAGTACATGTATTTCTTTTAGTCGGAATTCCATTTCACAAGGTTAATTGCTCCGTCAATCACATTATTTTTTCCACTTTTATTCTTACATTCTAATTATTTTCCCTACAACTATGTACAACAAACCTATTTATTTTAATAATACCCCTATCATTTCCTATCAATCGCACATTTATCAAAATATTCTATTTTCTATTTCCCACTAATTTCTACAATCCCACAATTTTTCACCTTACCAAATGTCCCTTTTTACTACCAATTCTAATATATGATAGTATAATACTGTCACTTGTTAATAGATAGACAAAGACCAAAGAGTCACTCTTTAATATATAATTAACAATACAAAATATTAATCCATTTATATTGTATAGATTACAAATTTCATTTAAACAAAAGGTTTATTTATACGGGAAATTATCAATTAATCGTTAATATTCTTAATATATTTAGAATGTATTTAGTATTCACCAAAAAGTTTCCATTAGAAACCTTTTTGCAGCCATAATTATCATATTTTCTGATTATTTTTTTACATCTTTATTTATATCAAGGGTTAATTTCAAATATATCAACTACATTTGTTATTAATTATAAATAGAGGAGTGATCATGTTAGCCTGGGCTAAGTAAATTTCTCGCTTACTCCACCTTAAAAAACTCATTTATAACATTTTTTTATTTTTTCATACACTTGCTTATCTAACTGTATTTAACATATAAACTACATTTTACCATTTTTTTATATGCGTAACATTTTTTGATATATATAAATATTTTTTTAGATTTTTAAAATTTTAAAAAAATATTTACACATATCTAAAAATGGTAAAAGTGGTCTCTATGTTAGATACATTTAAAACAAGTATTTGAAGAAAAAAGCAAAAAAAAAATATTATAAATGAATTTGTTGAGGTAAACTAAGCGGAGCATGTGCTTAGTCCTAACTAACAGAATCACTCCTCTTACAAATATACCCAATAAGTTTGAAAATTTTATATATACCTACTAAGTATGGTGAAATTTCATTCCTACCTATTCCGTTAGGCATAATTAAAAATTATTATTATTCGTCATATGAAATGTCTAAATGCCCCTTATTATTTAATAATAATAATAATAATAATAATAATAATAATAATAGTAATTATTCAGGCATGACAGAACTTAAACGGTGTGATAGAAACTCATCCAATTTGATATGGAAGCTAGGCAGAATGAGTTTTAATAGTCCGCATATGGCATCAATGACAATGAATGCTAGATCAATCAAGAGCATTTTGGGATTTAAAAATTATTAAATATTACTAACTATTACATGGGTATATTTGAAATTAATGAAATAATTATTGAATATATGTGAAACTTTTCAAACTTAATGGGTATATTTGTGGTAAATAAAGTGGGTATATTTGAAATTAGCCCTTATAATAATCTTATTTTTTAATCATTTCTTTATAATTTCTAATACAATTATCCTATATATTTAAAGAGTATGTTTAAAAAGTGATAAAACTTTTGATGAAAAACTTTTTAGTATAAAAGTTCTTGAAAGTTCTTGAAATAAGAGAAAAATAATGAGATATAATCCGGATAATGATAAGGAATAAAGAAAATAAATTAAAATAGATAAGTTTATTATATAAGCAGTTGTGTCTAAATGATTAAAAAATAAGAAAATTGTATAGGAACAAGTAAAAAATAATTAAAGATAGGGGAGCTATGGAGAATAAAAAATTTTAATTTAAAATGTTTTTTTATGTAAACACCCCAAATTTTGTTATTTTTACTTTTCATCATTGCCTATTCTTTTAAAAAATTTCTTAAATACTAAGTACACATTGAATTGTTTATTCATTCTTTGTGTAAGCTTTAAAATTGTTAATTAATTAAACCAACAAGGTGTCTTCTTCTCAAATTCATCTCCCGTTGACAAAAAATTCTTAGAAAATTGTAATGCTTATGGCATTGGATCTAATTGATTGATTTTCTAATTTTCGTAAGGTAAAGGTTAAGGAAGAAGAATTATTGGATTGAAATAATTTTTAGTATGCCATGTTAAGTAATTGAATTAGATTTGGATTTAAATATCAGGAGACCACAGGAACATAATTCGGTGCCAATTCGAACGTTAAATAACTGTATGCATAAAAGGCGGAACTTGGAAGAATGCAATCGAGCTCTCTGTAGTTTTTTTTTTTTTTTGGATTTTTATGTGGTGTTTTGCAAAAAAAAAAAACGTTTCTAATCAAAACTTTTCAATCTAAATTTTTTTAATTTCTATAATTATTATATTTTTTAATTATTTTTTTACATCTTCCCATACAAGTATTCTATTTTTTAATTATTTTTACACAACTACATATGTATCTAACTTATCTATTTTATTTTCTTTACTCATCATCATTAACTCTATTATATCGTATCATTTCTATTCATCAACAACTTTATAGTAAAAAAATTTTATCAAAAATTTTATTATTTCCCAAACATATATGTACTTGAGGTGGAGGAGACCTATCTGTCTTGTTCGTCATCCGACTATAGCACATCTGTTTCCTCCCACTACTCTTATATCAAAAAGATGGAACCATTGATTTTCGTTTTTTAAAGTTTTCTTCTTCTTCTTCTTCGTTTTTTATTAAGGGGTGTTTCAACAATTAAAATTTTTCGCTAAAAATTTTTAATCTAAAACTTTTCAATCTTTATAATTATTTTATTTTTAATTATTTTTTCACGTATTCTTATATAAAACTATTTTACTTTTTAATTATTTCTACATAATTACCTATAAGACGAACTTATTTATTTTAACTTTATTTTATTTATTCGTTATTGTTACTCTTATCTTATTACATCATTTTTTATGAATTTAAAAACTTTTCATCTAAAAGTTTTACCATTTCCCAAAGATATGTATGCATACATGATGCGATTTAGTAATGCTTGCAGATTTTCTTGTATTTTATCGATGGTGGTGGTAGATAAGGCGTCCCTGGCCATTAGATGCTGATGGCGGTGGTGGCCGTAGCCAGGTTGATTAGCAACAGATTACCATTTCGGTCACTTTTGTTGTTCACAAGACGAGTTTCATCCTCATCTTACCACATCTGCAATCCAGTTTTCAACCCCAAAAAAAAAAAAGGCTATTCGACAGCCATTTTGTTGTTAAGCAATCAAATCCTGTGCTAGAAAATAAAAATCAACCGGATTCTTCCGGACATCCAGTATGTATGATTGAACACCTTCATCATCCATTTTTTGTATACCATTTCCCATTTCAACAGCAGCAGTCTGATCAAATAGAAAAATCAAACAAGAATTTTTCCATGAAAATCCAAGGTTCTCGGTGTCAAAACTAGGAAGGTGAGTAACTGAAGTGAAAACAGCCAAATGATATTGGAAATTTTTAAAGATGCTCGTGAGCTGGCAGCAAGGTTATTCAGAGGTCATGAGATTGTGTTGTTTTACAACGTAAAAGGCTATTAGGCCTGGAAATATCTTGTATAACTCATCAAGCCTACTTGAAGTTGGTCTCGGCCAATCTGGTGTTGAACCATGGATTATGCATATGGGTCATCCTGAACTTTGAAAAGTCAGAAGATGACAACTTTAACAAGCTTGCTGTGGCTCAAAATAGAATGAAAGGGTCAAATTTAATTGAGCATAAAGCTCACTATAGTTAACCCAATAAATTCATTTATGATTTTCAACAAATGTTGTCGAAACGATCTCATGAAGTACATACTCCTCACTTAGCTGTGGGCATATGCTGAAGAGTAACAAGCATATAACCCATCTATATCCCACAAAGCATATTCTAAGTGTGTTCTTCACAATGCCTTTTTAACTCTTAAAACTATTAACTTAGAGTATCCTGTGTTGGAATTTTGGACACATACATATATTAATTATATATATATACGCTATCATAAATAGCGGCCCAATTTTTTAAATTAATCTTATAAGATTTTATGGGCTTAAATCATCTAATAAAGTATGAGTCTCCTATACGTAGAAATTCTACAGCCTAATTTCTAATTTCTATTTTTATGATGGGCTGAATTAGAAATACGAAAGATAGACTTCTTATATAAACGGTTGTGGTCCCCAGGTTATGTACCTATCAGAGTTTTTTTTCTAATATCACATCTTTGGAAAAGAGGAGCCGCCTTCCCCAGAAAATCCTAAGACATTAACTTGGAAGATTCAGAAATCACATAATTCAAGAACAACTGCTTCCATGGATTCAGGTACGCTTCCGCTTATGGTTTTATTTTCTTAGTGATTTAGTATGAAGGATCCTGAGGTAATTATGAATTTAATCAATAAAGTTTTCCCAATAAATAGTATCATAGTCAATCTTCATGTTCAGTTATTAAGAAATATTTTATGAGTTATTTTTGGTCTTCCGTAATTCCTGTTAATGCCTTATGATTTATTTCCGTATGGAATTATTTCATGGTTCGGTTGCCGTATGAAAATTTTTTCGGTTCCGTATGGATTCAGGCTTGCATGTATGTGAAGTCTGGAATTTGGATTCATGTTATATTACTATTCACGATTCTGACTAATACATGTAATGAATTCTGATTAATCCCGTTGTTTTTTGGATTCCACAATTCTTGTTGGAGTTTCTGTTATCATAAAATATTCGACGGCTTCTGGATTGGGCACTTTCGATTCCGTTTAATTTTTAAAAAAACCAACCATAGCTGCCGCTGCCGGTTTTACGATCTGCAGCTGCTGGGTTCTGTTTTGCCGCCGCTAGACGCCTGGTCGCGGGTTGTCGGAGAAGACAATGGTGATGGCGGTGACAGACCATGCGAGAAGCCGGGCCGGAGAAGATGTTGCTGCCGGGGGGCGGTGTGGCTGGATGGCCGCTGTTGCTGCTGCTGGACAACGCTGGACGAGGATGGCGCTGTTGCCGAAGGAGACAACCGTCGCTGCCGTTGCCAAAGAAGACGCTGTTGTGGCAGGGGCGGCGGCAGCACGGGCGGGCGTTGGGCGGCAGGGTGGCGGTAGCAGTACCTGGGCGGTGGGGTGGGGAGCTAGGGTTACGGTTTTAGGGAAGAAGACGAACATTTTGCACAAAAACCCAATTTAGAAATGTTTTTTTATAGAGGCGTGATTCTTTACGTCCGGGCTAAGTTCGTCTAACTACGGCCGCTGCCCGCACGCTGCCAACGCGCCACCCGCACGCCGTTGGATTCGGCGGGACGAACGACAGTCGTGCGATGGAAAAATTTCAGGCTGCTCCCTGGACTTTCAGCAAAGGCGGAAAAAGAAAACGGAAAAATTCAAAGCAACCATCTGCTGCTTCTTGTTGGAACCCGGTGGCCGCCCCCTCACCTTCTTCATCATAAACGAGGGGGCGGTGGAAAAGAAAACCTGCCGCTGTTTCCTCCACTAGGTGGTGTTGGGGGCGAAGGTAGAGGCATGGAGTTGATGGGCGTCGATATGAAAGCCACAGTGCCACCGGCACTGTACTTCTGCGGCCGGCCGCGCTTTCTTCTCATGGGTTGATGGTGGGCGATGGGTGTGGTGGAGCCCACAGGGGCGACAAGAGCTTCGCCCTCGCCGCTGTGGAATGTAGGGGAATTCTCCGGCGGCTTGTAGACGGTTGCTCCATCACTAGTCATAACTAATTTCATGCCCTGCATCAGCGGCAGCGTTGGAACGAAATTATGCTGAAGACTTACTGCGGCACTTACCGATTCTCTACCTAACATGATCACTAGGCTCGGATATCTTGCATCAAATTACAAAACACGAGAAAACCAATCGTTTTTCCATTTTACAAAACTTAAAGCATAGTTAAACTTCAGAAACTTGCAAAAAAATATCAAATTCTACAACCGCAATGCTGATTCAATGAAAACCCTACCAAAATTCGCTGTCTTACAAGCAAAACCAGTCTCTCAGAAAACAAAAATTTTTTCACAACTCCAATTCCGATATTAAACCCCAAACCCTTCACTGATTTTTTTTCAAAGAAAAGACAACAAAAATTCAACCAGCTATTTATCAAAAAATAAAAAATAAAAAAATCAACCAGCAAAATCAACTATGCAGACGAAATCTTGGCGAGAAGATACTGCATCAAAAAAGGGGAAAATTACAAAGATTTCAAACGAGTAACTGAAAAGGCCCCGCATTTCACCCTGTTCACCGACCTTGAAAATCTCATGGTAATTGCAACCCGAAAAAACCAGAAAACACCACAAAAATCAAGGGAAAAAAAAACAGATGAGAAAATACAGAATTCAATGCACAGAAACGGAGAAAGAAAGAAAAAGAAAATAAAAATAGAAAACCTTAAAAAAGAGAGAGCGAAAGCTATAGAGAGCGAAAAAGGAATTTTTCCGGAGCTTCCCAGAGGCGAAACCCTCTCGTGTTTTCCCTTTTTATTTTTATCAAAATCCGTAGCTATGATTTTTCATGTCTTCTTCTTTTGCTTTTTTCAGCCAATGGGGAGCTGTCGACGGAAGAGGGAGAGAGAGAGAGAGAGGGTCGGCGGAGAACTCGATGCAGTGGAGAGAGGGAGAAAGAAAGCAGGCGGAAAGGCTCGCGGGAAGTCGATGCCGTGGAAGAAATGGAATCCGTGTAGAGAGGGGGAAAGATTACAGGCGGAGTGGGTGGGAGGAGGGTTGCTTTGAATTTTTCCGTTTTCTTTTTCTGCGTTTGCTGGAAGTCGCAGGGAGCCGGCTGAAAATTTTCAATCGCACAGCTGTCGTTCGTCCCGCCCAATCCAACGGCCCGCGGGGAGCGGACGCAGTTAGGCAAACTTAGCGGTGGGGTGGGGAGCTAGGGTTACGATTTTAGGGAAGAAGACGAACATTTTGCACAAAAACCCAATTTAGAAACGTTTTTTTATATTGGTCAAGTTGCAAAGAGACGTGGGCCTGGGCTTCAATCTACTTTTGTGGTCTTGGGCTCAAGAGTTGGACCCATCTATCCAGCCCAGTCCAACAGACCCATAGTCAAACCCCTTTTGCACCTGGGCGGACTTGTGAAAAGGCTTAGGTGGAAGCAGCATAGTTCCCAAGCCGGCCCAGTCAGACTGTAGCCCAAGTCAAGCCAAGCCCACTCAAATCTCAACTTACGTAAGCTGGGCTTACCTCAAACCTGTCTGTGGCCCATGTAGTTATAAGCCCAAGCGAGGTCCAGTCTAGCTAAGCCCAGCCCAGCTCAGCCCATCTGAAATTTGACACAAGGACACGTGGCCCATTACGAACCGTCCAAATAAAGTTCAACATAATTTTTTATCCTATTATCCGATTTGGATGATCTAATAGTTGTTTTCTATATTTTTGGATATTCTTGATCAAATGGAAGAGTCTGATTAAGCCAAATAAGTCCAGAAATATTCATTTTTGTGAATTTTATATATGCATGCAAATTTTGAATTATGTGTGCAATTAATTCATGTGGTTAGTTTATGAAAATTTAGAAAGCAATTTATGTCTAATTTTCATATATCTATGATTTGTTGCTTTCTATTAAATTAACCTATTTTTATGCAAAATTCAATTTTTATATCTTTTGAAATTTAAAATTCAAATAATGATACAAATATTCTTTATAAATATCTGATGTTTTAAAATAAATTAATTGAAACAACATGCTGCCAATGTAGATCTCTTGTGTAGGTTAATTTATTTTTGAAACATTAAGATGATTGTGTGAGTGTAATTCATGCAAATTTTAATCGGCCCAAAGGAAGGTTATTTTTGGCCGAATTGCATACACACGTGTGTTAATAAATATGAGATAATTATTTGGCTTTCCATGTAAATAGTAAGTCGGTCCAAAGAAAGACTTATTATTTGAGAAGACTTTATTATCAATATTTGATTACTACAACAAGAGTATCACTTATAAATTAATATTTATGTCCAAAGACTAGATATTAATGTTGTGCTAGGTATCTTGTGATGGGTCTTGCTATTATTTGAATTTTACTAAGGTTTTATATGAAACTCATGTGAATATGTTGTTTTGTTTTATTTTCAGCTAATGCATCTGCCTCTACTATATCTGTCAACATCAATTCTATTCCCATGCTGAACGGAACTAATTTCAAGCAATGGAAAGAGAATGTTATGATCATTCTTGGCTGTATGGATCTCAACCTTGCGTTAAGGGTTAAATAACCCACCCCTCTTATGGCTGCAAGTTCTATTGAGGAAAAACGGGACTTTGAGAAGTGGGATCGTTCAAATCGCATGAGTCTTATGATCTACAATTATAGAAGCTTTCAGGGGTGATGTATCTAACCAAGATACTACTGCAAAGGATTTTCTTGATAAAATCGAAAAATGCTTTGAAAAAAGCGATAAGGCTAAAACAAGTTTGACTCTGTCAAACTTGGTTTCAATGAGGTATAAGGGCAAAAAAAACATAAGAGAGTACATCACTGAGATGTCTCATCTTGCTTCGAAACTAAAGGCACTTGGGTTACAGCTATTTGATGATTTGTTGGTGCATTTGGTTTTGATCTCTCTTTCTCTACAATTCGCCCAATTTAAGATTAACTATAACTATTAGAAAGAGAAATGGTCTCTTAATGAACTCATTTCACATTGTATAGAAGAAAAAAAAAGAATGAAGCGAGATAGGCCCGAAAGTGCACACTTGACAAGTACTTTTAAGGAAATGACCAATAAAAAGAAAAAGGATAAGGAAACTGCAGGTTGGGTGGTAAATAAGAAATAACAAAAGAAATCAATTAAGGTATCAGGCTGTTACTTCTGTCACACTCCTGGACACCAAAAGAAGGGTTGTACCAAATATCACGCTTGACATGTAAAGAAATGTATGCTTCTTGTTGGAAACAATGTTCAAAATAAAACAAATTGACCAAGGATTGAGTTTTGATGATTACCAAGAACTAATTTGAGTATATATATATGACTAATATGTTTGCCAAGTGTTTAAGGAAAGCAGAGAAGTCAAGTCGATCTTCGAGTCGACTTGAACTTCGACTTGGGAGTGAAGTCGATAGTGAAGTCGACTCCACAAACGACTTCAAACAAGCCAAAACTGGACAGAGTTGAAAATGGAATTCTGACGAGTGAAGTCGCAGGCCAAGTCGACTCCACATGCGACTTGGGTAGTCAAGTCGCATGCGAAGTCGACTCCAGCATCGACTTCAAAGTGCACAAAAATGTCCAGCGTTGAAATCTGGCTCCCGAAGATTACGAAGTCGCAGACGAAGTCGATTCCAAGTGCGACTTGGGCGAAGTCGCAAACCAGGTCGACTCCAACTTCGACTTGAGAAGTTTTGAGGTCTAAGCTGAAGTTTCAAAGCATATTCAAGACATCCATTTGAAGTTTCTCACATACAAATGAGGTGTAAAGACTACTCTTAAAGAGAAACTTAAGTTTTGAAGATCAAAGCAAGAATCTAAGTACAAATTCAAATCAAGTCTGTCAAGCTCAAAGCAAATCTTCAAGCTAGCTTCCAAATGGAGTAATATCCAAGTTGTGAAGACCAAGTGAGTCCAAAGCAAAGCAAGGAACATACATATATTGTGCAAGGACTCAAAGCTTTCAAATGGTTTGCAAGATTCAAGACATTTCAAGTGAGGATCAAGGCGTTTTTGCAATAGATCAAGCCAAGTCGCAACCCAAGTCAACTTCAGGATCAACTTAAGTTAAAGTCTGAAAGCCAAGTCGACCCAAGTCTCAGACTTGAGTTTCTAAAGAACCCAAGTCGCAGGCCAAGTCGACTCCATGTGCGACTTGGAAACCAAGTCGCAGGCCAAGTCGACTTCATCTTCGACTTGGAGTATAACGGTCAAATTTTTGAACGTTGGAGTTCATTTATTGCACGACAACCACTCCTACAACGTTCCAATCTTCCTCATTCTATAAAAAGACATTCAAATGAACGTGAGAAACAAGAATACTCACTACTCTAAGGATCATAGAGAGAAAAGAAGTGCAAGAAAGACTTTCAAATCCCTTTTCTCCATATTTGAGTGTTTCAAAGGAAGAAAGAGCTTCAAACTGCAAGTTGATTCAACGATCATCATCCCAGCTGTCTTTAACTTCTTCCTCGAGCTAAATCTGCCTACACAAATCTGTAAAGTGTAGTTTCATTTATTTCATTGTCTTGTTGTATAAATCTTGATTTAGCTTGGGTAGCTAAGATCAAGTATATGCAAAGTAGGGTGTGATTGGAGTGAGACTCATCACCTACTTTTGCATGTGAGTTGTTTATGCCCCCTAGAGCTAGAATCTAGAAGAGAGCAAGTGGCTCTAGTTGTATATGCCCCCTAGAGCTTTGAATCTAGAAGAGAGCGGTGACTCTAAGTGTATTCAAGGAATACATAGTAGAACCCAAGTCACAACGGAGTGTGAGCTTGGAAGAGTGGAGTAGGGAATGTTTGCCCGAACCACTATAAATCTTATGTTCTGTTTTCTATTACTGCGTTATTTTAATTTGCTCTCCATTAGCTTTCATAAGGGGATTAATTTTTGAAAGGGGTTAAGTTTTTGATTTACCAAAGATTTTTTAAAAGAACCCAATTCACCCCTCCCCTCTTGGGTTTAGCCATCAACTCGGGACCAACAAGTGGTATCAGAGCAGGTCTTTGAGTTTACCAAAGAGATCCTATCAATATGGCATCCCAATCTACTTCCGTTCCCGCTTTTGCTGAAGGCCAATCCTTTACAAGGCCACCGTTGTTTGATGGGAACAATTTTGGATATTGGAAGCTTCGTATGAAGCAACTCATCATGGCTACCGATATGGATTCTTGGATTGCTATTCAAGATGGAGTAACTTTGCCTATCGATGAACGAGCTTCCAAATGGACCGATGAGGAAGTAAGAACTGTTAAGAGCAACGCCAAAGCTATGAACTCTTTATTTTGTGCTCTTACTGCTTCTGAGTATGATAGAGTATCCTCTTGCTTAACCGCCAAAGAGATATGGGATACACTAACCTCTATCTATGAAGGAACTTCTCAAGTCCAAGGGACGAGAAGAAATATTTTGATTGGAGAACTAGAGAATTTTAGAATGCTAGAAACAGAAAATATTTCTGAAATGTTTGCTAGGTTCTCAAAGATTACTAATGCTCTAAAAGGTCTTGGAAAGGCTATTTCTGAATCTGAGCAGGTTATGAAAATTTTAAGAGCTCTACCCGAATCATGGACCCCAAAAATCACTGCAATAGAAGAAGCCAAGGATCTTAACACATTAAAGCTTGAAGACTTAATTAGCTCTCTCATGTCACATGAGCTAATCAAGAGAAGAAATGAAGATCAACACAGGGGCAAAAGAGCAATTGCCTTAAAAGCCGCACAAGACACCGATGACACATCTTCTTCTCAAAACGACGATGAGATTGCCCTACTCACAAAACGCTTCAGAAAATTTGTGAGGAAAGGCAAGAATTTCAGAAGCTTCAAAGAAAGAACTCCCAGAGAAAAGAAGAAAGAATCAACCAAATGCTACCGATGTGGCGGTTCGGGACATATGCAGGCTCAATGTCCAACTCCCGAAGAAAACAAGGCAAAAGAACAAAGAAAGGATCGAGGGAACAATAGAAGATTCCAGAAATACAAAGGAAGAGGCATGTACGTAAATGATGAAGAATCTACGACGAGTAGCTCCTCAACCGACGACATAGAGGCGGAAGAATGTGCAAGAATTTGCTGCATGGCACAAATCGAGCAAGGAGAACAAATTACCTCAACAAAAGACACAAGCAATGAAGAGGTAAGCTCTAAACTCTCCCTTTCTGAATCAAGTTATTCTTCCTTTCAAGAATGCCTCAAATGTACTGAATTAGATGAACTACAAACTGCATATGATTCATTATATGAAGAAATAAAGAAATTAGGAAGCAAGTTTACAATTAAGAAAAGACAATGTGATGCAACAATAATTGTAAATGGTAAACTTGCAGAAAGATTAGACAAATTGAAAGATGAAAATGATCTGCTAAAAAAGGAGAACAAATCATTAAATGAATCATTAGCTAAGTTCTCTAATCCAGGAGAAAGCGTCAAAATATTTTTGAATATGACCTCCCAAACACATAAAAGAGGTCTTGGGTATCATACATTTGAGCAAGGAGAAAGTAGCAAATCAAATGTACAAATATTTGAGAAACATCAAACTAAAAATGCATCTATATACAAGCCACAAAAGAAAAATTTTAAGTGGACTAGAAGACCAATAATGGAACCATTGCATACTTGGAGGCTTACTCCAAGATTACCTATGGCTTGTAATTTCTGCAATAAAATGGGGCACAAAACTTACAAATGTAATTTTAAGAAATTATATGACCATGGTGCAAAATTAGTTTGGGTTCCAAGAAACACAAGATTTGGGCTTTCAAAGTTAGAACAACAAAGAATGATCTATATTACTAACCCAAATGGACCCATAAAATGGGTACCAAGAAGATAAGATTTATTTGCTTATTTTTCAGACATGTCTTAAGGCAAAGGCAAACAATGAATGGTTTATGGATAGCGGTTGCTCAAGGCATATGACCGGTGAAAGAAGTTTGTTTCACAAACTTAAGCCTTGTAATGATGGAATGGTTGCCTTTGGCAATAATGAAAAAGGTAAAATTAAAGGTAAAGGAAATATACATAGTATTTCAAATACATGCATGGAAGATGTTTTGTTTGTTGAAGGACTCAAACACAATTTAATGAGCATTAGCCAATTATGTGATAAAGGATACAAAGTTGTGTTTGAATCATCTATATGTAATGTATTTGATGGAGAACATATCATGTTTAGTGGTAAAAGACATGGAAATATTTATTTGGTTTCACTTGATGAATTAGATGGTCAATGTCTAATGGCCATTGATAACGATCCATGGGTTTGGCACAAGAGGCTTGGACATATAAACATGGGCAACATAAAAATCCTATGGAAAAAGAGTTTGGTAGAAGGATTACCAAGATTGAAATATGACAAAGACAAGATTTGCAAGGCATGTCAATTATCAAAACAACACAAGATGCCTTTCTCTACCAAAAAGGAAATTTCCACCACTAAGCCACTTGAATTGCTACATATGGATCTATACGGGCCATCCGACATTCTAACCATTGGTGGAAAGAAATATGTATTTGTCATAGTTGATGATTTTTCAAGATTCACATGGATAATTCTCTTAGCTAGTAAAGATGAAGCCTTCTCTATGTTTGCAACTTTTGTAAATTTGGTGCAAAATGAAAAACAAAGTACTATTGTGACCATAAGAAGCGATCATGGTGGCGAATTCGAAAACAAACGATTCATGGAATTTTGCAATGAAAAAGGAATTCACCACACATTTTCTGCACCAAGAACTCCACAACAAAATGGAGTAGTAGAAAGGAAAAATAGAACTATACAAGAGATGGCTAGAACTATGCTAAATGAGAGCAATCTATCCAAGAAATTTTGGGGTGAAGCTGTGAGTACAGCTTGTCATGTTTTGAACCGAGTTACCATTCGAGCAATCTTGAAAAAGACCCCATATGAACTATGGAAAGGAAGGAAACCAAATATCTCATATTTTCATGCTTTTGGATGTACATGCTATGTTTTAAACAATGGAAAAACCAATTTGGGCAAATTAGATGCCAAAAGCGATGAGGCTATATTCCTTGGTTATTCATCAAATAGCAAAGCATATAGAGTATTCAACAAACGAAACCAAGTTGTAGAAGAATCCATACATGTTGTATTTGATGAAATTAACCAAAGTCCGAGAAAGGAGGATGAACTAAGTGATGCAGATGAGACAAAAAGCAAAGAACAACCAAAGGAACTCGAGCTCAAGCCAGAAAATCCAGTGGAGAAAGAGGTAAGTGAAGGTAATGACTCTTACAAACCTCCAACTGATATAAAGTTCAAAAATGCCCATCCAATTGAACAAGTTATTGGAAACATATATGAAGGAGTAAAAACTAGAAGATCAAAACAAAACGTTTATGGCCAATATGCGTTTGTATCGAAAATTGAACCAAATACCATTGAACAAGCTCTTAATGATGAAAATTGGGTTATTTCAATGCAAGAAGAGCTAAATCAATTCGAAAGAAACAATGTATGGCATTTAGTTCCTAGACCAAACAATCATACAGTCATTGGTACAAAGGAACAAATTAGACGAAAGCGGTCTTGTAATTAGAAACAAGGCAAGATTAGTAGCCAAAGGGTATTCCCAAGAAGAAGGAATTGATTTTGAAGAATCGTATGCACCCGTGGCTAGATTAGAAGCCATACGCATCCTACTAGCATTTGCTTCTCATATGAACTTCAAATTGTTTCAAATGGATGTAAAAAGCGCATTTTTGAATGGTTATTTGAATGAAGAAGTATATGTTGAACAACCTCCTGGTTTTGAAGAAAAGGATCAATCAAAGTTTGTTTATAAATTAACCAAAGCATTATATGGACTAAAACAAGCACCAAGAGCTTGATATGAAAGGTTAAATAGATTCTTGATTGATCATGAGTTTCAAAGAGGGAAAGTAGACACTACTTTATTCATCAAGTACAAAAATAAAAATATTTTGATTGTACAGATTTACGTGGATGACATAATATTCGGTGCTACTGATGAAAATCTTTGTCAAGAATTTTCTAAGATAATGCAGAGCGAGTTCGAAATGAGCATGATGGGAGAATTAAATTTCTTCCTTGGACTTCAAATCAAGCAACAAAATGAAGGAATATTTCTAAACCAGTCCAAATATGTCAAAGAAATGCTCAAGAAATTTGGAATGCAGAATAGCAAAGGGGCAAACACTCCAATGAGCTCTACAATCAAGATCGACACGGACAAAAACGGTAAAAGTATCGATCAAAAGCTCTATAGAAGCATGATTGGATCCTTGTTATATTTAACTGCTTCTAGACCCGATATCTTATTCAGTGTTTGTATGTGTTCTAGATTTCAAGCATACCCTAAAGAATCACATCTACACGCTGTAAAAAGAATTTTTAAGTATTTGATAAAAACTGCCAATCTTGGACTATGGTATCCAAAGGAGACAACCTTTGATCTAATCGGCTATTCGGATGCAGACTTTGCCGGATATAAAGTAGATAGAAAAAGTACCAGTGGAACTTGTCAATTTCTTGGACATATGCTAGTTTCATGGCATTCAAGAAAACAAACAAGTGTTGCACTATCTACTGCGGAAGCCGAATACATAGCCGCCGGTAGTTGTTGTGCCCAATTACTTTGGATGAAACAACAGTTGAAAGACTATGGTATTGATTATGTTGATATTCCTATTAGATGTGATAATACAAGTGCAATTTGTTTGACTAAAAATCCTGTATTGCATTCTAGAACCAAACATATTGATGTGAGACATCATTTCATTAGAGAGCATGTTGAAAATCATGATGTGTGCTTAGAATATGTAAAAACAGAAGACCAAATTGCTGATATTTTTACCAAACCTCTAGCCAAGGACTCATTTTATAAGATTAGGAATGATATGAGAATGATAGAGCTAAACTAGGAAAAATAAATAAGAAAATTAAATTGGAAAATGTCAAGTCGATGAGTCAAGTCGACTCCAAGGACGCCAAGTCGACTCCGCCTCCAGAAGCGAAGTCGACTCCGCCTCCAGGCGAAGTCGACTCCAGAAGGACCGAAGTCGACTTCGCCTAGGGCAAGTCGACTCCGCGAGCGCGCGACCGTCCGAATTCCTTTCTCTTCTCTATTTCTTTCCTTTCTTTTTCTTTCTCCCTCATTTCCCGCCAGACCATCCTTTTTTTCTTCTCTCCCGGCGATTCTCTCCTCCGGCATACCATTTTTTCCGGCGATTCTCCGGTTGAATCCTCCATCTCCGGCTTCTCTCTCTCATTTTCTTGCCAACAGGCAGCCTATCACAACTCCATTTTCAAACCTCATATCTCATTCCAAATGGCCCCAAAGAAAGCCGTCTCAAAACCATCACAAAAGCCTGTGCCTAGACCTTCCAAATCTCTCACAGAGAAAGAAATTCCTAGAAAAGCTAGGACACCCGCAAAAAGGGCAAGAGAGGAACCCTCTACATCTATGGGCAGAAGAGTCCGATTCCAAGAAGGAACTCCATCCAACACTGCGGGTCGTGAGGAACAAGCCCAAACCTCACAGAGCACACACTCCGGGGCAAGTAGAAGGGGCGCCGTGGCTGGAAAAACTCAAGTACTAAAGATGCCCACTACCTATTTCAGAACAGAGATCAATCATGGCCGATTCTACAAGAACTTCTATGAACGAAAGGTATTCATACCAAAAATCATAGATTTTAAATTTTTAAAAGATTATGGGTCCGACATAGAAGACCTATTAGATTTTCAAGGATGGACCAAATTGCTAAAGGAGGATGACAGGGTCTATCCAGATCTTACCAGAATCTTTTACTATGAGTGGGATGAAGAAAATTTTGGTACATATGTCAAAGAAGTGGAAATGGATTTTGGAATCGGGTTCAATCCAAGCCAGACCAGAGCAATGAGTCATTTAGGACAAATACTTGGAGTCCCCTATGTTGAAGAACCTTTTCCTGAGGATCTCACAATGGATCAGATATACAATCAGCTCACCCGGAGTAACAAGTATCATCCGGGCATCAAATTTCTTCGATACATGGATTTATCACCAAGACTACGGGTTCTAAGACTTCTCATTGCCCACTGCATCTACCCAAAGGGCGGTGGAAGAAATCAATTGAACCCACAAGAAGCTGGGATCTTATGGAAAGTAACAAATAAAGTCAAGGTGAGTCTACCTAGATTGTTTCTAGAAGCCTTGGCGAGTCGAAAGGATAATCCGAGGGGAGTCCTTCCTTACGGCACTTGGATCACAAAGATCCTCGAACATTTTGAAGTGGACATTGAAGGCGAGCCATTCGAAGTGCTCAAGTCCACCAATGCAATCAACAAAGCACTAATCCAGAGGATGAAGATAAATGTGCTTGAACTCAGGTCCGAAGCTCCAGAAGAAGAGCATCGAGAAGACCAAGCACAAGCTGAGGGGGAGCAATCTCCCATGGCTTCACCTGCACGGGCCGCTTCTCCTCCATCGCACGGATCTTACTCTCCACAAGGGTCCGCTGCAAGAGAACGGGTGCCTCCCACCTCTTCTGAGGAGGTCACCCTAAGGGATCTCAAAGATGAAATCATTGCCATGAGGACAGAAATGGGCTATCAAGAAAATCGGATGACAAGTCTTGTCACCGGTGTCCTTAATGCGCTTGAAGATATGCATTCCCGACAAGATAGAATCGAGCGGGAAATGCGAAATATCCGCTATCATCTTGCCTCAGGCCATCATAAGAAGAGACCCATGCCTGAACTCGATCCCTACGAGTCGGGTTCAGTTCATAGAGAGGCAACTCCCGATCACGCTTCTCTTGTTTACTCCTCGGCCCATCATTGTCCCATCAAACCTATTCCATATCCGATCTCTCAATTTCAATTCATCAAATCATTATTTTTGCTTGATTGACAAAAAGGGGGAGAGAGAATAGATAGAATAGGAATCGAGTTGAAAGTTTTTTTTTTAAGTTTTGGGTTGGGTACATTGTATTTAAGGTTTCATTTATGCTTTAATTTTTGTTCTCTGTAATGAAACTTCATATATATATATGAAAAGATGTTTTATTGGTTTTTGATTGATATGATTGATATATTTGATAAGTGATTGCAATTTTTATGAATACAAAGTATTCTTAATGATTAATACTCAATATATGGCTTGTAAGGTATTCAAGCATACTCTATGCCAAAATGACTAATGTTCTGAAAATGTTCTCATTTAAACTCAAAACTCTAAATTATATGTTCAAAGATACTTATATGCTCTGTTTTCTCAAATGAACATGTTTGAATTTTTTTTGAAAGGTGTCAACTCAAATGAAGTTTTGTCAATCATCAAAAAGGGGGAGATTGTTGGAAACAATGTTCAAAATAAAACAAATTGACCAAGGATTGAGTTTTGATGATTACCAAGAACTAATTTGAGTATATATATATGACTAATATGTTTGCCAAGTGTTTAAGGAAAGCAGAGAAGTCAAGTCGATCTTCGAGTCGACTTGAACTTCGACTTGGGAGTGAAGTCGATAGTGAAGTCGACTCCACAAACGACTTCAAACAAGCCAAAACTGGACAGAGTTGAAAATGGAATTCTGACGAGTGAAGTCGCAGGCCAAGTCGACTCCACATGCGACTTGGGTAGTCAAGTCGCATACGAAGTCGACTCCAGCATCGACTTCAAAGTGCACAAAAATGTCCAGCGTTGAAATCTGGCTCCCGAAGATTACGAAGTCGCAGACGAAGTCGACTCCAAGTGCGACTTGGGCGAAGTCGCAAACCAGGTCGACTCCAACTTCGACTTGAGAAGTTTTGAGGTCTAAGCTGAAGTTTCAAAGCATATTCAAGACATCCATTTGAAGTTTCTCACATACAAATGAGGTGTAAAGACTACTCTTAAAGAGAAACTTAAGTTTTGAAGATCAAAGCAAGAATCTAAGTACAAATTCAAATCAAGTCTGTCAAGCTCAAAGCAAATCTTCAAGCTAGCTTCCAAATGGAGTAATATCCAAGTTGTGAAGACCAAGTGAGTCCAAAGCAAAGCAAGGAACATACATATATTGTGCAAGGACTCAAAGCTTTCAAATGGTTTGCAAGATTCAAGACATTTCAAGTGAGGATCAAGGCGTTTTTGCAATAGATCAAGCCAAGTCGCAACCCAAGTCGACTTCAGGATCAACTTAAGTTAAAGTCTGAAAGCCAAGTCGACCCAAGTCTCAGACTTGAGTTTCTAAAGAACCCAAGTCGCAGGCCAAGTCGACTCCATGTGCGACTTGGAAACCAAGTCGCAGGCCAAGTCGACTTCATCTTCGACTTGGAGTATAACGGTCAAATTTTTGAACGTTGGAGTTCATTTATTGCACGACAACCACTCCTACAATGTTCCAATCTTCCTCATTCTATAAAAAGACATTCAAATGAACGTGAGAAACAAGAATACTCACTACTCTAAGGATCATAGAGAGAAAAGAAGTGCAAGAAAGACTTTCAAATCCCTTTTCTCCATATTTGAGTGTTTCAAAGGAAGAAAGAGCTTCAAACTGCAAGTTGATTCAACGATCATCATCCCAGCTGTCTTTAACTTCTTCCTCGAGCTAAATCTGCCTACACAAATCTGTAAAGTGTAGTTTCATTTATTTCATTGTCTTGTTGTATAAATCTTGATTTAGTTTGGGTAGCTAAGATCAAGTATATGCAAAGTAGGGTGTGATTGGAGTGAGACTCATCACCTACTTTTGCATGTGAGTTGTTTATGCCCCCTAGAGCTAGAATCTAGAAGAGAGCAAGTGGCTCTAGTTGTATATGCCCCCTAGAGCTTTGAATCTAGAAGAGAGCGGTGACTCTAAGTGTATTCAAGGAATACATAGTGGAACCCAAGTCACAACGGAGTGTGAGCTTGGAAGAGTGGAGTAGGGAATGTTTGCCCGAACCACTATAAATCTTGTGTTCTGTTTTCTATTACTGCGTTATTTTAATTTGCTCTCCATTAGCTTTCATAAGGGGATTAATTTTTGAAAGGGGTTAAGTTTTTGATTTACCAAAGATTTTTTAAAAGAACCCAATTCACCCCTCCCCTCTTGGGTTTAGCCATCAACTCGGGACCAACACTTCTCACTTTGGTTTGTTCTGAGGTTAATTTAGCTTCTATACCTGGACATACTTGGTGGATAGATTCTGGTATTACTACTCACATAAGTGTGTCTATGCAGGATTATCTGAGCTGCCGAAAACCAAATGATGCTGAAAGATTCATCTACGTGGGCGATGAGAAATTAGTTGAAGTTGAGGCAATAGGCATATTTCGGTTATTATTCAAGACTGATTTTTATTTGGATTTGAAAGAGACATATATTGTGCCATCTTTTAGACGAAATTTGGTTTCTATTTCTGTATTGGACAAATCTGGCTATTCTTGTTCATTTGGAAATAGTCAGTTTAATCTTTTTTTAAATTCAAATATTGTGTGTACTGACTCTTTATCCTGTTATGATAACATTTATTTGTTTGATACAATTGTCTCTTTTGTTGAATCCTTACATGTAAATTCACGTGATACAAAATGAAAATTAACTGATGAGAATTCTACTTTGCTCTGGCACAAACGTTTAGGACATATTTTTAAACAAAGAATTAAGAGACTTGTGTCAGATAGAATTCTTAATCATCTTGACTTGTTAGATTTCCAAGTCTGTGTTAATTGTGTTAAGGGAAAATAGACAAACATAAGGAGATTCGGTGCCAACAGGTCTTCAGACGTCTTAGAACTAATACATATGGACATTTGTTGGTCATTCTCTATGGCTTCTTGGAATAGTCAGTAATATTTTATTACGTTCATAGACGATTTCTCTCGTTATGACTACCTATATCTCATCCATGAGAAGTTTCAATCATCGGATGTGTTTAAAATTTTTAAGACTAAAGTTGAACATCAACTTGGCAAAACAATTAAGGCCGTTAGATCTGATCGTGGTGGTGAATACTACGGATCAGGTGAACAACGTCCAGGGCCTTTTGCCAAATTCCTAGAAGAGTGAGGTATCGTCCCATACTACACTATACCAGGAAGTCCTACAATGAATGATGTTGCTGAAAGACGAAACAGAACTTTAAAGGACAGAGTAAGGGGTATGATCAATCGTACTACTTTACCAGACTCACTCTGGGGAGAGGCATTAAAGACTGCAGTTTATATCCTTAACAGAGTACCAACCAAGGCAGCTGCTAAACCCCCTTATGAATTATGGACGGGCAAAACACTATTCATAAAGCATTTACATATTTGGGGTTGTCTAGCTGAGGCAATGTTTTATAGGTCAAATGAAAAGAAACTGAACTCAAGAATAATTTGTAGCTATTTTGTTGGATATTTTGAACGGTCATGGGGGTATAAATTTTATGATCCCACATCCAGATCCTTTTCTGAAACAGAAAATGCCCAGTTCTTTGAGGATATTGAGCTTGGGGGAAGGATAAGGTTAGAGACTATATCTTTGAAGATGAATTAATAACTTTTCCTTTGATTATTGTTCCTGACATGGTTCAAGCAATAATACCGGAACCACAAGACATTATTGTCAACTTCCCTGTCAGCGTCAACAGGATATTCTTGCTGATCAAGCTCAACAACCTCAAGAACTAATGTCATTAAAGAAATCCACTAGAAAAAGGAGAAATGCAATTTTTAGTGATTATATTATCTTTCTCCAAGAACATCATGATAACATTGTTGGAATTCAAGGCAAATTAAGCACAATCCATATTTTGATGATTAACAACTCAATTTGAGAAGTAATTGGGTACTAATTTGGTTGCTAAGTGTTGTTAAAGGTTAAAAACTCAAGTTTCAAAATATAGCAGACCAAGTCGCAGTTCCAAGTCGACTTAGCTATTGACTTAGGTGAAGTCGATTCCCAAGTCGTCTCAAGAAACGACTTCAAATGTATTAAATGTTCTAGGGTTGAAATTGGGCTCAGAGACAGGTGAAGTCGCAGTCGAAGTCGACTCCACCTGCGACTTAGTTGAAGTCACGGACCTAAGTCAACTCCAGAAACGACTTCAAATGCATTAAATGTTCCAGAGTTGAAATTGGGCTCAGAGACAAGTAAAGTCGCAGTCGAAGTAGACTCCACTTGCAACTTAGGTGAAGTCGTAGACCCAAGTCGACTCCAGATACGACTCGAGTCCTGATATACAGAAGACTTCGAATATCAAGGTCAAGTCGCATTTCCAAGTCGACTCTGCAATGCGACTTGAGTGAAGTTGAAGTCTAAGTCAACTCAAGCAAGCGACTTAAGCAAATAGCTATGTCAGAATCCTTCAAAGTTGAAATATTATTACATGAATAACTATGTACTAAAGATTGGACACTAAAATCAAGAAGGACAATCATCCTAAATCAAGGCCACAAGGAAAAACCCCTCAAGAGAAGAATATTACGCTAAGACTCAAGACAAAACAAGGAAAACCAAGTATATCAAATGAAGAACAAGATGAGAAAAGGAAATGTAAGTATCAAGATCACTCGCAAGAATCCAAAGTTCCAACATATATACATGGATGGTGAAGTCGCAACCGAAGTCGACTCCACATGCGACTTGGGTCAAGTCTAAGACCAAGTCGACCTGAAGATGGAACTTATAGCGGAAGCTGAAGACCGAAGTCGTACCCGAAGTCGACTCCAGCCTGCGACTTGGGTGAAGTCGCATCCGAAGTCAACTCCACCATGCGTCTTGAATGAAGTCGTATACCAAGTCAACCCCACATGCGACTTGGCTCGCAACGGTCAGAAAAATTCGAATGTTAACGCATTAAATGCGCGCCACCTACCATCAAACGTTCGAATTTAATCTTCCATTATAAAAGAGGCTTCAAGGGGACGTGCAAGGGGTTAGAGAAGCATTCAATAAGCTTACCTTCCATTCTCTCTTACATTTAAGTTGATCTACACCAATTCCAAGTGAAGAACTGTGTTTCAAGTTGCTGAAAGCTCCATTGTTGAACCTTCTACTCTCTCTACAAGTTCTTCTACGCGATATAAACTGCCTACACGAATCTGTGAAGTGTAGTTCTTTCTTTCGATTGATTATTTGTGTTTACCACTTGGTTTGATATGTGAAATCGAAACTAAGTGAAGGTAAAGTAGTGTTGTGACTGGAGCATGACTCGTCACCTACTTGTACTGTATTTGTGCAAGCCCCCTAGAGCTGGAATCTAAAAGAGAGCTACTGCTCTAGTTGTATTCGAAATCCAATAGTAGAATCCAAGTCACAACGGGTGTGAACTTGGAAGAGTGGAGTAGGGAAGGTTGCCTGAACCACTATAAAACTTTGTCTCTTGATATGCCTTGATTATCTGTGTTTTATTATTTTATTTCTCTTCATATTTTTTCCTTGTTTCATTAAGGGGATTAACTCTAAAAGGAGAAAAATTTCTATTTAAGTAAAGAATTTAAAAATACCCAATTCACCCCTCCCCTCTTAGGTAGTTGCTATAAACTCGAGACCAACAGACATTACAATGATGGAAGATGATCCTATCAACTTTCGTCAAGTAATGCAAAGTAAAAATTCTCAAGAGTCGATTAATGTCATGGATGAAGAGATTAAGTCTATGAGAGACAATGACGTTTGGGAACTCGTCTCATTGCCCGAAGGTGCAAAGCCCATTGGTTGTAAATGGATATTTAAAACCAAAAGGAATTTAAAGGGTAATGTGGAAATGTATAAGGCTCGTTTTGTCGCAAAAGGAATTTATTCAAAAGGAAGACATTGATTATAAAGAGACTTTCTCTCCGATTTTATCGAAAGACTCTTTCAGGGTAATAATGGTTTTAGTGGCACATTTTAACCTTGAGCTACATCAGATGGACGTAAATACTGCGTTTCTCAATGGTAACATTGATGAGACCATATACATGGTACAACCAGATAATTTTGTGTCCGGAGATGCAAAACGAATGGTTTGTAAACTAAAAAAATTCATCTATGGGCTCAAGCAAGCTTCTCGTCAATGGTATTACAAATTTCATCAAGTTGTCATCTCATTTGGTTTCGAGATGAATATGGTTGATGACCGTATATACCACAAGTTCTGTGGGAATAAACACATTTTTCTAGTCTTATATGTCGATGACATACTACTTGCCAGTAATGATATAGGTTTATTGTATGAAACTAAGAGATTTCTATCAAACAAATTTGAGATGAAAGGTCTTGGTGAAGCAACTTTTATATTAGGAATTCAGATACATTGGGATCATTCTAGAGGTATTCTTGGATCATCACAAAAGGCCTATATTGAAAGAGTACTTGAAACATTTTGCATGCAGGATTGTAAACTAGGAGATACTCCTGTTGCCAAGGCAGACAAATTCAGTCTCGATCAGTGCCCTAAGAATGATTTTGAATCTAAGGAAATGCAGAAGATCCCTTATGCTTTAGCAGTGGGAAGTTTGATGTATGCCAAAAGTTTGCACACGTCCAGATATAACATTCATTGTTGAGATGTTGGGTAGATACTTAAGTAATCCGGGAATGGATCATTAGAAAGCAGCCAAAAAGCTTTTAAGATACCTGCAGAGAACAAAACACTACAGCTCACATACAGGAGGTCGGATAACATAGAGATCATTGGATATTCAGATTTCGACCATGCAGGATGCCAGGACAGTCTTAGATCCACTTCAGGCTATATTTATCTGGTTGCTGGACGAGCTGTCTCTTGGAGGAGTGCAAAGCAGACACTCGTTGCTCCTTTAACAATGACAGCTGAATTTATAACATGTTTTGAGACATCCAATCAGGTAATATGACTGCGAACTTTTGTCATGGGGCTGCAAATTATAAATGGAATTGAAGGACCCCTCAAATTATTTTATGACAATAACTCAGCAGTCTTATATTCCAACAACAATAGGAGCTCAACGAAGTCAAAATTCATTGACCTCAACTTCCTAGTTATTAAGGAAAAAATTCAGGAAGGTCAAGTGTCTATAGAGTACATAGGAACAAACTCTATGATTGCGGATTTGCTGACTAAGAGACTACCACACAAAGTCTTTCATGAGCATACTGCTCACATAGGTGTTGTATCACTTAATGATACTCTGGTTTAGTGGGAGTTTGTATTTTATGCTTTTATCTGGTTGACACACATTTTATATATTACAGTTATGAATATTTTCTGCAGAAATAAAGTATTCGGCATTTTGGTTATTCAGTATTTTGGTTTTGATTTGATCTCACCAAATAAGTCGGACCAGTTGAAAATAGGCATGTTAGATCACATTACATGTAATTTCCATGCTACGCATCCATACTTGATTTATGTCATTTGGTTATGTTTGATATATGTGATCATGGATGAGTCTAGTTACGATAAATGTAATAAAGGCCGCCTTGGTCCTATGTTGGTATAATTAATGGACGAGATTGTTCGGAGATGATTTTTGGTATGATAGCAAAAGTTTTGAGCTCATAAGGTTATGTATATAATTGTGAAATATATGTAGTCCAAGTGGGAGATTGTTGGAATTTTGGACACACACATATATTAATTATATATATACGCTATCAAAAATAACGACCCAACTTTTTAAAGCGATCTTATAAGGTTTTACAGGCATAAATCATCTAATAAAGTATGAGTCTCCTATGCGTAGAAATCCTACAGCCTAATTTTTAATTTCTATTTTTATGATAGGTTAAATTAGAAATACGAAAGATAGACTTCCTATATAAACGGTTGTGGTCTCCAGGTTATGTACCTATCAGGGTTTTTTTTTTCTAACATCCCATCTTTGGAAAAGAGGAGTCACCTTCTCCAGAAAATCCTAGGGCATTAACTTTGAAGACCTAGAAACCACAGGATTCAAGAACAACTGCTTCCATGGATTCAGGTACGCTTCCGCTTATGGTTTTATTTTCTTAGTGATTTAGCATGAAAGATCCTAGGGTAATTACGGATTTAAACAAAGTTTTCCCAACATCTTGCCCTATTTTACAAAGACATTTCATTCTCTAAATTTTCAACTCATGGATTAAGAACTTAGATATAAAAAGTTCTTGGAGTAAAAAATTACAACCATATTCACAAGGCCACAGGAGAACTTTAAAATAGGTGGACATGACTATGATGTTGATGGTGGTATCAGGGTATACGAAATGCTCAGGATGCATCAATAACTTTTTCTAGCTAGATCTAATGCACGCAGGTGTGCTTTACTACGGTGCACCCAAGTGCAAAAGTTTATTTTTTATTTTAAAATTTTTTATACAATTGTTAATCTAAGTGTATTTAATATGTGCATCAAATTTTACCATTTTTGAGGTTTGATTTAAAAAAAACAAAAAAAATCTATATATCTCCAAAAATGGTAAAAATTGATATATATGTTAAATATAAATAGATTGATAGTTTTATAAAAAAAATTTAAAAATTAAAAAAATAGGTTAAATGCACCCAAGTGCATGGTGCAAGTAATTTTTTTTGATAAAGGTAAAAGTAATTTTTTTGTATTTGAATATTTGTTTTTTTAAGCATGTGTTTAGAAAATGATAAAATTTTTAGATAAAAAGCTTTTGGGGAAAAATTTTTTAATTTGAAGAAAATGATTCGATAATATATATGTAATGATAAAGAGTAGGAAAAATAATATTAAAATAGATAGACTAGTTGCATAAATAATTATATGGAAATGATTAGAAAATATGAATGCTGTACAGGAATATGTGACAAATGATCAAAAAAATACGATACCTGTGAAGTGAGAAGTTTTAACTTGGGCATTTTTTTAATTGCCAAATACATCCTCATATTTACGAGGTTTGATCATTTATGCCCAGGCGCATGAGCCGGGCATTTTCGACGAATAACATGCGCCTTTAGATCCAGGCGAATTCATCTGGTGCGTTGGATTTAAAAGTTTCAAATACGGGATCAGATGATACCAACTATTTGCAGACAGGCCTCTGTGGCAGTCTGGGCCAGTGAGTAGGGATTTTTCATACCGGTCCTGTCAACAGGCTTTTGCCCGTCTCTCTCTCTCGCCCGTCTTTTGCAGGTTTTTCCCGCTTCTTGTACTGATTTTCTGTTAAGATTTCCTCGTCGTGGGAAATTTTGTTGGTATTTTCACCTCTTTGGTCGTTGCCTTCCTCTGCGTGCTTCTTCTCATCTTGGATGTATGTTGGTGCATCGGGTTCTCCTGTCTACCCTAGATTCTTGCTTCTCATCCGTCTCAACATGCGCTGGAACCCCTTGATTAAATCTCGCGTTTTGGAGGCTGTGTGAATTTGACAACGTTGATTCTTGTAAGAAGATAAAACTGCAACTCGCCCACAATTTTGTACTTGGTTCGTTTGCTCTAACTAGGTTTTTTTATCTTCCACGATCATAACTGAATCGGCGGAGGATTTTTTTGGAAAATTATTGTCAAGTGTGATTTGCATTTATCTTGTTTAAAGATGGAAATTTTAAGACAGTAAAATTCGTAAATTTCTGCTTAATTGCACTTTTGATTATGATGCTATTGATTTTTGCTGTTGATGGTTTAATTGAAAATCATTCATTGATTAGAAGAACAAAAAAAGGAATTTCGTACATGGTTAGGAAATGGGATGGAAGCCGACCGCGGAGGATGTGAAATACGGGCATCCTCCCTGGGATCAAGACTGCGATGATATGATGACATTCAATTTGTACATTACATTACCAAAATTTGAGAATCATTTGCCCAAATGGAGATGTCCCAGTTTATGCTTTTGTCAGGCCAGTTTTAAGGGATCATTCTCTGTTGATGATTGCACACCAAAACTGTAAATTATGTTTTTCTATTTCCACAAATATGGGGTCCCTCACCTTTTTGTTGATTTATGATTATGGTGCATGCGCTTGAAAAAAATAAAAATAAAAAGCAAGAAGAGACTGATTACTGTGGCTTTGTTTTTTTCTTCCCCCATATGGGATTTCATTAATTTCTAGTGAATCAAAAGGTGTCTATAGATGAATAAAAAAAAGGTGTCTGTAAAATTTAGAGGCATGAATTTTATTCCTATAATCTGATGATGTTCAGATATCAAGCTTCTGTTGGTTTTGTTTCTGTAAATGTCTAAATCATGTATCTTTTGCATCAGATTATTTCTTTTTAGCGTCTATCAAGATTGACTCAGAAGTATAGAACAAGAAAAAATGGATGTCCTGGTATTGGATAAGGGAGAAGATCACAAAATGGAGTCGGTAATGGACGAAGGGCCATTTTTCCATTGTGATCTTTTTGACACGGAGCTGGTGCACAAGATAGCACTTGTACTGCTTACAGGATTAGCATCAGCTTGTGTTGATAGTACTACTGGGGATCTATTCAACAGCCCTGCATTAGTTGCGGTTGATATGAGAAAAGAGATGGTGGACTACCTTATCCAACAGAGTGAAACACATGTAGCAGAGAATGTGATTGAAAAAGACAATCAAGAAGCAGAAACTTCCACCCATCCTACTGATATCATTGAGGATTTTCTTGATGATTTCACAAGAACAAAACGGAATATGCTTAGTCGTGTTTCTAGTTGGTTGCTTAGTGAAAGGAGAGAGGACAAGATAGATGACTTTGTGCAAGAGATGGATATTAATGGATTCTGGTTTCCAGATAGGAGGGAATCCATTGCACAGACCCTTCTGAAGAATGTTGATTTCAAGAATGAATTCCACTGTGAAGCGAAATTTAAAGCCATTGATGAGCTTGCAGAGCATAAAAGCCATTGCATTTTTAGATCTTTGAATTGTACAAATGAGGGCTGCAGTGCTAGATTCTGTGCCACCCACAAGGAAAAGCATGACGGAACTTGCCCATTCAAGATCTTGCCCTGTGAACAGAAGTGCTCAGAACTGATTGTGAGGCATGAGATGGATAGACATTGCATCACTGTTTGCCCCATGAAACTTGCAAATTGTCCTTTCTACTGTATTGGCTGTCAATCAACTTTTCCACAGTGTACTCTGGAGCAACACTGTACAGAATCTCTCCATTCACATGTCATGCACGTTCTTCGTGTATTACACAAGGATGCAATGTCAGATGACCATCTGAAACAACAGGTGGCAGCATTTGAGAAGGTGACTCTTTCTTCCATGGTATTCTATTTTTCTTGTCTGATTCTCCAAATCTTATTAGTCATGGCCTACATTTGAAATTTGTAACCATATGCATCCCCATCCCTCTCAAAATAATAATAATTATAACAACAAAACAATGATAACAACAACAACAATATTACTATTACTATTACTAACAACAACCACAATAATAGAGTGGAGACCGTTGCCTGATGCATAGTGTTTTCTTTTAGTGAGGTGGAATGGTGGATTCATTTCATTCAAAGGAAGAAAGCTAGTGCACGTAAAAAAACATCACAGCATGGAAGTTGATTATAATATGTCAGATTAAAGTTGAACTTCGAAACTCAACTACAACGTAACAGTTTTTTGTCACAAGTAAGCTTCATGAATGTTCTCTCATACCAAACATATCGTATCCCTTGGGATATGAGAGCTTTTACTGCTCTGCGTAATCATGACATTATCCATGTTTAGATACAGACTTAGTCCCCCAGACATGCCCAGGTCATCCCTTCATGGGCTTCACTGCTAGCCTAACCTACTATTCAAGTATTGTCAACTAAATTGATGAGAGACATGATTTATAAAATCAACAAAACTTTAATCCAAGGTCTAGTGGAGGCCACTGTAGACATATTAACACTGAAGCTTCATAAATATTAGTTCCCATATCAAACATGTTGTATCTCCTTGGAATGTGAGAGCATTTATTGTTTGGCCTAGTCATGACATTATTCATGGTTAGACTTCAGACTTAGTCCTCCAAACACTCTAGCACCCCAAACATTCTTAGCCCAACCCTTAATAGACTTCACTACTGAGTTTAATGTGCTATTCAAGTATTAGCATCTCAATTAGTGAGAGGCATGGTTTATAAAACTAACAAAATTTTTAATTCAATGTTCAAGTGAAGTCTACCACAGACATATTAACAGTAAAGCATTGGGCCAAGGGATAACCTTTCAATAGTGAATTAGGCACACTAGTGAAATTTCTGAAGGGTTTAATTCATGGGGAAGAATAGAAATTTTAATGTTATGTTAATCCCTGCCACCTTGTTCCTCTACGATGTTGTTTCAGTTAAAAAAAGGAGAAATGACGAAATAATTCATTATAGATTTTTGTTTTCACATGTTTGCTTTGGGAATGCATACTTGATTGAATTAATGTGCACCCATTAATTTCCTTTTACTACCAATCAGAGGAATTTATTTGCAAAAACTGTGCTTAGATGTGCCTCAATTGTTCACACGTTTTTTTTTTTTTTTTTTTTTGCAACAGCTCCCATCCTTTGGTGACCTTTCTAAAAATCAAGCGGTTAGATCATTAACTACAGCTGTCAAGCACCTAGAAGCTGAGGTGAAGAAAATGACAGAAGCTAGTAATGGTACCGGTTAGTACCGTTTATCCTCTGGTAAGCATGTTTGTCCCGGCAGCCAGCCGGCTATGCTGCCCCAGGTTTGAAGCAAGCAAAAGTGCTATGCTGTTAAACCCAAGAGCCTTGAGAGGATGAGATTTTTGGTTTCTTATACCCAAAAAAGAAAAAAGGATGAGTAACTTAACAACATTTTCTCTCTTTGGGATGCATTCATCCGTTAACATGTTAGAAATGTATCCATATTGTTGTTTGTTTCATGACTTCATTTTTTTGACATAAAAATAAAAATGGAAGTTTTTCATATAACAATGAAAATCGAAATTTTCTTTTGTTAAGAGTGGACTACAAATGAAAGCTAGTCTTTGGAAAAGTACCTCTTTTTGTATCCTTATTCCAGACGCCTTAAATCACTCCTGGATAATGAAAATTTCTTGGTGATGGTGAAACAATTTGTCCATTGGGGCAGTTGCAGTTTCCACAGCATGTTTGGTTTGGCAGGCAAGTCTGGGTGGGAACCTGCTGCAGTCATTAATCTGGAAGAGTAGCGGAAAATATCTGACTGCGTTTTTCGTTTTTTTTTTTTTTTAAAAAAAATCTAGAAGTAAGAAGAAGAAAGGAAAGAGCAACCGCATTCATATTTGCAAATTAAACGATTTTTCGTTTTATTTTATTTTCAGTCTGCGTGTGTTTGGATTGAAAATACCGAAGCATGATAGTCCCCTTCAATGACACATTTTCTATCCATTATACACAGAAAGATGTAGTATGACAGTCTTGATTCGATCTCCTTGCCTAAGGGTCAATTGGTACGATGGTAAAACAAATAAAAAGTGAGGAAGGGATTGTGGAAAATTTTTTGAAAAAAGTGAAGAGCAATATAGTTTGGTAGGGCTAATGATTAAAAGAAGAGAATAACGATGAAACAGGTAAGATAGAAAATAAGGTATTTAAGTGGGTAAAATGTCAAATTATATTAAAGAATAATCATGTTAGCCTGGGCTAAGTAAATGCTTCATTTAGCTTACCTCAAAAAATTTATTTTCAACAATTTTTTTTGCTTTTTTCTTCATATACTTCTATATCTATGTGCATTTAACATACAAATCGGGTTTTACCATTTTTTGATATATATATATATATGTTTGAGATTTTTATTAGTTTATATGTTAAATACACTTAGGTAAACAAGTATATGAAGAAAAAAGAAAAAAAAAAGTTACTGGAAATAGTTTTTTGAGGTAGGATAAGTGAGATATTTACTTAGCCCAGGCTAACAAGATCACTCATTTATATTAAAAGGTATGTTAAAAGAGAGTTTTTTTTTTTATTTGAATCTTACTCAATGTATCCTAAATTACACTTTCCTTTAAAAAATCAGTTGCGGTACGAATTAAATAAATTATATGGAACAGTTTTGCTTGATGCAAAACAATATATATTATGCTTTTCAAAAAAATATTTTTATGAAAAATCGCAAGCTGAAAATTTTTAAAAGGAGATTAGGAAAGAAATAAAATACACAGAGAGTAGGAACTCTTGAATTTTAATTAATATAAAAGGCTATTTATATAATGGATTTTGATATAGTGCACTCGAGTGCTTTAACCTATTTTTTTAATTTTTTAAAACTTTTTTATACAACAGTTAATGTAAGTGTATTTAACATGTATATCAAGTTTTACTATTTTTGGATATTTTTAGATATTTATTTTTGATTTTTGACAACCAGTAGTATTTTAGTAATTTTAAATTACTAAAAATGTCACTAGTTTTTTAAAAATAAAAAATAAAAAACTAAAAATCTCTAAAAATGGTAAAACTTGATATACATGTTAAATACACTTAGATTAATAGTTGTATAAAAAAATTTCAAAAAAATAAAAAAATGAATTAAATGCACCCGAGTGCACTGGGGTGTAAGGAATCATGTTCCTTATATAATTTATAATTTTAAATATGTGTAGATTTATGTATTAAACAACAGTTCTAAGATATTTGAGCAAAATTGGTATACAAGTGGACTGGAATACAAATTTTTAAATAATAATATACAATTTTTCACACAGAGAAAAAGGATTAAAGCACCATATACCTAAACAATAAGAATATACTTTTTTAGTACATTATTGTAAGGGACTTAGGGTGTGTTTGGTATTTGATAAAATTTTTGAATTAAAAGTTTTTAGTATAAAAATTTTTCAAATAAGAGAAGTGATGTGGTATGATAAGAGTAATAATATAGAATAAAGAAAAAAGTTAAAATGGATAGGATAGTTGTGAAGAAATGATTGAAAAATAGAATAGTTAGAGAAGAAGATATGAAGAAATGATTAAAAAATAAGCTAATTATAAAAATAAAAAGTTTTAGATTAAATTTTTTATGAAATGTCCAATACATCCTTAGTTGTACCTTTTTACTTACTCAGCCAATGGCAAGGAAAAGATCTAAGAAGAAATATAAAAATCCAATCTAACAAGGTCAAAAATTATATATTTTTTTCTAAATTTTATCACAAATATGTGTTTAGGACTGACCAACTCCAAGTCAAATACTTTTTCATGAAACGACTTGACTTCAACATGATTGATATGTTTTTTTTAATTCTATCCATGCAATATATTTACGAGTTTTGTATTTTATCTTACAAGTAGTTAATAATGGTGTACTAGCATGTATTATGATTCATGTGCATACGAGTAAGAGGTCAGAGTAATGGTGTAAGTGCAATATATGATCCTTTTTGCTAATATAGGCCAAATGATCAGTTACACCCAAGTAAGCAAGATTTTAACCTGATGATACAGATGTTATGTGTGTAAGCAAGACAAGTCATATGTATGTCATGCATTTGTGTGGCTATATTTATTCTTAATTAGAATTTTGAATAATTGTAGATTATAAACATGTCTACTTACTGAGTTCTCGAACTCGTATTATTTTCAAAAATCTAGCTTTGCAAACTAAAGCCGGAAAAGATTAACCAGGTCTATCATAATATAGAAGTAATACAGATGATTACTTAGAGACCTTTTAAATTATTTTATATCGTTTTTCTAACCTATATGACCAATATAACCTAAAAACTCTTTGCTCATATATGTAACATTTTATCTAACTGAATACTATGACTTTGGATGAAGCTAGTATCGGCAATAAAGTTGTTTTTATGAAATTGTTGCAAAACAGTGACCAAAACACGTAAGAAGAATTTTTTTTTTTTTTTTTAAATAGGCTTTCTTATAAGGACAATAACATTAAATCTTCAGGCCGCCATGATTAATCGATCTCTAGAGTAAGGCTATACTGATTACACGAGACCGAGGCGATGCTGTGATAGTCATAATATCTTTAACAGAGGAACCCTAAATTACATCTGTGATTCCGGAGTCTTCCTAAAACATTTGGTCATGTACACAAAATTTAAATTTGTTAAGCATCGTGGGATCACTATGCCTAGCATCATGAAATATGAACTGATCTTATCCTTCCTCAAGAGATTTCATTACCCAATATGGTTGGCCTTTCGCTGAAAACCAGCAGAATGCACTTGCTCGTTAGTGCTCCAAATATTACATAGATGAACTGCTGATAATAAGTGGATATCTGTGACCATATTTCATATCCACCAAACAAAACTCTTCATCCAATGATTGTAATTATCGGAATTCAGGTGGATTTCGACGTCCCATTTTCTTCATGTTTGTAGTTGGGTAACCAGAAAGTCACATATGTACTTATGTAGTACTGTAATAGTGTGCCCTAATTCAAGCAACTCCCTGCCTGACACTGAGGGCGACACAAACAATGGAAACGCTTTAATGAAATCCCTTCCATTTTTTCTTTCAGGTGCGAAACTCCTTCCAAGTAAAATATTTTGATGGTTGATAAAAAAAATCTACTTCGTCTTGTATTTAGTATTATCTGTAATATCCAAAAGACTCCTTTACTTGTCTACTATCACAGTACGTAAGTCTCCTCTACGAATGTATTAAACCAACATAATAAACTAGTTCAATGTTAAATATCAATTTTAAAGTTATTTTCAATATCTAAACCTTCTAAAATATCATTCCTATATTGATAAATAAATGATTCTATCAAATATTATTACATTATAATAATTTGTGAATGGATATAAATATTTTTTCAATTTATATATGAATATACCTATTTCTGAG
Organism: Annona cherimola; assembly: GCA_030490835.1. Taxonomy (NCBI): domain Eukaryota; kingdom Viridiplantae; phylum Streptophyta; class Magnoliopsida; order Magnoliales; family Annonaceae; genus Annona; species Annona cherimola. The sequence continues at coordinate 39,676,422 of CM059972.1, read as the reverse complement.
CAAATGTAACTCATGTACATATTGGATTTGGATGAAACTTAATCTCTTAAATAAACAAATGATTTTAAATATAATGAATAAATTTGAATTTTCCGTAAGCATAAAAAAGCAGAATTTAGAAGGGTTACATAAAACCACTCGGGCCTGCATACATAACATTCATCCCAAGGCCTAGAAAGCAATTGGATTTGTTGCGTGGCAACCTAATTGAATTGTGCATCATTAAACAGACGGCTTTCTATGAATTAGATGAAAATGTTCATTCCAAAATTGTTCAAACCATCGTTTCCCAAGAATTAAGACATTCTGAACAAATTTTTGTCCTGTCTAGGGACTTAAAACATGTCATCATCCTCAGGATGGCAAATCAAATCACCTCATGATGCTCCCTCACATAAAATTTCCTATTCTGTGGAGATTATAACTCATCTTTACTTGTATTATCCTCTGCCATTAGTTCTTCTAGGGAGAATTCATCCTCCTCCACTATCTCCGCATCTTTACCATCCCAAAGTTCTGTTTTTACAATCTCAGGGACATTTCCCAGAGGAAGGTTGCCCTTACCCCCCCGCCCTGCCTCTTTCACAAACTCCCTGAAAATGAAGCCGTTACAAAATTAGTTCTGGTTGTATGGCCAAAATGAAGATGCCATTGAATATCAATGGGGATGTGAATATGGGTAACTTACATGATTTGGTCAATGTCAAATGCACTACGAAGTGGGGCATAGGCACCTTTCTTCACATTCAGTGCCACTAGTGCCGGATAACCATAGCCACCAACACCAACTTGCTTCTCGAGATCAGGCTGCTTACCTGCTGCTGCCCAAACATAGCTACAAATATCCATTTTGATCACGATAAGACAGCACATCAATTCAAGAAGACTTTTTTTAAAATGAGAATCAAGAAGACATTATATTTTTCATGTTACTTACCAAAATTATCATAAAAGTTTAGTGAAGTGACAGATCATTTCACAATTAGTGGTGTTTGATGCACAATTTGCATGTTGTGACCATTCTTTAATGTTCTCTTAACACATAATTCTAAAGGGGCACCTTCCATTCAAATGCTGATTTATTTATTTATTTTTATTTTATTTTATTTTTATAACTTTTAGGTGAATGCATATTTACAAATTTACACTGAACAACACAGGGTAATGTTGTTGTAAGTTAGTTTGGTATACTTCGGAAAATCATGAGCAACCAAAATAGCTTATACATGCTAATGGCAATCTAGCAGCTCCCTTCTGTTTACACTGTGTGAAACAATGTTATTCTGGTATCGTGTTACACTATCTGCTTTGTAGAAGTTCTATTTCCAATATGACCAAAGTGAGCAAACAAAAGCATTAGAAATGTTAACTTCTGCCTAGCTTACACATGAATTAGAGTTGAGTTTAGCAATGCCACAGGAAAATAGGAACACTGAATCCCTGCTTCATCGATATTGATGTCATAGTATAATTGCATCTCATACAGCAATCTAATCATGTGCCCACTGGCAAGGAAACACCCAACTATGGTATCCCAACATCTTTTTCCAGAAACAAGCCCCTCATTGCAAGAAATCTACCAAAATTGAAATGGCAGGACTTCACATGAAGATCAACCTCGCAGATATAAAGTTCATGATCCACTCTTGAAGGTGGGAAATTTGTATGGTTTGAAAATCAAGTTTACCACTAGTTGCAGCAACATGGCCCCTCTAATAAGAGCTAGGTTGCCTGATTTCTGTGCCAGGTGCTCTCCATGGAGGAACCTGTTCTTGTCCCACAACAAGTGGGACATTGACAGAAAAAAATGCTACTTGGTGCCACTGGCTGCGGTAAATAGTAAATCAATTATCTAATCACATCATGCTGGATCCTTACAAACGAAACCAATTCCAGTGGGACCAATGATTCAAGACAAAAGGGAAAGAAAAAAGAAGGAAAGACAAGAATCACTTACCTATAAGGACTTCTTTTAAATTTCTCAGCAACGGATAGCAAGAGGTTGAGGTATTTATTCCTTCCTTCTGCCTTTGAATCCAATATGTCTGGGAGAAAAGCCACAAAACAGATGGCAGCAGAAGCACACTTTTCTTCCATGACATCCTGGACATATCAATGGAAATTTTATCTTATCATTAGCAATGATCAATGATTGATATATGGATCAAAAGAAGAGACACAAGATCATTACTGGGCCAGTTAGCTCTGTTACTTCAGGTGGAGAGACATTAGTCTCCAACTGTTCCAATGCAAATGATTCAATTGCAGCAGCAGTCCGCACACCCTCATAAGGATAAGGACTGTCTTTATCAGCCCCAAACACCAAAATTGTAGGGAAGCCTTGCACATTGAATCTGCTCATTAGAGACTGCATGAACTTCCAATTAGCAACTAAATGCCACCAAAAAGCAATCAACAAATCAGCTATAAAGTTAAATTACACCACAATCAGTTCGATGATTTATCTTTGGACCATGCTTTTTCATATTGAGGAACTATCAAACAGTCAAACCAAACTATTACTTTTTCTTATTAACCAATTGAGAAAAAAGAAGAATAAACTGTATGTGGTAAGATAACAACATTATCTGCTGCTTCAAACTGAAAATTGATTATTTCAATAAGTTTTTTAGGTCAACTTAAAACGAAACAAATAGCGAGATGCTCTACCATTAGTCAAACAAAACACAAATATTAACTAAAAACTGAATGTCTGAAAATGCAACTTCCGTAATAGCAAGAACATAATTGAGAAACCAATTATTTCAAACCTAGTAGTACTGACAACTGATTACTTTAGATATTGAGGATCAATAGTTCAAAAGCAGAGAAATTAATATAGACATTCAAACTCAGACAAAAGAAATGGAGACATGCTCTGGGAATTTTATGACCATCAAGTTTCAATTAAATTCAGAGGAAATTTTGATAAGATAATGATAAGACTAGATATGCTCTATAAGGAAAAATGTTTGGAAGTTAAAGAACAATGTATAACATCTAACGAGTGTATCAAAAATGAGAATTTTAAGTTCGATAAGTAGTAAAAATAAAATAAATAGAGGAATTAGATTAGAATAGCTCACAAACTCTTCAAAAGGAACAGTATATGGCTGTTCTTTTGCCATATAGAGGAGCTGGTGCCGATCACAGGGAGGTGGGGAGGGGGAGGAGTGATGCGGCATGAGGAGGGTCATGGCCTGTTCTAATTGGCATTCGGAATTAGAAATGAAGCAATCTGGGACAATGTTAAGACAAAACAGATACGTAATAAAACAAGGGAAAATAAACTAAAGTAGTTTGGTCATGTTAAACAGAGGCTTGGAACGGTGCCAGTTAGGACAAGTAAATTTGTTCAACTAGAAGGTAGTAAGAGAATGAGAGAAAAACTCAAAAGCATGGATAAGTAATATTGGAAAGTGCCACTGGGGCACAGCCCTGGTGGTACGTGCATTTGCTGTCACAGCAGCAGCACGGGTTCAAATCCCGCCAATGGGTGCAAGTGCTGTTCTTCCCTTGGTAATAGGGGTTTATTGATTCCCCCCGCGTTTGGGAGTATTCATGACGTATATACATACCCAAAAAAAGAAAAATTAAGATTGGAAAGTGATGAAGAGATTAGAGGTATTGAGAGTATAGTTCATGATCATCAAGCATGGCACAACAAAATCCATGCAGCTAACCCACAGCGGGAAACAACTTACGATGACAACAACAACGAAGAATACATTCCCTTTTCAAAAGCAACCTATGTCTCAAAATTTACAATGGACACAGGAAAAGCAATGACATTGAATCAAATTATCAGAATTGTTGTGATGTGAAATATCCTCAAATCCACTCACATGAACCATGTCAAACCTGTTAAGGCGATATCAACAAGCAAATAATCGGTTAATGCCCTACAACTATAAGCATGCTAGAAAATCCAAGTATGTCACTCCTAGCAACTTTGTATGCAGAACACCTACATTCCACCTTATGAAGCTGTTAAGAGCCAGCTTTCTTATTCTGCATGATCAGTCCCACCACATAAAATTCAGACATCATGAAACAAAGAAATAATAATGGGTATTAATTCTTATTTACAACAATTTGACATATCCAACATAGATTCCTAAAACATTATAATGCCTTAAGAGTGTGTTTGGTATTTGATAAAACTTTTGAAAGAAAAAGTTTTTGAAATAAGATAAAGTGACGTGATAAGATAGGGGTAATTATGAGGAGTAAAGAAAATAAAGTTAAAATAGATAGAGTAGTTGTGTGAAAAGTTGTGAAAAACGATTGAAAAATAGGGTAGTTCTATAGAAAAATGTGAATAATTTTCTATGAAAAAATAATTCAAAAATAGGTTAGTTGTGGAGAGAAAAAGTTCTAGATGGAAAAGTCTTTGTTTTGGTGAACGCTAAATGCGCCCTTCATTAAAAAGGACAAAAGAAAATGGAGCATAGCTTACGTTCAAATGTTCTTGGAGATCTTATGTAAGAACAGGTGGGATTAAATTTAAGTCTTCCTGGAATAGGAGATCTGATATGAGATGCCGCTTGTGTAAGCTTCTTTCTGCTTAACCTCTAGATTCAAATATGCTTTAGGTTTTGTCTGACCGTGCGTTCCAATAGGGGCAACTCCTGTTTCACTGCTGTATGAGAAACTTGTTTGAATGCATAGTGCTTTTACACGAATTTCAAATTTAAGAAGCCTTCAAAAGCACTGTAAGCAGAAGCTTTTAGATTTCACTTTCTCTACAGCTCTACGTCACCAGCTGAATACCCAACATCCAACTGACACCTAAAAAAAAGCCTCATGCTTCCTTTGGCTGCACAGTTTGCACTGTGAAGAACAGTTTCACTGCTACTTCTGAAAAACTGGTCTTGATCTATTGCATGGAATTCCATGTGCCAAATTGTATGTAAAAGTACTGTCAGGGGAAGCCATTTGAAACTTCTTTCCTACTACCCTCCATTCAACTGGTGGGCCATTAAGCATACCGCCCACGCAAACAAAACCTTAGTCCATTGTGTTTACGATCTCCAACATTAAGATGCATTTAATCATGCAAATGCATGCGGGTTAATATACAGTTACCTTTTCAGCATCACAATCAACATGGCCAAGTTTAACTTTCCCTTTCAAGTTATTCGATGCTTTCTTCCATTCTGGTACCAACTTCTTACAGTGACCACACCTGGCAAAGGAAAGGATCAGTTGTATCAAGAAGCCACTTACGATTATAAACAAACAGATTGATAACCACAAATAAGAATAATAAACTTCTTCATTGACCAATATCTATCACAACTTTAACAAGCTAAATCATGTATTGGAAGCAGAAAAGACATACCATGGTGCAAAGAATTCCACAATCCAAAGTTCTTTACTTTTGATGACATTTTGATCGAAGTTGCGAGAATTCAATTCGACTGATGCACTTGTTTCAGTTTTATCACTTGAACCTCCATCTGTTTTCCCACTTAAGCGCTCTTTTAGAAGTGCCTTAATCTGTAAATTGACCAAGCAAAGTCAAAAAATTTTCTGAACTTATTGGAATGAGGGTTAAAAAAAAAAAGAAAAAAAAAGAAAAGAAAAATGGGGGAATTTTGTAGGAATTTTTTTTTAAAAGTGGGGGAGTCATGTGGTATAATAAGGATAATGATTAGGACTACAAGAATAATGATAAAATAGATAGAAGAGTTGTATGGAAAGATGTGAAAAAATTATTCGAATTAGAGATATAATAGAACAGGGCTGCTTCTATATTACCTCCTCCATTTCTAATTTCTTGATGGTTGATGGAAAATCTACTTCATCTATTGTATTTAACATCACTACTATTATTATGGAAACCCTTTTATTTGTTTAATATAACTGTATATGGCCCCATCTATAAATGTGCAAAATCAACATAATAAAATGATTTAATACTAAATATTAATTTTGAAGTGATATTTTCAACATCTAAACAGTCTAAAATATCATTACTAAGTGGATAAATGATTCTATAAAGTACAATTACATTCTAATACATGTGGGAATGAATCTAAGCATTTTCCTTAATTTACACATGAATGAACATATTTTTCAGTAAATGTGACTGCTACACATATTGGATTTGGATGAAACTTGACCTCCTAACTAAACAAATGATGTTAAATAAATGAATGACTGAATTTTGTATCGATCATTAACATTTAAAAAATGGAGGAGCTTACATGAAATCACTTCTATGTAACCCGGTGACATAGAAGCATGCCCCATGATCAAATATATAAGGTAGTTGGATGGTTAAGATGTCAAATCATATCAAAAGTTATACAGAAAAGAGTGAAAAAAAATTTTCCTCATAGCAAACAGACCATTAATGAGAAAATAATATGATACTGGCCAACTTATCAATCCTTAGAGAAATTTCGTGTAGAAAATTGTGCATAACTATAAAACACTGCAAAAAAGTTATATATCAATATCATGATTTTGTAGAAGTCATTACCCTGATGCGGCTGTATTGCACCAGTGCAAATAAACTCAATTTTTTGACATCCTAAAATTCTAAGCCTCCCTCCCCCTCCTTAAAATTCTATATGTTGGCATAGGAGAGAGAAGAAACCTTTGCTAGTGGATCAGTGTAGGCCACATGATTAAGTAGTAATGCAAGGGGATCATAACTTAAAATGTAATCACACAAAGTCAAATTGATGGTTAATTGCTGTCAAAGTTGTAGTTACTGCCATTTTAAATATAAAAATAAAAAATACAACTAAAATAACATTTGAAGGCTTTAACTATAATGGTGTGGATCCTATGGCAGATAACATCTATATGAAAACTCACTTCAAAATTTAAGACAACAAGGGTCTGTCCGGCATTCGCTAAAAAATAAAATAAAAATTCTCACCCCTTCCTACACAACTTTTGATATGATTTGACAACTAGTTGGCTACCATACTTTTCCTATTATTAATTCAAACATTCCAATCCTTTTTTTTCTCAATTTTCCATACAACTAACCTATCTATTTTATCTTTATTCTCTTTACTCCTAGTCATTACCCCATTATAGTAAATCATTCTCTCACTTTCTCCAAGATTTTTCCTCATGTTTTTTCACTCATTACCAAAAGCACCTAAGTAACATCGAGGATAATAGATGTTTGTGCAATAACCATCTTTTTGTAGGTTGAAAAGTTGGGACTCCTATCTTTAACATTTCTGGCGCATAGCCAATCCATGTTTCTCTGTGTCAGTGAGCTGAAAAAAAGTGATATTATCATTTTTATTGGAGATAATATAGTTTTATTGGGAAGTTTGTCACCAAAATAAGAATTCAAAAAAAATTTCCTTGAAACTTTTCTAATAAATCAAGCAGATTTAAGTTTTTGAAAACCTGAAATAAAAAATCATAATATTCCTTGAAACTTTCTAATAAATCAAGCAATTTTACAATTTTTTGAAAGTTTTCTTCAATTCTTAACAATTATTTATTATTTTTAACATACAGATAAAAGTAAAAGATAATAAATTATTACCCAAATTTACTCCGCAGCTTGTCTTGGTAAAATATCTTGATGTGTAATATGATTAAAACTGGATAACATAAATTACTCTTTTTATCTCAGGTATAAAAATTAAAATAATTTCGAAATTAACGACAATTAGAATTTTATGTAATAATATATCCATACCCAAAAAAGAAAATAATATCATGATGGTACATCATAAAAGGATTGCATTTACACACAATTTTTAATTTAGGCTTTCTTTCAGAAATCCTCATTTTTTTTATAAGAAAATTTTCATCACGACAATGTAAAATTGCTAATGTGATCTGCTAATAGCAAGCCTTCTTCCTTCAAATCCAATGGATTTTTGGATTTTAGCCCTATTGTAACCCAAATAAATTTTGGGAAATGAATTACAAATGTACAGGTAGGTTTCCAGCATCTGCATCAAAGTTGCTTGTGTTCACGATATTACTTTATGATCAAACTATATATATCTATTCAAGTGATAAATTCAAATTTATCGAAAATATAACCAGATTTATTGTCAATAAATTCCTGAAAGAAACTGTCGTTAAATTTGTTTTAGAACTTAATATAGTTATTTACCACAGTCCACATGAATCAATAACATCAACAATTTGTACATAATAATGGTGTTTAGTTCATTCAATCATCACCCACGCATATTAGATACTGAAGCCCTAATGTTTATAAATAAGAACCGGAAATTAACAAATGAGAACTCATGAAAACGAATAACCAAATTCTAATCTAATTAGACAAACACCAATCCAGTTAATATAAACCTTGAAACCAGAACATTGGTTTCTTCTAACTCATCAACTAAGAACATATAAAAAAGTTGCCTTGTCTAACAATTAGCAAAGAAATGATCAGCATTTCAAGCGAGATGTAACTGCAAACCTGCTGCAATGCAAATTCTGCAATCGGTTTAACATCTCTTGCTCCTTGATAGTCCACTGGAGGCTTACCAGGTGAAAAGACCTTTATAGTTGGGAATCCTCTGATTCCATATTCCTACACGAACCAGCAGATATGCCATCAGAAATGCGGAAAAAAATGTTTCTTGTGTTTATGTCATCTATGCAATTTACAGAACTGTAAGTGCCAACACATGCAGATTTCAAATAACATACTACAGCAGGCGTTAAAGTGGGGCAGCTGCTAAAGATCCAACTCGTTTTATCAAATGTACCTTTCATGTGAACTCAGGCAGTCACAAACCTACTCATTTGTTGGCCACTATGGGAGTGATCAATGAATGAATATCAACCAAAACCACCACCCATATACAGATCACAGATACACATTGTGGGTGCCCAATAGGTGCACCACAGGTCAGTGCCATGCCTAGTGAATGCAAAAATTGGATTTTCACATCGTAGCTCACGTAGTCATGTTAATGTCCAATGCAACCATACCTAAATCCAATCAAGGAATTTAAAAGAAGATGGACAGTTAAAAATGTATGATTCCAGCCAAAAATGCGTATGTTGGACATATGACATAAACTAGCCAGGCGAATGCAACAAAGAAGGCAAGTGACTAGACCAGATCACTGTTTATTTTTATTTTTATCTACTTGGAAGGAAAACAAAAAATCGAGCACCAGCAATCAAGAAGACAGCGTCGAAATGGGTAGATCTTGCGAGTGGTTGGAAAGCGAACCTGAGCAAGTGATTTGTGAGCATCCGCATCGAGAGCAGCCACAGTTGCGACGCCTTTCAATACAATTGCTGCTTTATCCCAAATTGGCGCCAGGGCTTGGCAATGACCACACCACGGGGCAAAGAATTCAACTAGGACAATCCTGTTCGAGTCCAAAACCTGCCCAAATTCTCACCAAACAGAAGAGGAGCGAATCCAATCCAAATCAGACATCTTGTTGTACCAAAAAAATCGAGGGATCAAATACTTTTTTTTTTGATAAAAAGGGATCAAATACTTAAGTTTAGGGAAAAATGCGTTTTAATGTTTTTCTTCCGAGTTTGAATTTATTTCAATTTGTATGGAGAGAGAGAGAGAGAGAGAGAGAGAGAGAGAGAGAGTGGATGGGAGTTTAGTTAGCGTGGCTTGCCTTGGATTTGAAGTTGGAAGGAGTGAGTTGGAGGACGGGTGAGGAAGGTCCGTAAAGTGCAACTGCTAGAGGAGTTCCGAAGGAGAGGAAGAGGCCTAGGATGATGATGGGAGGGAAAATCGTCGCCATCGATCGTAACATCTTTGGATCCGCTCCGGAAGAAAGGAAGGACGAGCCAAGCACGAATGCTGCTGCTGCTGCTGCTGAGAAGGGTAGCGCTGCTGCCAAGTAGTCAGTGCTCTGCTTTCTTTTCTAGTCCATTCCACATTTCCACTCGTCCCAGAGGGACCCGGTCGGGCTGACCGAACCGAAGGGGCCATTCTAATGGCATCCCGGTTTCTTTCGTACTCTGGCAAACTACAATACAATGTAAGGCAGCAACCAGGCAGGCATTGTGTTGCTACTGGAGAATGATCCCCTTCTTTTGAAATTGTTTGTTTGTTTTGTTTTGTTTTTTTTTTTTGAGAGTCGTGCGTGCGGAAAAGTTGCTGTGATAAAAATTTAGAAAACATAAGAGAACTATATGACGATATAAAAATAATGAATAAGAGTACAGGTAGCAGTATAAAAAAAAACGTGAAATGATTAAAAAATGAAATTATATAAAAAATATATGAAAAGGTTATACAATTTTATTAGAATATTAAAAAATTATGTAATTTATATATCAATTTTAAAATTGTATATTCAACATCATTAATCCTATGTGGATTTTAACATATCTATAAGTGAATTTAAATATTTTTCATAACCTATTCATAAATATGTATAAGGAGTAATCATGTTAGCCTCGCTTAGTTAAATTCAAAAAACTTATTTACAACAAATTTTTTGCTTTTTTCTTCATACATTTCTTTATCTATACAACAATTTTTTTATTTTTTTCTTTGTACATTTCTTTATCTAAGTATATTTAACATGTAAATCAAGTTTTACTATTTTTGGATACGTGTAAATATTGTTTTGAGATTTTTAAAAATAAGGATATTTTAAATACATATATACATATGTTGGTCCTGAGTTGATGACAATTACCCAAGAGGGGAGGGGTGAATTGGGTATTTTAAAATTTTAAAACTTGAATTAGAAGCTTTACCCCGGTTTAGTTTAATTCCCTTTAATGAGCCAAATGAAAAACAGTAAGATAATGAAAGCTGAAATGAAAAGCAATAGACAAGATTTATAATGGTTCGGGCAACCTTCCCTACTCCACTCTTCCAAGCTTACACTCCCTTGTGACTTGGATTCCACTATGTATTCCACGAATACAACTAGAGCCTCCGCTCTCTTCTAGATTCTAGCTCTAGGGGGCATATACAACCAGAGCCTCCGCTTTCTTCTAGATTCTAGCTCTAGGGGACATATACAACAAATAGCACAAGTAGGTGACGAGTTCCACTCCAATCACAATGCTACTTTGCTATAGCTTAGTTTGAAACACCGAAATCAAACCAAGCACCAAAAACCAAATAATAAGATGAAATAAAAGAAATCTACACTTTACAGATTTGTGTAGCACGTTTCAGCTCGAGGAAGAATTTGTAGAAGCAACGAATCGTTTTGTGTTGAAGCAAACAACAACTTTGAAGCTTGTTCTTCCTTTGAAAGTGTATAGATCACTCAATTGTAGAGAAAAGTGGATTGAAACTCTTAGTAGCACTTCTTTCCTCTTTTTCAGCTCTATCTTGTGTGTTTCTACGTTTGCTTGAGTGTCTATATATAGAGGAGGGAGAATTTTGAACGTTATAGAGTTGGTTGACGCGTAATAAATGTTCCAATGTTCAAAAATTCGAACATTATTTCTCCAAGTCGCAGGTGGAGTCGACTTCGTGTGCGACTTCACCCAAGTCGTATGCTGGAGTCGACTTCGGGTGCGATTTTGGTTGTGCTCCACTTGTTCAAGTTGATCTTTGGGTCGACTTGGCCTTGGATTTGACCCAAGTCGCATATGGAGTCGACTTCGGGTGCGACTTCGAATTGCTTCAGCTTTCAAGTCTGTCTTCTGGGTCGACTTGGTCTGGGACTTGACCTAAGTCGATGCTGGAGTCGACTTCGTTTGCGACTTGACCTTGTTAACTTGCCAAGTGAGCTTAAACTTCCTTGAAATGTCCTTTGCTTGCTTAACTTCTTCAGCATAAGTGTTACTTCTTAGATTTGCATTATTTGGAGTTTAGTATATTCACTTTGCAGAAAAAATCTTTTAGCTTCATGTCTAGGAATCTTGGAAACTTGAATCTTGGTATGCATGAACAGATCCAATATATATATTATGATTTAAATGGATGAATTCATGCATCTTGTTTGCTTTGGAGTTGGATTAATCTTCATATGTTCTAAGTCGAATATTTAAGTCGACTTGGTCTTCAACTTGACTCAAGTCTGACCTTAAGTTGACTTGGCCTGCAACTTCACCCAAGTCGCATGTGGAGTCGACTTCGTCTGCGACTTCGGCACCTCTTGGTTCCTAATTTTAACGCTGGACAAAAATAGACACTTGAAGTCGCTGCTGGAGTCGACTTGGGGATCGACTTGGCCTAAGTCGATGTCTGAGTCGATGTCTGAGTCGACTTGGAGATCGACTTGACCTGTCATACTTCATATTTTTCATTTTTATATCCTTAAACAAAATACAAAACACATTAGTAGCTAAAACTTACTTAAATTGTGTTGTTAGTCATCAAAACACATGCTTAGGATATTTTGTATTTGATTTTATCAATTGTTTCCAACAACATATAGATGTTTAAAATTATCAAAAAATATATAAATGTATCCAAAAATGGTAAAACTAAGTTTGTATGTTAAATACATTTAGATAAATATGCGAAAAAAGTAAAAAAAGTTATTGTGGATAGGTTATCTGCGGTGTGCTAAACAGGGCATTTGCTTAGTCCGAACTAACACGATCATTTCTCTCTATATATACACACTTTTGAGTAGATAGGATTCACCCAAAACTGTAATAAGTAGATACGAGAAGTAATTTTACTTATTTTCTTTATTTTTTATGTATCTTAATCCTAATGGGATAAATGAGGTTCTTTTCAAATATACTTAGATAATTTGACTATAATCGCAAATACATTTATTTAAGACGTATTTAAGAAATGATAGAATTTTTGGTTTAAAATTTTTTGAGACAATAATATAATATGACATAGATAATAATAATGAGTAAAGAAAATAAAGCCAAACAAGATAGATTAGTTGTATAAAAATAATTAAAAATTAGAGTAGTTGTATATAAAGATGTGAAAAAATAATTAAAAAATAAGATACTTGTTGATAGTGAAAATTCTAAATTAAAAAGTTTTTATTATAGCCAAACATGCCCTTAGTTTAAATGTATAACTTATATATTTAACCATAATTATAAATTTACCCATGTCATTTGGGCATTATTATGGCTCCATCACTCATTGTCATGTGTGAGCATATTCACAAATATATGCAAATTAAATAAGCATATTTCAATTTCGAAAACTAAGTTGATATTTAGTTTTATAAATATACTTATATATTTTGCATATATTTACATATACTTACATGGTGATATTATAGTGACAAACTATGATGGCATGAGTATATTGATGATTATGATCCAACTATATAGAGGTTATTTATAATTTTCAAAACTAAGTGGATATATTTATGATTATAATCAAATTGTGTAGATATATTTGTAAACTAGTCAAATATGCATATAATATACTATTCAAAAAATGTTATCAAAATCCCGATCAAATCTAATTAAGCAAGGTTTCACTTATATATCCTCCAAATATTAAACTCTCACATTTAAACTCAGTGTGCTCGGGTGCAAGACTCATTTTTTAATTTTTAAAAGTTTTTTATAAAACTATTAATCTTTTATATTTAAATTATGTATTAAATATTATTATTTTTATAGATGTGTATATATATATTTTTTGATTTAAAAAGGGAGATTTCTATCATTTTTAATTGACTTAAATAGCCCCATTTCAAAAATAAAAAATATATATCCCTAAAAATGATAAACTCCATTTATAAAGATTATGACTTAACTATATTTAGATTAACAGTTTTATAAAGAAGTTGAAAATAAAAACATAAATTTTGCTGGGTGTATTGATTCAGGCCTCACTGTCACTTTTAAATTCAAACCGCAAGTACTGTTGGCATCCGGCGTGGAGGTTTTTATTATCGTCAAGTTCCGCAAGAGTATCGGGTATTTTGATTTTATCCGAGTCGAAGAGAGTCGAGTCCAGTGGAGTTACCGCTATTCTGTTTCTTGCTTTCTTTCGTCAACTGCGGCGTAGAATTAAAAGGCCACGTGTTTCAGCCAATCGGAACGTCACACGTGTAGCCACACTAATGACTTGTCTCATCATTCAGCCCATTAACAAACCATCTACGATTTTTCAAAAAAAAACAAACAATCTACGATTTTTTTTTTTTTAACTGTGTTTGTTTCGGGTAAAATTTTTTACTCTGGGCAGTAATTATATTTTTAAATTAATTAGTTGACTAATTTTTCTGTACAAATTACTTTATTTTTAATTATTTTTATTTTTTATATAACTATGGGTGCAACTAACCTATATATTTTAACTTTATTTTTTTTATTTTTCATCGTTATCCTTATCATATTACATCATTTTTTCTTATTTTAAAAACTTTTATACTAAATTATTTGGAAAATAATAAAACTTGTGAATTAAAAAATTTTTAATGTAAAAATTTTTGAAATTGAAAAAAAATGATATAATATGATAAAGTAATGATGAAGTAGAAATAATAAAGTTAAAATATATAGGTTAATCACAGAAGTATAACTTGGGCTAAGTTAGCCCAGGCCCAGCCCACAAAGTCCAAATTCTAATGATATAATTTGTTTTTTTTTTACAACTCGAACACGAAGATTCAGAATCCAAGTAACCTGATTTCTAAATATGATAGGGTTAGAGTTTAAGTGAACTTGAACCCAAAGAATGCAAGCTTGATTTTTCATTTTATGTTTATTATAAAATATATTATATACATAATATCTAAATAATATTTCTTTATATTTGTGTATTTTATGTTATCTATATTTATATTTGAATGCATATTTGATACATTGTAATTATATTTTAAATGAAATATAAATTATATTTTAAATGAAGTATATTATTTTCATTTATATTAATATTTTACTTCTATCATTTACTCTTACATCTATGAATTTATCATTTATCATGTTTTTGATATTAAATTTTCTTCTAGAAATATTCTTTGTATTGCTTATTTTTTAAAAATTTGTAGTTTGATTATATATTATTATGTTTACTTATATGATTTGTTATTAATGAAAGTTTAAACTTATCGCTCTTAAATAAAAATGTAAATTTATTAACCTAAATTCCAACCTAAAATTAGACCCGAATCCGATTTTCAAAAATAAAGTTAGGGTTAGAATAATATTTTATAAATAGGGTTGAAGTTAGGATTGGGGTGAACCTGGATTTTATGAGCGCTTGTTGTACCCTAGTTAGTTATACAGATAGTTTGTAGAAATAATAAAAAAAATTGGATAGTTGTATAGAAAAATATAAAAAATTAAAAAATAAAGTAGTTACGAAGAATGAAAGATTTTTATTGACAAATTTTAATTTTAAAATTTTTATATGTAGCCAAACAAACCTTTAATGTTTAAGTTTCATTCATAGACGTCGGTAATAACTAATTATACATATCCAAGATATTAATTTTCTATATAGTGATTTTAGTATGAACACCATTAGTAACGGTTGGCTGTTTCATTACACAATATAAAAAGTTTCATCCAAGAAAATACCACATTGTTCATTAAAATTCGAGTTCACTTGATTTTAATGAGTAGAGGGAAAGTGAATATTTTTAAAAAGTGTAAAAATAATGTAATATGATAAGAGTAAAATGTTAAATAAACAGAATAGTTATATGAGAAAAATGATTAAGATATACAGATAAAAAAGAAAAAATATAAAAATTAGATAATTAAGATGTAAAGTTAATTTTGAACAATGTGCTAAAGAGTTGTGGAAGTGGGTTTCCTACCTTCATTTTCTAGACGGATGTATACACTTGTTTAAATTATCTAGCTTTTTAATTTTCATGTAGAAATAAAATTTTAGAATCTTCGTATAGATGTCTAAATCAAAGCTTCTGCAGCAAATTAGTATGTTCACTAATTAGTCTGAATAAGCTTTATCCTTTCCCATTCTAATAGGAGAATAAGTAGTTGCTACGTGAAATTGTTATTCTTTAGGGTATCATCATATCCTTTTGGATTTTGTAACACGAGTTGGTAGGAGACCAGCACCATCCCATAACAAGAGAAAGATAACGGCTTGTAAGGCATATACACTGCACGTCAAGGAAATTTTCTATCTTTAATTTACTTTTAATTTTCCTTTAGAGACATGGAGCGAGAAAAATGTTTGCCTTCGCTAATTGATTTATATATTTTCCATTAAAATATTTTTTCCGATTCACATGTCATACGTTGATGATGATGATGATAATAATAATAATAATGATGATAATAGTAATAATAATAATAATAATAATAATAATAATAATAAAATTTTCATATGTTGACAACAAAAATCGTGTGTTGATAATAAAATTTTCATATGATGACAATAAAATTTTTATTGTATAATAAAAATAACTTTTATTATATGTTGTTAATAATAATATAAATTTTTTAACAGGCATTAATAAAATTTATTGTACAATAAAAATAACTTTTATCATATGTTGTTAATAATAATATACATTTTTTTATCATATGTTGATAATAAAAAAATTAATCATAAGTTGATAATATAAAATTTTGACCTTCATGTGCTGATAATATAAGTTTTTATTATGTATTGATATAAATAAAATTACTTTATCATATATTGATAATAATTAATTCTTTAATCATGTGTTGACAATAACAAAATTTATATATATTGATAATTATAAAATTTTATGATATGTTTATAATGAAATAATATTTAATTTATCATATGTTGATAATGGAAATAAAATTTTATTATAAGTTGATAAATTAATCTAGATCTGATATTATTCTTGTATTAGATTTTTTATGTTTCTGATGATTATCTTTATGGTATTTAAAGTGGAAATAATATTAAATTTTAATTTATATATTAAAATTTAATTTATCAATATAAAGTAATATGTGAATTCAAGACATATTTTTTATAGGATTTTTTCTAAATATATCTATTACATTTGACTCTAATCTCAAATATACATACTATATTTAAAAAATTCTAAATATATTCATTACATTTGCATTTAATTCAAAAAATACTCATTTCATTAAAGTCTGTTAGGTAAGTTAGTGGACATCTGTCTAAATGCGAGTTATATTTGCATAAATTGTTGAGAAATCTTATTGATTAAAATTATAATCACTTCAGGATCCTTCATGCTAAATCACTAAGAAAAATAAATCAGAACTAGAAGATACCTAATAATATATCTAACAAAATATTAATACTTAATCTTTAGACAAAAGTATTAACTTGTAAGCGGTGCAGTAATCTCTCTTGGTGCAGTTATCAAATATTGATAATAAAACCTTGCTAAATAATAAGCCTTTCTTTAAACTGACTATTATTTATATATAATAGCTGATTATCATTACATATTTATAACTACAAGTGTCTATGAATTCGATCAAATATTGATCTTCTTTTGGGCCATTGCATATCCATATTAATTATATATACATAACGTTCTGGTAATGGTATAATATTCTGGCATAATATTTTGGTACGATGAGTCAAGTAGAATTCACAAAGGGTGTGTTTGATAATAAACAAAACTTTTGATGAAAAATTTTAGACAGTAAAAGTTGTCAAATGATGTGATATGATAGGGGTATTGGTGAGTAGTAAAGATGATAAAGTTAAAATAGATAGGTTAATTATGTGGATAGTTGTGTAGAAATGATCGAAAAGTAGGATAGTTGTGTAGGAAAATGTGAAAAAATGATTAAAAAATATGAGAGTAAAAAGTTTTAGATTGAAAAGTTTTAACTTGACATTTTCTGCCTATAGCTAAACACACCCTAAGAGACAATAAGTTTTGAATTGTTTGAGATTAATATGCTTTATGAAAGACTAAAGAGAAGAGAAGTAGAGAGAAGGAACAAAAAAATAAAAAGAGAAATTAGAGAGAGAGAGAGAAAAAAGGAAACTAAAGAGAGAAAGAAATCAAATAGAAAGGAGAGAGAGAGGAGAGAAGAAAGGAGAGGAGAGAGAGAGAAAAAAGAAAGGAAAGGGAAAAGAAATAGAATAATAGACAGAAGGAAAGTACAATAATTAAATTACAATGTAAATTAAATCTCAATTAAGAAAATAATTAAATGATTGTAAAAGTAACATTTAATTTATCAAAGCATGAAAGAAAACTGTATTCAAGTTAATCTAAAAATTATAAAGTAGAAAATAAAGCAGTAAATCTAATCCAAAAATTTTAACTACAAAATTAATAACTATAAAACACTAAAAACAAACTATAAAACAAAAATAAATAAAAATTATATAACTCAAAGTGAACAGCAAATCTCCACTATGAGCCATTTATCCCACTTAAAATTATCCCATGAAGTGAGGGGTACGCCGGGGTGGGGTTGATTGTCTCACTCAAGGGAGGTGCCTCTTTTAATGAGTATCCCACAATTCTGATGAATTCCCAGTTAGCGATATGGGATTCTTGATTTCCACTGCTGGAAACTACCCATTTGCTTGTTGCCTTTTGAGAGCCAACTCATGGGAAGCGCTTCCCACGTGTTTCTCACAGGAAGTGTCATATCCATCGTCCATTTTTAAATCGATGGCTGAGAACAGAATGGGCACTTTCGGTACAAAAATTTGCCTGAAGGAGAGATTTCTCACACGCATTGGTCTCTCTCCCCTTCTCCACTACTATCGCCCGGTTTCCCTCTTTCTCAATTTTTTCTCCCACCCATCCCGTGATTTCTCACACGCACTAGTCTCTCTCCCCTTCTTTGTTACCGCTGCCCTATCTTCCCGCTTTCTCTATTTTTTGTCCCCCCCCACATCTCCTCTTCGCCGCCGCCGCCCAGTCTTCCCTCTTTCTCCATTTTTTCTCCCACCCATCCCGTAGTTGAGCCTAAGGAGAAATAGTGAATAAGCGGCTTCAATTTGATTCACAGCAGCTCTTTCCACTCCTCATCACTCTCGAGAAAATCATCCACAACGGGTAGATGAAGGAAATTCGATTCATAACTGCAACCCCCTAGGTTTTCTCCTACCTCCTCGATCTCCAGTCAAATCCCATATGCAGTTTTGAGTTTTTTTGTGAATGTGTTGCAAAATGTGTGTGATTGGCTGGTGGTGAAGAGAATGGTGTTGGAAACATGTGAAAAATAAGCCAAGTCTATGTTTTGATGATTAACAAATCAATTTGAGTAAGTTTTGGTTACTAACATGTTTGTAGAGATGATTAAAGGATATACAAATGAAGAAAATGAAGCATGACAGGATAAGTTGATTTCCAAGTCGACTCTGGCATCGACTTAGGCCAAGTCCATTCTCAAGTCGACTCCAGCAGCGACTTCAAGTGACATTTTTCGTCCAACGTTGAAATCGGGGAGCAAAGCTACCGAAGTCGCAAACGAAGTCGACTCCGCATGCGACTTGGGTGAAGTCGCAGACCAAGTCGACTCCAGCATCGACTTCAACCATGATTTTCTGTCCAGAGTTGAAATCGAGAATGAGAGCTGCCGAAGTTGCATCTCAAGTCGACTCCGCATGCGACTTGGGTGAAGTCGCAGACCAAGTCGACTCCAGTGCGGAACTTGCAGAACTAATCGACTCAATGCTAGACTCGAGTGAAGATGAAGGCTAAGTCGACTCAAACACTCGACTTGGATCAAATGAAGATCAAATGAAGACCAAAGCAAGCAGGGTTGCATGAATCCATCATGTTGGATTATGAACACATACTCGGACATCTTCCATGCATTCCAAGACTCAAGACTCAAGACACGGAATCAAATATTTTTCTTTTAAGATAGAAGAATCATAAAGAGTCTTAAGTGTTGGAAACAATTGTTGAAATCAAATGCAAAATATCCAAAGAATGCGTTTTGATGATTAACAACACAATTTGAGTAAGTATTAGCTACTAATGTGTTTTGTGTATTGTTTAAGGATATAAAAATAAAAAATACAAAGTATGACAGGTCAAGTCAATCTCCAAGTCGACTCAGACATCGACTTGGGCAAGGTCATTTATCAAGTCGACTCCATTTTCGACTTCAAAGGTCATCCTCTGTCCAGAGTTGAAATTAGGAGCAAGAATTCTCGAAGTCGCAGACCAAGTCGACTCCAGTATCGACTTCACATGACACTTTCCTTCCAGCGTTGAAATTGGGGAGCAGAGCTGCCGAAGTCGCACATGAAGTCGACTCCACTTGCGACTTGGGCGAAGTCGTAGACCAAGTCGACTCCAATATCGACTTGAGCATAACAATGCAGGATTTGAAAAGCTAAGTCGCAGACTAAGTCAACCTGACTTGCAACTTGAGTGAAGCTGAAGGCTAAGATAACCCAAGCTTTCAACTTAGATCAAAATGAAGGCTAAAACAAATTCAAAGAAAGTAAAGTTGTATAAATTCATATAAAAGTGATGAGAGAACAATTATTGGATAAGCGGAGTCATTTCAAAGTATTTTAAGTTCACTTGGCAGGATATGAAGGCCAAGTCGCACCCGAAGTCGACTCCAGCATCGACTTGGGTGAAGTCCAAGACCAAGTCAACGCAAGGAAGAACTTGAACAAGCTAAGAAATGGCGAAGTCGCAGGCCAAGTCGACTCTAGCATGCGACTTGGGTGAAGTCGCAGGTGAAGTCGACTCCATATGCGACTTGGAGGCGTAACGTTCGAATTTTTGAACGTTGGAACATTTATTTTGCGCCAACCAACTTCATAACGTTAAAAAATCTCCCTCTTCTATATATAGACACTCAAGCAAACGTGGAAACATACAAGAAAGAGCTGAAAAAGAGGAAAGAAGTGCTACTAAGAGTTTTATCTCACTTTCTTCTACAATTGAGTGATCTAGATACTTTCAAAGGAAGAACGAACTTCAAAGTTGCTGTTTGCTTCAACGCAATACGATTCGTTGCTTCTACAGATTCTTCCTCGAGCTGAAACTTGCTACACAAATCTGTAAAGTGTAGATTTCTTCTATTTCATCTTATTATTTGATTTTTGGTGCTTGGTTTGATTTTGGTGTTTCAAACCAAGCTATAGCAAAGTAGGGTTGTGATTTGTGAAACCCCGATCTTAGACACATATATGAAACCCTAGGGTTGTAAACCCTAGGTAATATGTTAATAAAATATATATTCATGAGTATGGAAAATATGTGAGAATAAAGGTTAAAATAATTATTTATGAAATTCGGATGAATAGTGCACGTGAATAGTAAAACGTGAATAGTAAACGTGGGATTAAAGAATATGTTAAGTTAATCACTTTGGATTAACTTAATCACAAAAAGACAAAAAAGGAAGCTTCCCACAAAAGGACAAAATAGCTACTTTTTGATTTATTTAGTATTTTCGGATTTTAGTGGATTTTTGAGAGAAAATAAAGAAAAATTCATATCTTGCAATTCGGACATCGGATTGAGATGAAATTTTTTATGGATGGCCAAAATATGATGATGAACATGATGAGTGGTCCAAGATTGATCAAAAATCATGAATTAAGGGTCAAGATTAAATGTCAAGATCAAAAAGTAGCTTTACTTTTTCATTAATTAGTATTTGACTTTGGATTAATTTTAATTAATTAAATGGATAAATAATTAATGAAAAGCTGCTATGGATGCTGGAGCTTGGACTTTTGGGGCCAAATCCAATGGTCCAAATCCATCATTATCAAAAATCAATGGCTAAGATTGAATTAGCCTAAAATAATTGATTTAATAAATCAAAAAATTATAAAAAATAGGGCTGCCATAGGGGAGGCGTGAACAGTATCTAGGGTGGCTGCACATGGCTCAAAGAACCTTTTGGAAATTAGAAAAAAATACATTTACAATTTAATACCTCAAGCAAGGGGGGGTAAAATCCAATTTGATGAAAAATTAAAAAGTATAAATAGGGGGCATGGGGTGAACGACCAAAGCACTCAAACCCAGCTCCATTTGAGCATTTTTTCATCCCCACCACGTTTTAGCCTCGAGGAGAAAGAAGAGGAGGAAGTTAGAGAGAGAAAGTCCGAGAAAAAGTGGGATATCTCCACTTCGGGTAAGCAATTTCTTTCCAAATTTCTTTTGGATGTTAAGTAGGGTAAAATCATGCTTAGATAATTCCTAATCATGAGAAAATAAGTAAAGTTATAATGCTTAATTAGAATTATGCCGAAACATCGAAAATTTTGAGCGAAGATAGAGCATTCGGGAAAATCATGTATGATATATGGAAATAATGCTCCAAATTTGATAAATGATGATTTGGGATGTATTATTATGATAAATATAATGTTGGAATATTAATTTCATGATTTTTGGAATTAAGGATTATGCTTAAGTGAATTTATGTTGATTTTTAGTACATGGAGAAAATGATTTATTTAACCAAGTAAATGATGATAAATTCAAAATGTATGAAATTTCCCATGATATACGAAGCATAAGCTATGTCATGGTATTTTTTATTTTTGGGAAAAATGTCAATTTTTGGAACCCATGAACAGTAACCCAGTTTGCTGTGAACAGTAACCTCGGGTGAACAGTAACGTGAACAGTGATGATGAACAGTAATCTGCTACAGTGACATGAACAGTAATTATGAACAGTGAACAGCGTATTTTGGGAAAAAATTGAGATTTATTTTTGTATATTTATGAGGATATATGGATGGAATTTTTAAAGGATTTATGGATAAAAATTCATATAAATGAGTAATGACCAAGTATTTATAAAAGGAAAACCTCTATAAAAATGAGGTAATATGTGATCGTAAAGCATGCATGGGAAGCAAGCTAAGACATGGAATAGATGGATAAAATATCCAATTTCCTTGTATAGGAAAATGAAAGGAAAGGATAAAGGAGTCAGGTTGAAGCAAAGCAAAGGTAAGCAAGCAAACCCTTTTGAAAATGTGATTTTATTCCCAAGTATTTATGAAATGTGTTTAAGGGTGGCCATTCCTATAATGTTTTGAAATGATGAATGTTTATGAGTTTTTATGAAAAGTCATGCCGGCATATTGATATCATGTGATGTTCATGGACATGTGCACATGTATGATGTATAAGGAAGAGGCTATGGTGGAGGTAGAAAGTGGATCAGAGGGTCCCCTTCACTATTGCCGAGTCGTATGGGCTGTGTGCCGACGGCGTCCTCCCTAGAGGTGGAGGCAAATGAATGTTATGTGTGAATGGATGCATTGCATTTTCATACATGGATTGAAAAGAAAAGCATGGATTTGAAATGATGTTTTTAAAGGAATAGTGCAAATAATTCTCTACATAAGAATGACAAGTTACCTGGTGTAAGAGGTATATAACGCTGGGGAAATCAAAAGTCATGCATGTAGGAACCATGTAGGTGTCAAGAGGAAGAGAGGTTCCTCTTGATGAGGCCAAGTCGGAGACAGCCGGCGTATTGGACCATGTTATGTGAGATGTTCCCTGGGCTAGCGTACCTACACACGAAGGTTTATGTCAGGAATGGAAAGAAAGTATTTGCACACATGGATTTGAAAAGATATTTTTAATGGATGATGCAAATAATTCTCTACATGAGAATGACAAGCCACCTGGTGTAAGAGGTATATAATGCCGGGAAAATCAAAAGTCATGCATGTAGGAACCATGTAGGCGTCAAGAGGAAGAGAGGTTCCCTTGATGAGGCCAAGTCGGAGATAGCCGGCGTATTGGACCATGCTATGTGAGATGTTCCCTGGGCTAGCGTACCCGCGCATAATGGTTTATGTCAAGAGTGGAAAGGAAGCATTTACACATCCAATGTTTATGAAAAAGTTTCTATTCCGTTGATAGTTGATCACTTGGTAGGTGTCTTCTATCGAATGGAGAGAAATGCATTTACGAATGATTTACATGAATGGTTTATGAAAGGTTTCGAAATATGATTTACGAAAAGGTTTCTATTCCGTTGGTAGTTGATCACTTGGTAAGTGTCTTCTATCGAATGGAGAGGAATGCATTTAAAATGAAAAATACTTGCTTATTGAGTTTCGACTCATGTTTTGTTTTCCCAACCTCAGACAGGTGTAGGGAAAGCCAAGAAATGAAGGACATGTGTTACTAAAGGAAAAGAGGAATCTACAAAGGTTAGTAGATTTTTGTATGAATAGATTCCCTAATGGGATATGATGAAAAAGACATAGGTTGTATGAAATTATGAAGTGATGAATAATATGAGAAATTGATGATTTATGATGTTATGGATAAGTCCATTATGAAGGATGATGAGTATATGTTTATATGATGAAAGAAAAACAAATGAAAAAAAATTGGACGAGATCCAATTAAGTACCCGCCGCGTGATCAGGACAACAATCCTGATTCACACTTACCAATCGACAAGATCCCGGAGTAAGGACAAATGTGACGTCTCCGTTCGGGGCGCCACATGATTGGAGTGGAACTCGTCACCTACTTGTGCTATTTGTTGTATACGCCCCCGAGAGCTAGAATCTAGAAGAGAGCGGAGGCTTTGGTTGTATATGCCCCATAGAGCTAGAATACAGAAGAGAGTGGAGACTCTTTTGTTATTCGCAGAATACATAGTAGAACCCAAGTCACAAGGGAGTGTGAGCTTGGAAAAGTGGAGTAGGGAAGGTTGCCCAAACCACTATAAACCTTGTCTACTATTTTTCATTTCCGCTTTCATTATCTTACTGCTTTATATTTGTTTTATTAAAGGGATCAAACTAAACCAGGATAAAATCTCTAATTTAAGTTTTTAATTTTTTAAATACCCAATTCACCCCTCCCCTCTTGGGTAATTGCCATCAACTCGGGACAAACAAGTGGTATCAGAGCAGGTCTTTGAGTTTTACCAAAGAGATCTTTTGATATGGCATCCCAATCCACTTCCGTTCCTGCATTTGCCGAAGGCCAATCCTTTACTAGGCCACCATTATTTGATGGGAACAATTTTAGATATTGGAAGCTACGTATGAAACAACTCATCATGGCTACAGATATGGACTCTTGGATTGCAATCCAAGACGGTGTGACTTTGCCTATTGATGAAAGAGCTTCCAAATAGACCAATGAGGAAGTGAAAATTGTAAAGAGCAACGCCAAGGCTATGAATTCATTATTTTGTGCTCTTATGACTTCCGAATATGATAAAGTATCCTCTTGTTTAATTGCCAAAGAGATATGGGATACACTAACATCTATCTATGAAGGAACTTCTCAAGTCCAAGGGACAAGAAAAAAATATTTTGATTGGAGAATTGGAAAACTTTAGAATGTTAGAAACAGAATATATTTCTGAAATGTTTGCTAGATTTTCCAAGATTACTAACGCCTTAAAAGGACTAGGAAAAACAATTTCTGAATCTGAGCAGGTCATGAAGATTCTAAGGGCACTACCCAAATCATGGACTCCAAAAATCATGGCAATAGAAGAAGCCAAGGACCTAAACACGTTGAAATTGGAAGACCTTATTAGCTCGTTAATGTCACATGAGCTAATCAAGAAAAGAAACGAGGATCACCACAAAGGCAAAAGAGCCATCGCCTTGAAAGCTGCACAAGACTCGGATGACACCACCTTATCATTTCAAAACGACGATAAAATTGCCTTACTTACAAAACGGTTCAGAAAATTTGTAAGGAAAGGTAGAAATTTCAAAAACTTTAAAGAAAGAAATTCTAAAGAGAAAAAGAAAGAATCAACAAAATGTTACCGGTGTGGTGGTTTGGGGCACATGCAAGCCCAATGCCAACGCCCGAAGAAAATAAAGCAAAGGAGCAAAGAAAAGATCAAGGCGACAACAGAAAATTTCAAAGAAACAAAGGAAGAGGCATGTACGTAAATGAAGAGGAATCTACAACATGTAGCTCTTCAAGTGAAGAATGTGAAGCAGATTGCGCAAGAATTTATTGCATAGCAAATTTCGACATATGTTTTGCAGCCACGGAAATCTTGGAAGATCAAGCTACTTCAACGAACTGCACAAGTAGTCAAGAGGTAACCTCCAAACAAAAATCTTTTTCAATTTTCTCTTCTACAAATGAATGCTTCAAATGTGCTGAATTGGAAGAACTTCAACAAGCCTATGATTCATTATATGAGGAAATAAAGAAATTAGGAAACAAGTTTACAATAAAGAAAAGACAATGTGATGCAGTAATAATTATGAATGGTAAACTTGCTGAAAAGATAGATAAATTAAAAAGTGAAAAGAATACCTTCGAAATTGAGTTAGAGAAACTCAAAAGGGAAAATGAATCATTAAATGAATCGCTTGTCAAGTTTTCTAATCCAAGAGAAAATGTGAAAATGTTCTTGAAAATGACAACCCAAACTTGTAAGAAAGGACTTGGGTATAATACATTTGAGCAAGAGAAATCTAATGCTCCGAGAAATAACGCCAAACCCATTTATACTAAACCTAAGATAAATCAAGTAGTTTGGACCAAAAGACCAACCGAGGAATAAATTACCAAATGGCTTCCAGTTTCTAGACTTCCGGGAGCTTGTAATTTTTGCAACAAGTTAGGACACAAAGTTTATCAATGCAAATTGAGAAAATTGCAAAACCTTGGTGTAAAATTGGTTTGGATGCCGAAAAGCATTGGTTTTATGGCTTCAAAGGTAGACCAACATAGACTCCAAAGGATAACTAACCCAAATGGACCCATAAAATGGGTACCAAAAGGATGAGCTCCACTTGATTTAATTTTTGCAGGTTTGTCTTAAAGCTAAGGCCAATAACATATGGTTTATGGATAGTGGCTGCTCAAGACATATGACAGGAGAAAAAGGACTGTTCCATAAGATCAACCCATGCAATGAAGGAACAGTAGCTTTTGGAAATAATGAAAAAGGTAAAATAAAAGGTAAAGAAAATATTTATGGTATTTCAAATGCATGTATTGAAGATGTACTATTTGTTGAAGGACTCAAACACAACCTAATGAGTATTAGTCAACTATGTGATAAAGGATATAAAGTTGTATTTGAATCCTCTATATGCAATGTTTTTTATGATGAACACATAATATTTAGTGGCAAAAGACATGGAAATGTATATTTGGTTTGCCTTGATGAACTAGAGGAAAAATGTCTAATATCCATAGAAAATGATCCATGGATATGGAATACAAGGCTTGGACATATAAATATGTCAAATATTAAAACATTGTGGAAAAAAAATCTATTACAAGGTTTACCAAAGCTCAAATATGACAAGGATAAGATTTGTAAAGCTTGTTAACTATCTAAACAACCCAAAATGCCATTTTCCACCAAAAAGGAAATTTCAACAACTAGACCACTTGAGTTGTTACATATGGATCTTTATGGGCCATTGGACATTTTAACTCTTGGAGAAAAAAGTACGTGTATGTAATTGTTAATGATTTTTTAAGATTTACTTGGATTATACTCTTAGCTAGCAAAGATGAAGCATTTTCTATGTTTGTCACGTTTTCAAATTTGGTGCAAAATGAAAAATAAAGTTCAATCATTTCCATTAGAAGCGATCATGGTGGTGAATTTGAAAATAATCAATTCATAGAATTTTGCAATGAAAAAGGAATTCACCATACATTTTCTGCCCCAAGAACTCCTCAACAAAACGGAGTTGTTGAAAGGAAAAACCGGACAATACAAGAAATGAATAGAACCATGTTAAATGAGAGTAAATTGTTAAAAAGATTTTGGGGCGAAGCTGTAAGTACAGCTTGTCATGTATTAAACCGAGTTACCATTAGAGCAATATTAAAAAAGACCCCATATGAACTTTGGAAAGGCAGAAAACTGAACATATCATATTTCCATACTTTTGGATGTACTTGTTATGTGTTAAATAATGGAAAAACAAATTTGGAAAAATTAGATGCCAAAAGTGATGAAGCTATTTTCTTAGGTTATTCATCAAATAGCAAAGCATATAAGATTTTCAACAAAAGAAATCAAATAGTAGAAGAATCAATACATGTTGTTTTTGATGAATTTAACCAAACTCCGAGAAAGGAGAATGAACTAAGTGATGAAAATGATACAAAAGCGAAACAACAAGAACAACAAAAAGAAACCGAGCTCAAGCCAAAAAATCCCATGGAGGAAGAGGTAAGTGAAGGTAATGACTCCTACAAACCTCCAATTGATTTGAAATTCAAAAATGCCCATCCAATTGAGCAAGTCATTGGAAATATTTATGAAGGAGTAAAAACTAAGAGATCAAAACAAAATATTTGTGGACAATATGCATTTGTGTCAAAAATTGAACCAACCACTATTGAACAAGCTCTTAATGATGAAAACTGGGTTATTGCAATGCAAGAAGAGCTAAATCAATTTGAAAGAAATAATGTATGTCATTTAGTTCCTAGACCAAATGATTATACCATTATTGGTACCAAATGGGTATTTAGGAACAAATTGGACGAAAGTGGACTTGTAATAAGAAACAAAGCTAGACTAGTAGCCAAAGGGTATTCCCAGGAAGAAGGGATTGATTTTGAAGAATCATATACACCAGTGGCTAGATTAGAAGCCATACGCATTTTACTAGCATTTGCTTCTCACATGAATTTCAAATTGTTTCAAATGGATGTGAAAAGCGCATTTTTGAATGGGTACTTGAATGAAGAAGTATATGTTGAACAACCCCTGAATTTGAAGAAAATGATCAATCAAAATATGTTTATAAGCTAACCAAAGCATTATACGGACTAAAACAAGCCCCACAAGCTTGGTATGAAAGGTTAAATAGATTTTTGATTGATCATGAATTTCAAAGAGAAAAAGTTGATACTACTTTATTCATCAAGTATAAAAGTAAAAATATTTTAATTGTGCAAATTTATGTAGATGATATAATATTTGGTGCTACTGATGAAACTCTGTGCCAAGAATTTTCTAAGATTATGCAGAGCGAAATTGAAATGAGCATGATGGGAGAATTAAATTTCTTCCTTGGACTGCAAATCAAGCAACAAGCTGAAGGAATATTCATAAATCAGTCCAAGTACATCAAAGAAATGCTAAAAAAATTTGGAATGCAAACTAGCAAAGGAGCAAATACTCCAATGAGTTCAACAATCAAGATCGACATGGACGAAAATGGTAAATGTATCGATCAAAAGCTTTATAGAAGTATGATAGGATCATTGTTGTATTTAACTGCTTTTAGACCGGATATTCTTTTCAGTGTATATATGTGTTCTAGATTCCAAGCATGCCCTAAAGAATCACATTTATTGGTTGTAAAAAGAATTTTTTAAATATTTGATAAATACCACTAATCTTGGACTATGGTATCCAAAGGGGTCAACGTTTGATTTAATCGGCTACTCGGATGCAGATTTTGCCGGTTACAAAGTAGATAGAAAAAGTACTAGTGGAATATGTCAATTTCTTGAAAACATGTTGATTTCATGGTATTCAAGGAAACAAACTAGTGTTGCTCTATCTACGGCGGAAGCTGAATATATAGCCGCCGGGAGCTGTTGTGCCCAACTACTTTGGATGAAACAACAATTAAAAGATTATGACATTGATTATTATAATATTCCAATTAAATGTGATAATACAAGTGTTATTTGTTTAACTAAAAATCCAGTATTACACTCTAGAACCAAACATATAGATGTAAGACATCATTTCATCCGTGAACATGTTGAAAATCATGATGTTTGTTTGGAATATGTGAAAACTCAGGATCAAATTGTTGATATATTCACTAAACCTTTAACAAAGGAATCATTTTACAAAATTAGAAATGATATGGGGATGATTGAGTTAAATTAGGGATAATTAGATGAAAAATAGACTTCGACAGATTCAAGTCGATAAGCCAAGTTGACTCCGGAATCCCCAAGTTGACTCCAGTGAAGTCGACTTGGGCATGGCGAAGTCGACTTCGCCTAGGGCAAAGTCGACTACGCGCGCGACCATCGGGATTCCAGGCCGTCCGGCCTCCTTTTTCCCTTCTTCTTTCTTTTCTTCTTCTTTCTTCCTTCATCTCTTCTTTCCGGCGCCAAAACCTCTATTTCTCTCCGGCTTTCCTCTCTGAGTCCTGTTTCTCTCCGAATTTCCTCTCCAAATCTCATCTTTCTCTCTCTATCCTCCATTATTCTCTCTTTCTTTCGCTGACAACCACTGTTCTCTGGCTCGTCTCTCCCTCTCTCTCTGTTTTTTTCAGACACGTTTTCATTTTCTCTTTCTCTATTTCTTTCTCTCTCTTGCCGGTCGGATCTCATTTTCTCTCTGTCCCACAGCGTTCTCCTCTATCTCTCTCTCACGAGCTCATCTCTCATTCCATACTTTGTTTTCATCTCTCACTTTCTCAGTCTCTCTCCCTTAAATTTCCTCTATCTCTCTCAAACTCCATTTTGCAAAATCCCATTACAAATGGCACTTAAATCTCTATTGCCTAAGCAAGCTGTCTCAAAACCATCCCTCAAAACCAGTTCTCAGACAATCCGAATCTCAAGCGGAAGAGGAAGTGCCCAGGAGGCAACAGACCCCCTCAAAGTGAGCCCGGGAAGAACCATCCACTTCCACAGGCCGCAGAGTCCGTTTCCAAGCTGCGACTCCATCCACTACTGCTGCTCGGGAAAAACATCCACAAACATCTCAAAGTACACAATCCGGGGCTAGAAAGAAGGCAGCCACAGCAGCTAAGGCACAAGTCCTGAAGATGCCAACCACTTACTTTAGGATAGAAATCCAGCATACTCGGTTCTACAAGTCGTTCTATGAACGCAAGGTATTCATTCCTAAAATCATTGATTTCAAATTTTTGAGGGATTATGAGTCCGACATTGAGGAGCTATTGGATTTCCAAGGGTGGACTAGCCTACTAAAAGCAGATGAAAGAGTATACCCAGATTCGACTCGTATTTTCTATTACCTATGGGATGACGAGTACTTCGATACATTTGTCAAAGGAGTTGACATATTTTTTGGAATCGGTGTAACCCCAAGGTTAGAGGAAGCAATCATGAATGTGGGGCAAATCTTAGAGGTACCTTATGAGGATGAGCCATTGCCTGAGAATCTGACCCTATCAGATATCTATAATCAACTCACCGGAGCAATAAGTATCATCCTGGGATCAAGTTTCTACATTACATGGACTTATTCCCGAGGCTTAGGGTCCTCAGACTATTGGTTGCACATTGCATCTACCCCAAAGGTGGGGGTAGAAATCAGCTCAACCCACAGGAGGTCGGCATACTATGGAAACTGGTAAACCGGGTCAAAATTAGTCTCCCTCGGTTGTTCATAGAAGCCCTAAGCTCTAGGAAAGACAACCCACGAGGGATTTTGCCTTATGGAACTTGGATCACGAAGATCCTAGAGCATTTCGGAGTTGATATTGATGGAGAGCCGTTCGAGGTGTTAAAGCCTACGAACGCAATCAACAAAGCATTGATCCAAAGAATGAAGATCAATGTAAATCAACTCCGGGCTGAAGCAGAAGAAGGTGCACCGGCTCCAGAGGAAGCCGGTGATGCATAAGTTGAGGGGGAGCAGCCCCCGCCATCACCAGAAGCACAACCTGCTCCACCACAGGATGCACCCGAGAAGCCTGCATTGCCGATGTCACATGGGTCGTGCTCTCCTAGAGGATCTGAGATTCCAGACCTGGCTCCACTCCCACCTTCTCGAGATACCTCCATTCATGATATTCGAGAGCATCTGGAGCAGCTAGAGGACCGGATGACCAGCCAGATCGCTGAGGTCCTACATGCCATCACGGATATGCATTCTCGACAGGATCGCATGGATAGGGAGCTCCGGACCATCTGTCATCACTTAGCATCCGGAAGTCATCGTCATCGATCTATCCCTGAGCTTGATCCTTTTGACACTAGATTAGTTCATCGAGATCCCACACCTGCTCCAGTCTCATCTTTTTACTCCTCGGCCCACATTCGATCCGTTCACCCGACTCCATATCCTATCTCTGCGTTCCAGTTCACCAAATCTCTTCGAGTCGACCCCTATTTTCTCGATTGACAAAAAGGGGGAGAAGTTTGAGAGTTTTGAGTTTAGATTTTTAGAATTTTGGGTTGGGTAGCTTGTATATAGGTTTCACTTGCATTTGAAACTTGTATGAAACTTTTTGATCATATATATGAAAAGGTTGCTTATGAAAAAGTTTGTTTGTGTTTTGATTACTTTTGCAAAGTTTATTATCACTTGAATTATGCTCTGATTACAAATGCTCTATTTTATGCTCTGATTTATTATGTTTGCTCTAATCATTAATGTTCTATTTTGAAATGGTTGAATGATTGTTTAAATAAAATTTAACTTGTGATTATTTGAAACAACATATGCAAAAGATGAAAATGAAATATATATGACAATTTCAACAAGTTCAAAAGGTAAATGACTTATGATGTCAAAACAGGATAAAATGACATATTGGAAGGTATAAACTCAAATTGGTTTTGTCAATCATCAAAAAGGGGGAGATTATTGGAAACAATTGTTGAAATCAAATGCAAAATATCCAAAGCATGCGTTTTGATGATTAACAACACAATTGTAGTAAGTATTAGCTACTAATGTGTTTTGTGTATTGTTTAAGGATATAAAAATGAAAAATACAAAGTATGACAGGTCAAGTTAATCTCCAAGTCGACTCAGACATCGACTTGGGCCAAGTCGATTTCTCAAGTAGACTCCATTTTCGACTTTAAAGGTCATCCTCTGTCCAGATTTGAAATTAGGAGCTAGAATTCTCGAAGTCGCAGACGAAGTCGACTCCACTTGCGACTTGGGTGAAGTCGCAGACCAAGTCGACTCCAGTATCGACTTCACATGACACTTTCCTTCCAGCGTTGAAATTGAGGAGCAGAGCTACCGAAGTCGCACATGAAGTCGACTCCACTTGCGACTTGGGCGAAGTAGTAGACCAAGTCGACTCCAATATCGACTTGAGCATAACAATGCAGGATTTGAAAAGCTAAGTCGCAGACTAAGTCAACCTGACTTGCAACTTGAGTGAAGCTGAAGGCTAAGATAACCCAAGCTTTCAACTTAGATCAAAATGAAGGCTAAAACAAATTCAAAGAAAGTAAAGTTGTATAAATTCATATAAAAGTGATGAGAGAACAATTATTGGATAAGCGGAGTCATTTCAAAGTATTTTAAGTTCACTTGGCAGGATATGAAGGCCAAGTCGCACCCGAAGTCAACTCCAGCATCGACTTGGGTGAAGTCCAAGACCAAGTCAACGCAAGGAAGAACTTGAACAAGTTGAGCATGGCGAAGTCGCAGGCCAAGTCGACTCCAGCATGCGACTTGGGTGAAGTCGCAGGCGAAGTCGACTCCATATGCGACTTGGAGGGGTAACGTTCGA
The DNA here is from genome assembly GCA_030490835.1 of Annona cherimola. Classification (NCBI taxonomy): domain Eukaryota; kingdom Viridiplantae; phylum Streptophyta; class Magnoliopsida; order Magnoliales; family Annonaceae; genus Annona; species Annona cherimola. Next base: position 39,643,227 of record CM059972.1, on the reverse strand, counting down.
ATTTTTGAACGTTGGAACATTTATTGCGCGCCAACCAACTTCATAACGTTAAAAAATCTCCCTCCTCTATATATAGACTCTGAAGCAAATGTGGAAACATACAAGAAAGAGCTGAAAAAAGGAAAGAAGTGCTACTAAGAGTTTTATCTCACTTTCTTCTACAATTGAGTGATCTAGATACTTTCAAAGGAAGAACGAGCTTCAAAGTTGCTGTTTGCTTCAACGTAATACGATTTGTTGCTTCTATAGATTCTTCCTCGAGCTGAAACTTGCTACACAAATCTGTAAAGTGTAGATTTCTTCTATTTCATCTTATTATTTAGTTTTTGGTGCTTGGTTTGATTTTGGTATTTCAAACCAAGCTATAGCAAAGTAGGGTTGTGATTGGAGTGGAACTCGTCACCTACTTGTGCTATTTGTTGTATACGCCCCCGAGAGCTAGAATCTAGAAGAGAGCGGAGGCTCTGGTTGTATATGCCCCATAGAGCTAGAATCTAGAAGAGAGTGGAGACTCTTTTGTTATTCACAGAATACATAGTGGAACCCAAGTCACAAGGGAGTGTGAGCATGGAAGAGTGGAGTAGGGAAGGTTGCCCGAACCACTATAAACCTTGTCTACTGTTTTTCATTTTCGCTTTCATTATCTTACTGCTTTCTATTTGTTTTATTAAAGGGATCAAACTAAACCGGGATAAAATCTCTAATTTAAGTTTTTAATTTTTTAAATACCCAATTCACCCCTCCCCTCTTGGGTAATTTCCATCAACTCGGGACCAACATTAAGAACAATCAAACATGAAGAAATTCAAGCAAGCAAGTCATTCCAAAGAATTTCAAGTTCAACTAGCAAGCTGAGGAAGTGAAGTCGCACCCGAAGTCGACTTCACCTGCGACTTGGGTCAAGTCGAGGACCAAGTCGACCTAGACTGGAACTTGAAAAAGTTACGGATAGTCGAAGTCGCACCCGAAGTCGAATCCATCTGCGACTTGGGCGAAGTCGCACCCGAAGTCGACTCCACCTACACTTGGGTCGCAACGGTCAGAATTTTTCGAACGTTAGCGCATTAAATGCGCGCCACCTACTTCCAAACGTTCGGATTCCTTCAATATTTATAAAAGACATTCAATATGAACGTGGAGGGTAGCTGAAACATTATTGATTGAGCACAACTCTCATCTCTAAGAGCATTAAGTTATCAAGCCAACATCTAGAAGAAGAACCTCGCTTTCAAACTGCCAAGAGCTGCTCGTTGAATCTTTCAGACTGCATTACAAGTTCTTCTCTGCGCCAAATCTGCCTCTACACACCAGTAACGTGTAGAAACTTTCTTTTATTTTTTTCTTGTTGCATTGAACTTGATTTAGTTTAGGTAACTAAGATCAAGTGTAAGCAAAGTAGTGTGTGATTGGAGTGGAACTCGTCATCTACTGGTGCTGTGAATTGTTGATGCCCCCTAGAGCTGGAATCTAGAAGAGAGCAGTGACTCTAGTTGTATTTGTGAAATACATAGTGGAACCCAAGTCACAAGAGGTGTGAGCTTGGAAGAGTGGAGTAGGGAAGGTTGCCCGAACCACTATAAAATCTTGCTTATTGATTTTTATTTCTGCTCTCAGCACTATATTGCTTTCCATTTGTTTCTTCATAAAGGGGACTAGATTAATTCGGGGTAAAATTTCTATTTAAGTTGAAAAATTTTAAATATGCAATTCACCCCTCCCCTCTTGGGTAATTTCCATTAACTCGGGACCAACAAATGGTAGAACCATGGCTGCTGCTGTCGGCAGGTCTGATGATTTGGTAGATGTTGTTGGTCGGATTTCTGCAACATGGTGCCATACCTGGTGGTGAAATGACTAGATCTGTGGATATCGGCAGCCATTAGAGGTGTATAAGGAAGAACCCGCCTTTTTCCTGTTTGCTATCTGTGTGAATCTATGTAGGTTTATTCATTTTACAGCCTATATATCAATAAATAGGTTAAAATAAAATCAGTTAGATCTAATTCTTATGCTATTTTTGGTTGTCTTAATTTCTACATTGAATAAAGCAAGCGGCATGATGCGCACATGCTCTCTATAGAATCTGTTTTCACTATTCTTGTTGAAGTATGTAGAGATAAACAATCGATTTTTATTAGTCCTTTTTGTATAAATATGAAATCATGCATTGGATAAGTGCTGGTCATACTCGTTTGCTGGATGACTAGCATCTATAACAGATAGATTATCACCCAGTTCTCCAATCATCTATTGTGCATTTAGTTTAGCCGTTGGATAGATGATGAATTTGATGGAGAAAGTAATCTTTTAAGAGGCTTTAGAAATTAAACAGATATGCAATTATTCTATTCTATCTAAAATAAACACCCATGCCATTAAGAGTTGGGCATATGCACAATTGCATCCCTGTTTAATATTCTTAGTACATATGATCATACTTGTATTTGGTGACTTGGTTGGATTTTCCATATCTGCATACAATTTTTTTATTTTTTTATTTTTATGATTGTGTACATGTGGTCTGCGATGTGTTATAGTATTGCAAATAATCAGTGAAGTTATTGCTGGGATTTTTGAGAATTATGTACTTGCCACATAATCATATTCTTGTTCTCATAATAAATTATGTATCAAGAGAGTTTGTAATCTATTCAATGTTCTGGAATCAGATGTTACAATGAGTAAATTCTTGTCCCAAGTATGAATTTAACAGAATCCACATAATTAAATTGAACTTAAGTTTCATAGATATATCAATGAGATATAATAATTTTCTTCATCATCACATGAAGATATAAAATATTACAATATTTCCTAGCATGAATATCTAAAAAATTAGAATAATTTCCATTATTATGATACGAAGATCTCGAATAACATATTAATTGTCTAGAAATGGCAAAATAATTTCCTTTTATCATCATATTAAGATCTCAAATATCATACTTGTTGTGACCAACTCCCATGGTGTCATGGTTAACATCCAAGGTATAGACGCTTGAGGTCCTAGGTTCGCGACTTGGTGACAGGATTCATCCTAGGTCATCAAATTGGGGTCAGATCAAAAAAATATCATACTTGTTTTTCAGAAATGGTAAAAGAGATTCATAACAATAAAAAATTTGAAGTAAGATTTTTAGTTTTTGGTTTTTGCTTTAAGGATGTTTTGTCATCATCAACATCATCCATGTTGTCCAATCCTAGCTAGGTGTAACCACAACAATACTATTCCAATTTTCTTATTTATAGAATCAATTTCTACAGGTTGTGAAATATTCTTACTGCATCTACCCATGTTCTTTTGGAGTCTTCATGTTCCTTTGTAAGGAGTTGAAACTCACTTCCATATGATGTTTTATTGTTCTTTTCTCGCACACAGTGTAATCATCTTTTTATCCATTACCATATAATTTGTCATTGTTGTTTATAAATCTTATTGACTGCTATTCCCTTGCCTTTCAACTAATCACCATTGTCTTCAGCTTTGTGTCTTCCCAACATTCCATCCCTTAGGTTTTCAAGCAGTATAGAAAATAGAAATGATTTCATGTTGTATACTATGTTACACATAAACTTCTTGGAGATGGTAACCTCTAATATGTTTGATTTATCTAGTCCTATGAACAACATGCACGTGATTAACAAACTTAATTGAGCAAGTTTCACTTTCTTTATTATTAGCATTCTATTTTATTATTATTTATTAGTTGCCATTTATTTTTGGTTCTCAAATATAAGCACATTTGTTTGTCATATTTTTTTGTTGTTTAACTGTTCTCATATGCAAAACATCTACAAAGATGTTAACATGATGAAGAGCAAGATTGTTGGGATCTGAAAAATATTTAGATTGGAAAATACTATTATTTTTATATTCTATTAAGTATTTCTACCCTTATTTGCTAAAGGGCCGTGTTCTTAATTACTTTTTGGCTAATATTTGAACTGCATGATACTATTAAGAGTAGTTAAAATTTTAAAAGATGCGAGTACTCTTGGAATGAGAATCAAGACATAGAATTGCATGTCCCATGTTCCTTCTTTTACCATTTCTGTTTTGCTTTGAAATGTCATAGGTCATCTCTGTAAGATTCTTTGATTTTGATCTTAAATTATTGAGCAGGTTAGTTCTAATGTTGTTATGCACCATGTTACGATTTGTTCTTTTTGTGCGTTTGGTGCTATTGCATTTGCCAAGCAGTTATTTTGTTGAATTATCTAATCTCTTTTCAAAATTCTAGATACAAGAGAGAGATCTCTGGTTGTTTGAAATCACAAGGCATCACACCCTTATTGCTATTAGTGGAACACATGGTATTGTTAACAGGCTTCCTTAATAATGCAATGGTCATTTTTGAGACTTTCAATTACCTCTTTGCTTGTTATTTCATTCATCTTATCTTCATACATTATAATTTCTACACTATTGTTCATGATGGGTGTTTATAGGAAAATCTACAACAGCAAGTATGCTTGCTGATGTTTTAAATGAAATGGGAGATGACCGTCTTCTCCCTTGCTCTAGCCACACTAGATCTCATCACCGTCTTCCCCCTTTCTCCCTTGCCCTAGCCATTGTCTTCTCCACTCATTCCTATCTCCCTCACTCGCATGCCACTTTTCGGTATCCGCCCCATCTCCTACATTTTTCTCCCTATCAAAACAGTGTTTGTGTATGCCGCCGAGCCAAAGGACATTTCTGAGAGAGGATTTGTGATGGTGCTTATTCCTAAACCAAACCGCTGCGGCCTTCTTTCGTCCTCTTTCTCCCCCATCTTGACCTACCCGCCTCTCACTCTCTTTCTAAACAAAATACTCCTCATCGCCAAATCTGATTTTTCTCTATCTTTACATCTGTCATTCCACTACTCTATTGGTTCTCTTCTTTGTCCCTTACTTTAACAACCCATTTTGGCAGCCCCCCAATTTTGCTGCTCATTTCACATAATCAGAACCCAAGCTACTTCTGCTGACGCGGTGGTACTGCATGAATCCTTCCATTCTCGCTGGAAGAACTCCTCCATTGTCATCGACATCTTTGACGAATGTAAGGATATGCTTTTAGATTCCATTTTTCTTTCTCACGCGGGATTCATGGATTGAGTTATTTTAGAAAGAATATTAGGGTTTTATATCTGTATGTTCCTCGCTTGTTCGCCCCTTAGTTTCCCTTGCTTTATCCCTTGCTTAGCATACACCTCTTAGTGGTGATTTCTTTATCTAATAATAAATATATTTCTTTCCTACTAGAAAAGAAGCTAGGGTATGCACCCTCATTTTTGGAGCTATGATCAAGCATGTATAAGATGCCAACATAATAGATTATCCAGTAGTTAGAGGGGTAAGGTTCTTTTGCCTAATTAAATAAGATACTGGACGTAAACTCATAGGATTAAAGTATTGAAGCCACCCATTATGCGTGGATCCCTTTAAATTTATCACAGGCCCTGACGGTAAATAAACACCGGTTAAAGGAGCATTAAAAGAATAATTCTTGTTGAAAGAGCTCTAGTGTTGTAAGTAGTTGCCCCTGTTCTACATGTCTGATATATAGGAATCCATTGACTAGCAATAAATAGTTTTGTTATACCAAAATTTACATTGATAATGTGTATTCAGCCGTTGCTATATTTTTTTTAACTTGGCTGCAATTGTTTGAATTTCCTGTAGTCACCCATTTATGCCATTCGTTAAAACTCCCTTGAATTATATAACATGTATACTGTTTACGGTCTCAATCCTGTTGTAGTGGATTTTCTTTTTGGGGTTTTTTATGTTGTTCTTCAATTGCCATTTTTATTATTTCCCTTCAGAATACTATGGACCTTATTTTGTTTCTCATGACTTTAAAAAATGTTGATGTTGCAATGGTATCCTCGTACCATATGTATTTTAAGTAAAGCATCATCGTTAACATGACCACACATTTGCAAATGCAATAACCATGTTGGGTTCGATAAATGATATATATTTTTTTGCCTTCAAGTTGGGAAAGTATTGTTATTCAATCTAAAACCAGCCATAAATGTGGTCGACTCCTATTATTGTTTTGGCATCTTAATTAGTAAAGCAGAAAAAAACCACATCATGAAAAATAAAATTTTGTACCTTGTTAGTTGAATGATATTAAATGATATTGTACACCTGCGCATATAAAGTATTGTAATCTTCAGAGTATTTGCAATTAATTCTTTGAATAAAAAAAATTGGATTTTGTAAGTACTCCACTGTGCTGCGGAATTTTCTCATTGGACATAAAATATGTTCGAGTTTTTTTGTCATAATGAGTCCCTATTGATGTGGGATATTTTGTCTTTAGTGTAACTTTTAAATTACTATTTTGTGCGGTCTGTAGTGGGTGCAAACAAATATAAATGGTTGGCTTCAGCCTGATTATTATGTTTAGAACATGCTTCCCTTAGGTGGCGAGCAAGGCTTAAGGGCAACAAGTGCACCTGTGGCTCTGTCGAGGAACCTTTTTGGTGAAAATAATCCACATATGACCTAAACGCACTTAGAAATTGTAAATATAATATGTCCATTTTAACTATCTAGTCTATTCGTGTTTTAAAAATCTATGTGCATTGTTACAATGTATTATGTTCTTTAATTGTACTGTATCAATTATAAATAGTTTTTATGATTGTGATATTCAATCGTGCATGTCGCACATTTGTGAGGACTATAGTGTGATACTCAGACCCAAGTAAGGCTTATATATATGCATTTGGCATATAAATATGGATCATGTAGGATTTAGTGGAATTATGAATGATTTTCTTTGCAATTTTGATGATTTATTGCAATTAGGGCAAATGGTTATGAATGATAATTATAAGCCGATACGGGTCAATGTGATTAAAAAGACCTAATGAAGATTAGAGAATGTGAATATATTGAGGATAATTACCTCATATATTATGATTTAACTAATGAAGATTATGTTGATAATTATGGAATTAAGGTGGCAAATGCTAAAAAATTCATAACTCAACGCCGATAAGGCGAATTGAGATGCAATTTGAAAGGTAAGCACATAATTTTGTGCTTAATCTTATGGAAAGGTTGGATTATGAACATTTTGATGAAATTAGGGTGAAAATCGACTATTACCATCCAAAGTTCAAAGATGACTTCAAATGATCATAACTTGAGGTAGAAAAGTCGGATTGAGACGAAATTTGAAATGAATGGTTAAAATTATAAGATCAATGCTATGAAAGAATTTGATCAAGCTAATGATGGTGGAACTATGCTTTCACAAAAATGGGTGTATATCTTTGACTTTTTGCACCCATAAAGCAATTAGCATTTAAGTTAAAGTTAAATAAAATAATTAAATAATTAAATGCAAAAATGAGGTGTCAAAAGGAGGTAAATTCCAGGTGATTTTATGAATTTCCTAAAATGATAAAATCCATAAAAAATCCTCTACATTAATGATGGATTTAAGGAGCTAATGGCTAGCTTAAGGGAGGTGGCATGCAGTGGACGATCAAGGGGCTATATACTTGATTTTTTTTTATTTTTTAAAAATGCAAAATATGCATTTAAATGAGCTACATGACTAGGGTGGTTAGTGGAAGTGATTTGAGATGGATTTTTGTAGCAAGAAAATGCCAAAAAGTACATGGTAAGTGGACCTCCACAAGTGGACAACAATATGGGCTTCAATGCATGGATTTTTGATGGATTTTTTTAAAGATAATTTGCTAATTTACTTGGAGCATATTTTGCATGTTATCAAAGGGGATAAACATGCATTTAATTACCTCTAATTGATGTGGCAAGTGGGGCCCACAAAGCTGAAAAAAATTCAACTACTACATAAGGGGTGGACGTCCATGTGTATAAGGCATTTTGTGAAAAAATTTTCAAGGAGCAAAAGCCCCTAACTCCAGCAGCTTGTGCACATCCCTGTCCAGCAAGAAAAAGGGGAAGAAAAAGAGGAGAAAAAGAGAAGGAAAAAGGGGAAGAAAGAAGAGAGATTCAAGCTAGGAAAGTTGAGTTCAAGTTAGATTCAATTCATGTAAGTATACTTCATGATTTGAGTTCTTTAATCCTAAGTTTTTCACCTCAACTTATGAGTCAAGAATTTGATTCAAAATAAACCCTTAAAGGATGATTCATAATGCCTTTGATTAGGGTATTAAATAAGGTTTGAATGAAAAGAATTAAATCATGGGTTCAAGAGGATGAAAATAAATATTAGGGTTGAATATGGGTTGATAATCATAACTAAAATTTTCTTAAACCCACACGTGATGTTGCTGTTTTGATGTGTTATTATTGTTGGTCCCGAGTTAATGGCAATTACCCAAGAGGGGAGGGGTGAATTAGGTATTTAAAAATTTACAACTTAAACAGAAACTTTACCTCGGATTAATCTAATCCCCTTTATGAAGAAACAGAATGGAAAGCAATATAGTGTAGAGAGCAGAAATAAACATCAACACACAGGATTTTATAGTGGTTTGGGCAACCTCCCTACTCCACTCTTCCAAGCTCACACCTCTTGTGACTTGGGTTCCACTATGTATTCTGCGAATACAACTAGAGTCTCCACTCTCTTCTAGATTCTAGCTCTAGGGGGCATATACAACCAGAGCCTATGCTTTCTTCTAGATTCTAGCTCTAGGGGACATCAACAATACACAGCACAAGTAGGTGACGAGTTTCACTCCAATCACACACTACTTTGCTTACACTTGTTCTTAGCTACCCAAGCTAAAACAAGTTCAATACAACAATAAGAATAAAAGAAAGTTTCTACACGTTACTGTTGTGTAGACGCAAATTTGGCGCAGAGAAGAACTTGTAGTGTAGGTGTAGAGATTCAACAAGCAGCTCTTGACAGTTTTAAGCAAGGTTCTTCTACTAAAGATTGACTTGATCACTTGAAGCTCTTAAAAATGGGAGTTATGCTCACTTAATGAATTCTCAGCTACCATCCTCGTTCATATTGAATGCCTTTTATAATTGTGGAGGGAATCCGAACGTTTGGAGGTAGGTGGCGCGCATTTAATGCGCCAACGTTCGAAAGTTTTCTGACCATTGCGACCCAAGTCGCAGATGGAGTCGACTTCGGGTGCGACTTCGCCAGTTCGCAACTTCTTCAAATTCCTAACTGGGTCGACTTGGTCCTCGACTTGACCCAAGTTGCAGGTGGAGTTTACTTCGGGTGCGACTTCACCTCGGCAGCTTGCTTGATGAACTTGAAATCTTCAGAGATGACTTTGATCATTTGTTTTTCTTCATATTGATTGTTCTCCCTTATATCTCTTTACATAGAATACCTTGGATTCCTTTTCTTGAGTTTTTGAGTACTTGAATCTTGGAATTCATTGCTTGCTTGAATTCCTTCATTGTTTGGTTGTTCTTCCTTTTGAGACTCTTTATAATTCTCACGTTTGACTTCATGTCTTGAGTCTTGAGTCTTTGAGTTGTCTTTTACCTTTATCTTCTTTTGAAACTCTTGAATCTACCATTTATCTTGATCTGCATGTTTCCGTATTGAAGTCGAAGTCGGAGTCGACTTGATCTGCATGTTTCCGTATTGAAGTCGAAGTCGGAGTCGACTTGATCTGCGACTTCACCCAAGTCGCATGCGGAGTCGACTTGGGATGCGACTTCGGCAGCCCTTGTTCTCGGTTTCAACTCTGGACGGAAATGACGCCTCCAAGTCGCGACTGGAGTCGACTTGGTCTGCGACTTCACCTCAAGTCACAAGCGGAGTCGACTTGGGATGCGACTTCGGCAGTTCTCGTTCTCAATTTCAACTCTGGAAGGAAATGACGTTTCGAAGTCGATGCTGGAGTCGACTTGGTCTACGACTTCACCCAAGTCGCAAGCGGAGTCGACTTGGGATGCGACTTCGGCACCTCTCATTCTCGATTTCAACTCTGGAAGGGAATGACGTCTTGAAGTCGCTTCTTGAGTCGACTTGGAGATCGACTTGGCCTAAGTCGAAGCTTGAGTCGACTTGGAAATCGACTTGACTTGCCATGCTTCATATTCTTTAAATTTATAACCTTAAGTCAATTCCACAAACATGTTAGTAACCAAAACTTACTCAAATTGATTTGTTAATCATCAAAATATAGACTTGGCTTATTTTCCACATGTTTCCAACAATCTCCCCCTTTTTGATGATTGACAAAACTGATTTGAGTGTATACCTTTCAATTGCTTTGAAACATGCTAGTTTTGTATTTTGAAGTTTTATCATACTCATGCAAACAATCAAGTTAAAAACATTCAAACAAAAGCTTAAAACTAGTCATAAAGATTTAGACTCAAATTTCAATCTCTTCTTAAAAACCATTTAGACTCAAATCCTGATCTCTTCTCCCCCTTTTTGTCAATGTATTAAAAAATTGAGATAGAGTGGGTAAAACTTTTTTGAGAACGGTGGGGTTGCTCCCCCTGAACCTGTGCTCCCCCTCAGTTTGTGCTTTGCTAAGTTAATTCAAGCATTCCTATATCATTTCTAATTTTATAAAATGATTCTTTTGCAAGAGGTTTGGTGAATATATCTGCAATTTGATCCTCTGTTCTTACATATTCCAAACATATATCATGATTTTCTACATGTTCTCTAATAAAGTGATGTCTAAGATCTATATGCTTAGTCCAGAATGCAATACTGGATTTTTAGTTAAACATATGACACTTGTATTATCACATCTAATAGGTATATCTTTAAAATCCATGCCATAGTCCCTAAGTTATTGTTTCATCCAAAGTAATTGGACACAACAGCTCCTGGTGGCAATGTATTATGCTTCCGCCGTAGATAGAGCAACACTAGTTTGTTTTCTTGAAAACCATGAAACCAACATGTTCCCAATAAATTGACATGTTCCACTAGTGCTTTTTCTATCTACTTTGTAACCGGAAAAATCCGCATCCGAGTAGCCGATTAGATCAAAATTAGAGCCATTTGGATACCAAAGTCCTATGTTGGTAGTGTCTACTAAATATCTGAAATTTTTTTTTACAGCTACCAAGTGTGATTCTTTTGGACATGATTGAAATCTAGAGCACATACACACACTAAACAATATATCAGGTCTAGAAGCAGTTAAATATAATAAAGAACCTATCATGCTTTTATATAATTTTAAATCAATTATTTTTCCTTTCTCATCTTTGTCAATTTTAATTGTTGAGCTCATAGGCGTGTTTGCCCCTTTGCTGTTTTCCATGATAAACTTCTTCAACATTTCTTTGATATACTTGGACTGGTTGATGAAAATCCATTCATTTAGTTGCTTGATTTGTAATCCAAGGAAGAAATTCAGCTCCCCCATCATACTCATCTCAAATTCTTTCTGCATAAGCTCAGAAAATTCTTGACAAAGAATCTCATTAGTAGCACCAAAAATAATGTCATCAATATAAATTTGAATAATTAAGATATCTTTTTCTTTGTATTTGATAAACAAAGTGGTGTCTACCTTTCCCTTTTGAAAGTCATGATCAATTAAAAATTTGCTTAATCTCTCATACCAAGCTCTTAGAGCTTGTTTTAATCCATATAATGCTTTGGTTAATTTGTATACAAATTTAGATCGATCTTTCTCCTCAAATCCGGGTGGTTGTTCAACATACACCTCTTCATTTATATATCCATTTAAAAATGCACTTTTAACATCCATTTGAAACAATTTGAAGTTCATGTGAGATGCAAAAGCTAGTAAGATGCGAATAGCTTCTAATCTAGCAACCGGGGCATAGGATTCCTCAAAATCTATTCCTTCTTCTTGTGAGTATTCCTTTGCCACAAGTCTAGCTTTGTTTCTCACTACAAGTCCACTTTCATCTAATTTGTTCCTAAAGACCCACTTTGTGCCAATGACAGTACAATCTTTTGATTTTGGAACAAGAAGCCAAACTTGGTTTCTTTCAAATTGATTTAGCTCTTCTTGCATTGCTATGATCCAGTTTTCATCATCAAGAGCTTGATCAATAGTGGATGGTTCAATTTTGGATACAAAGGCGTATTGTCCACAAATGTTTTGTTTTGACCTTCTAGTTTTTACACCTTCATACACATTCCCTATAACTGGCTCAATTGGATGGACATGTTTGAACTTTAAATCAGTTGGAGGTTTATAGGAATTATTACCTTCACTTACCCTTTCCTCCATGGATTCTTGTTGCTTTTCCACATGCAGTTTTTCAAGGCTACTTGTTATATCATCTGCATCACTTAAATCATCTTTTCTTTTGAAGCAAGGATTAGTTTCATCAAAGACAACATGTATTGATTCTTCTACAACTTGGTTTCTTTTGTTGAAGACTCTATATGCTTTGCTATTTGATGAGTAATCAAGGAATATTGCCTCATCACTCTTAGCATCTAGTTTTCCCAAATTGGTTTTTCCATTGTTCAAAACATAACATGTGCAACCAAAAGCATGAAAATATGAAATATTTGGTTTTCTACATTTCCATAGCTCATATGGGGTCTTTTTCAAGATTGCTCTAATGGTAACTCGGTTCAACACATGACAAGCTGTACTTACAGCTTCACCCCAGAATTTCTTGGATAATTTACTCTCATTTAGTATTGTTCTAGCCATCTCTTGTATGGTTCTATTTTTCCTTTCAACCACTCCATTTTGTTGTGGTGTTCTCGGTGCAGAAAATGTGTGATGAATTCCTTTTTCATTACACAATTCTATGAATCGTTTATTTTCAAATTCATCACCATGATCACTTCTTATGGTCATAATAGTACTTTGTTTTTCATTTTGCACCAAATTGACAAAATTTGCAAACATAGAGAAGGCTTCATCTTTGCTAGCTAAGAGAATTACCCATGTGAATCTTGAAAAATCATCAACTATTACAAACACATATTTCTTTCCACCAATGGTTAAAATGTTGGATGACCCATATAGATCCATGTGTAGCAATTCAAGTGGCCTAGTGGTGGAAATCTCCTTTTTGGTAGAGAAAAACATTTTAGGTTGTTTTGACAATTGACATGCCTTGCAAATTTTATCTTTGTCATATTTCAATTTAGGCAATCCTTCTACCAAACTCTTCTTCCATAGGGTCTTTATATTTGTCATGTTTATATGCCCAAGCCTCTTATTCCAAACCCATGGATCATTGTTAATGGCCATTAGACATTGACCATCTAGTTCATCCAGTGAAACCAAATATACATTTTCATATCTTTTTCAGCTAAACATGATATGTTCTCCATCAAATACATTACATATAGATGATTCAAACACAACCTTGTATCCTTTGTCACATAATTGGCTAATACTCATTAAATTGTGCTTGAGTCCTTCAACAAATAATACATCTTCCATACATGCATTTGAAATACTATAAATGTTTCATTTACCTTTGATTTTACCTTTCTCATTATTTTCAAAAGCAACAGTTCCATCGTTGCAAGACTTGAGTTTATGAAATAAACTTCTTTCACCGGTCATATGCCTTGAGCAACCACTATTCATGAACCAAACGTTGCTTGCCTTTGCCTTGAAACATATCTGAAAAATGAACAAATAAATCTTATCTCTTTGGTACCCATTTTATGGGTCCATTTGGGTTAGTAAACTGATTTAATCTTTGTTGTTCTATCTTTGAAAGCCGAAATCTTGTGTTTCTTGGAACCCAAACTAATTTTGCACCATGGTCATATAGTTTCTTAAAATTACATTTATGGACTTTATGACCCATCTTATTGCAAAAATTGCAAGCCATTGGTAATCTAGGAGTTGGCCTCCAAGTATGTATTGATTCAACAATTGGCCTTCTAGTCCACGTAGTATGTTTCCCTTTGGGCTTGTAGATAGGTGCAGTTTTGGTTTGATTTTTCCCAAGTATTGGCACATTCAATTTGCCACTTTCTCTTTTCTCAAATGTGGAGTATCCAAGACCTCTTTTATTTGTTTGTGAGGTCATATTCAGAAATATTTTTACATTTTCTCATGGATTAGAGAATTTAGCTAATGATTCATTTAAGGATTCATTCTCCTTTTTCAATTTCTCTACTTCTTTCAAAAGTAATTCATTTTCATCTTTCAGTCTTGATGTACTTTCAGCCAGTTTTCCATTTACAATAATAATGGAATTACATTGTTGTCTCTTTAATGATAACTTATTTCCTAGCTTTTTGATTTCCTCATATAATGAATCATATGCATGTTGTAATTCTTCTAATTCAGCACATTTGAGACATTCTTGAAAAGAAGAATAAGTAGATTGAGAATGACAAAATTTGGAAGTTACCTCTTCATTACTTGTGCACTTTGTTGAAGTAGTTTGTTCTTCCAAAACTTCCGTTGTGTTCAAACACAACAAATCTTCTTCTTGCTCAATCGCGCCATGCAGCATATTCTTGCACAATTTGCCGCTTCAAAATCATCGGTTGAGGAGCTACTTGTTGATGAAGTTTCTTCATTCACTACATTCCTCTTCCCTTTGGCCTTTGAAATTTTTGACTTTCATATTTTTCCTTTCTTTCTTGTTGATCCTTTGATCTCTCTTCCGGTGTAGGACATTGAGCTTGCATGTGTCCCGTACCGCCGCATCTATAGCACTTTGAAACCTCCTCCTTCTTCTCTTTTCGTGATCTCTCTTTGAAGTCTTCGAAGTTCTTTTCATTTCTCACAAACTTTCGAAATCTGCGTGTGAGTAGAGCAATGTCTTCATCGTCATTGTGAGATGATGAGGTGGATTCATCCGAGTTATGGGTGACTTTTAGTGCAATTGCTCTTTTTCTTTTGTGGTGATCTTCATTTCTTTTCTTAATTAGCTCATGTGATATTAGTGAGCTAATAAGGTCTTCTAGCTTCAATGTGTTCAAGTCCTTTGCTTCTTCTATTGCAGTAATTTTCGGAGTCCATGATTCGGGTAGTGCCTTTAGAATCTTCATGACCTGCTCCGATTTAGAAATTGCTTTTCCAAGACCTTTTAAAGCATTAGTAATTTTAGAGAATTTAGCAAACATTTCAAAAATATTTTCTGTATCTAGCATTCTAAAGCTTTCCAACTCTCCGATCAAAATATTTCTTCTTGTCCCTTGGACTTGAGAAGTTCCTTCATATATAGATGTTAAAGTATCTCATATTTCTTTTGCGGTTAAACAAGAGGATACTCTATCATATTCGGAAGCCGTAAGAGCACAAAATAAAGAATTCATAGCCTTAGCATTGCTCTTAACAGTTTTCACTTCCTCATCGGTCCACTTGGATGCTCTTTCATCAATAGGTAAAATCACACCATCTTGAATTGCAATCCAAGAGTCCATATCTGTAGCCATGATGAGTTGTTTCATATGAAGCTTCCAATAGCCGAAATTATTCCCATCAAACAATGGTGGCCTAGTAAAAGATTGGCCTTCGGCAAATGCGGGAACGAAAGTCGATTGGGATGCCATATCAAAAGATCTCTTTGGTATAACTCAAAGAACTGCTCTGATACCACTTGTTGGTCCCAAGTTAATGGCAATTACCCAAGAGGGGAGGGGTGAATTGGGTATTTAAAAATTTACAACTTAAACAGAAACTTTACCCCGGATTAATCTAATCCCCTTTATGAAGAAACAGAATGGAAAACAATATAGTGTAGAGAGCAGAAATAAACATCAACACACAGGATTTTATAGTGATTCGGGCAACCTCCCTACTCCACTCTTCCAAGCTCACACCTCTTGTGACTTGGGTTCCACTATGTATTCTGCGAATACAACTAGAGTCTCCACTCTCTTCTAGATTCTATCTCTAGGGGGCATATACAACCAGAGCCTCTGCTCTCTTCTAGATTCTAGCTCTAGGGGGCATCAACAATACACAGCACAAGTAGGTGACGAGTTTCACTCCAATCACACACTACTTTGCTTACACTTGTTCTTAGCTACCCAAGCTAAAACAAGTTCAATACAACAATAAGAATAAAAGAAAGTTTCTACACGTTACTGTTGTGTAGACGCAGATTTGGCGCAGAGAAGAACTTGTAGTGTAGGTGTAGAGATTCAGCAAGCAGCTCTTGACATTTTTAAGCAAGGTTCTTCTACTAAAGATTGACTTGATCACTTGAAGCTCTTAAAGATGGGAGTTATGCTCACTTAATGAATTCTCAGCTACCCTCCTCATTCATATTGAATGCCTTTTATAATTGTGGAGGAAATCCGAACGTTTGGAGGTAGGTGGCTCGCATTTAATGCGCCAACGTTCGAAAATTTTCCGACCGTTGCGACCCAAGTCGTAGGTGGAGTCGACTTCGGGTGCGACTTCGTCCAAGTCGCAGATGGAGTCGATTTCGGGTGCGACTTCGCCAGTTCGCAACTTCTTCAAGTTCCTAACTAGGTCGACTTGGTCCTCGATTTGACCCAAGTCGCAGGTGGAGTCGACTTCGGGTGCGACTTCACCTCGGCAGCTTGCTTGATGAACTTGAAATCTTCAAAGATGACTTTGATCATTTGTTTTTCTTCATATTGATTGTTCTCCCTTATATCTCTTTACATAGAATACCTTGGATTTCTTTTCTTGAGTTCTTCAGTACTTGAATCTTGGAATGCATTGCTTGCTTGAATTCCTTCATTGTTTGGTTGTTCTTCCTTTTGAGACTCTTTATAATTCTCACATTTGACTTCATGTCTTGAGTCTTGAGTCTTTGAGTTGTCTTTTACCTTCATCTTCTTTTGAAACTCTTGAATCTACCATTTATCTTGATCTGCATGTTCCCATATTGAAGTCGAAGTCGGAGTCGACTTGATCTGCGACTTCACCCAAGTCGCATGCGGAGTCGACTTGGGATGCGACTTCGGTAGCCCTTGTTCTCGGTTTCAACTCTGGACAGAAATGACGCCTCCAAGTCGCGACTGGAGTCGACTTGGTCTGCGACTTCACCTCAAGTCACAAGCGGAGTCGACTTTGGATGCGACTTCAGCAGTTCTCGTTCTCGATTTCAACTCTGGAAGGAAATGACGTTTCGAAGTCGATGCTGGAGTCGACTTGGTCTGCGACTTCACCCAAGTCGCAAGCGGAGTCGACTTGGGATGCGACTTCGGCACCTCTCATTCTCGATTTCAACTCTGGAAGGGAATGACGTCTTGAAGTCGCTTCTTGAGTCGACTTGGGGATCGACTTGGCCTAAGTCGAAGCCTGAGTCGACTTGGAAATCGACTTGACTTGCCATGCTTCATATTCATCAAATTTATAACCTTAAGTCATTTCCACAAACATGTTAGTAACCGAAACTTACTCAAATTAATTTGTTAATCATCAAAACATAGACTTGGCTTATTTTCCACATATTTCCAACAATTATGATTACATGATGATTCATGATTAGATGAATTATATATGTTGATTTGGGCATAAGTTATGAATTTTAGAAAGGATGAGAATTAGAATTACACATATGACCTGATTTCCATGTTTTTATGTTAAAAATGATGCTTAAATTAGCCTAAATGATTTATGGATGATTAAGGGGGTGAAATAATCTAAACTTAGGGTACTTTGGACATTCAAAATGGGTTAGAAAAGATTGTCCTAAATCTGATTTTTAGGGGCATACATGTGGACGTCCAAAATGGTGCAAGAAGGGTACCCAATAAGCATGAGAAGTTGATGTTTTGTCTCTCCTCCTCTCTCCGATTCTCTCTCACATCTCTCTCGAGTTCTCCCTCTCATCTCCTTGTCTCTCGTCTCTCTCTCAGCTCATCTCTCTGCTCTCTCTCATCTTGCTCTCTCCCTGTCATCTCTCAATCTCTCACTCCGATTCTCCCTCGATCTCACTCTCTCTCAACCTCTCTCAGACTCCCACTCCGTCTCTCTCTCGGTCTCTCTCTCGGTCTCTCTCTCTCCCTCAAAGTACCATTTGCAAAACCCATCTCAAAAATCCCAATGGCACCCAAATCAGCTAAAGTAGTCGTCTCCAAGCCTTCTCAAAGGCCAGTACCCAGACAATCTGGATCCCAAGCTGAGGAGGAGATCCCCAGGAGACAAAGGACTCCATCCAAGCGAGCCCGGGAAGAACCATCTACATCTACCGGCCATCGAGTCCGATTCCAAGCTGGAACTCCAACCACATCAACTCCAAGAGAGGAGGAATTGCAGACCTCCGATAGTTCCGAAACAGGGGCTAGAAGAAAGGGTACCCCAACTCCAAAGGGCCAAGTTCTAAAAATGCCAACAACCTACTTCAGAACCGAGCAACAACATAGTAGATTCTACAAACACTTCTATGAGCATAAAATTTTTGTTCCAAAGATCATAGATTTCAAATTTTTGAGTGATTATGAGTTCGGAATTGAGGAATTACTAGATTTTCAAGGATGGACAAGGTTGTTAAAAGCTGATGATAGGGTGTATCCCGATTTGACACATCTTTTTTACTATCTATGGGATTAAGAATATTTTAGTACATTTGTAAAAGGTGTTGAGATTTATTTGGGCACAATGGGGGCCCCAAGTCAAGATTAGGCTATTATGCAAATCGGCAGAATCTTAGGGGTTCCATTTGAGGATGAACACGTACTCGACAACCTATCATTGGCCCAGATGTACAATCAGTTTACAAGGAGTAATAAGTACCACCCAGGGATCAAGTTCCTTCACTATATATATTTATCTCCGAGGTTACGAGTACTTAGACTGCTGATTGCCCACTATATATACCCTAAGGGAGGAGGTAGAAATCAAGTAAACCCACAGGAGGCCGAAATCCTATGGAAAGTGGAAAATAGGGTCAAGGTTAGCCTTCCCAGACTTTTTCTTGAAGCCCTAGCCTCCAAGAAGGACAACGCACAAGGGGTCTTGCCATATGGGACATGGATCACCAAGATCCTTGAGTTTTATCATGTGGGCATCGATGGTGAACCGTTCGAGGTGCTGAGGCCAACTAATGTCATAAATAAGGCATTACTACAGAGAATGAAAATAAATGTGGAACAATTCAGAGATGAAAGAATCAGAGAAAGGATGGGACAACCGGCTCAAGAAGAAGCCGGAGGAGCACAAGCTGAGGGGGAGCAGCTCCGCCATCACCACAGCCTCAACTCGTCCCTTCTACTCCACATGATGCCCCCGATGAGCCTGCTTCGCCTCATTCCCATGGATTCTGTTCACCACGAGGCTCGGAGATACCTGATTTGGCTCCAAGATCGCCTTCTTTGGACACTTCTGTGAATGCTATATGGGAGCATTTGGGGTAGCTAGAGGATAGACTGACTTCACAGATCGCTGGGGTTCTTAACGAGGTCATGGACATGCATACAAGGCAAGATCGCATGGATCAAGAGCTCCAAACGATCAAGTATCGCCTTGGATCAGGGAGCGGCAGGGTTCGACCGATACCCAATTTGGATCCACTTGTGAGTGAATCCGTGAGACGAGCGCCTACACCTCAGCCTATCTCATCATTTTACTCATCCGCTCACATCCGACCCACTCCACCCATCTATCAGGCTCCTTACCCCATATTGGCATTTTTGTTCGCCAAGTCTCAAATTCTAGATCCCTATTTTTGATCTATTGATAAAAAGGGGGAGAATAGTTGATTTTCTAGTTTTTAGGGGTTGAGTCATGGGTTGGGTAGTTTGTATATATAGGTTTACATTTTTTTTTGCATTTTGCATGAAATGTTTTGATTATATATGAAAAAGGTTTGTTTATGTTCTGTTTTTGTATGAATTGAAATGATGATCTATATGATATATGCAAATGTGAAAATGAAATATGTATGTTAATTTCATTAAGTTTAAAATACAATGCAAATGACCTATGATTATCCTAAATACCAAAACAAGACAAAATGGTATGTTTTAAAGACATGGAAAGGTATAAACTCAAATTAGTTTTGTCAATCATCAAAAAGGGGGAGATTGTTGGAATCAATAGAAAAATAAGCAAAGTTTATGTTTTGATGATTAACAATTCAATTTGAGTAAGTTTTGGTTACTAACATGTTTTGTGAAATGTTTAAGGATATAAAAATGAAAAATATGAAGTCTGATAGGTCAAGTCGATTCCCAAGTCGACCAAGCATCGACTTAGGTCAAGTCAATCCCCAAGTCGACTCCAGATGCAACTTCAAATGGGATTTTATGGCCAATGCTGAAATTTGATCCAAGGCAGGCAAAGTTGCAGAGCCAAGTCGACTTCATCTGCGACTTGGGTGAAGTTGTGGACCCAAGTCGACTTTAGCATCGACTTCAAATGCAATTTTATGGCCAGCGCTGAAACTAAAGAACAAGAGTTGCCGAAGTCACACTCCAAGTCGACTCCATCTGCGACTTGGGTGAAGTCGAGGACCCAAGTCAACTCCAGTATCGACTTCAAAGAACCCAGAACTTCCAGCACTGAATTTGGGAATTCAAAAAGTGAAGTCGCATACCCAAGTCGACTTCGCATACGACTTGAGTGAAGTTGGAACCGAAGTCAACCCAAACATTCGACTTAGAATAAAATGAAGATAAATCAAGTCCAAGACAAGCAGATTTGCATGAACAAATCAATCTAGATCAAGGAATACTCATTTGGATATTTCTATGAACTTCAAGATTTAAGTATTCCAACTTCAAGATATGAAGTTAAAAGATTTCAAGAAAAGATTATCATACTGAGTTCCAAGTAAAATAAATCAGTAGAAGAACAATTAATGTGAAGAATATCAAGCAATCACAGTCACTTCCAAGGATTTCAAGTTCATCGAGCAAATACAAAATGTGAAGTCGCACCCGAAGTTGACTTCACCTGCGACTTGGGTGAAGTTCAGAACCAAGTCGACCTGAGGAGGAACTTGAGGAGTTTGCTGAAGACTGAAGTCACACCCGAAGTCGACTCCAATCTGTGACTTGGGTGAAGTTGCACCCGAAGTCGACTCCATCTGCGACTTGGGTTGCAATTGTCGAAAAATTCGAACGTTGGCGGATTAAATACTCGCCACCAACCCTCAAACGTTCAAATTTCTTCCATCATTATAAATGGACATTCAAATGAACGTGAAAAAAAGAAGAAAGACCAACTACTAAGATCTAAATTCCATCTTCTCCTAGCTTTGAGTGATCAACATAAGTTTTGAAGGAAGAACAAGCCCAAATTTGCTGCATGCTCCAATGCTGATCAAATCATCCCTTCTACGAGTTCTTCCACGTGTTGACACTTGCCTACACAATCTGTAAAGTGTAGATCTCCTTTTTCAACTTGTTATTTGGTTTTGATACTTGGTTTGATATTGGTGTTTCAAACCAAGTGATCGCAAAGTAGCGTTGTGACTAGAGTGGGACTCGTCACCTACTTGTGCTGTGAGTTGTTTATGCCCCCTAGAGCTGGAATCTAGAAGAGAGTTGTGGCTCTAGCTATATTTGTGAAATACATATTAGAACCCAAGTCACAAGGGGTGTGAGCTTGGAAGAGTGGAGTAGGGAAGGTTGCCCGATGCACTATAAAATCTTGCCCATCACTGTTATTTATATTTCTATTTTTATTATCTTATTACTCTTCATATTTTTCATTTGTTTCATTAAGGAGACTGAATTAAACCGGGGTAAATTTTCTGTTTAAGTGAAAAATTTTAAATACCCAATTCATACCTCCCCTCTTGGGTAATTGCCGTAAACTCGGGACCAACAGAGCCTACCATTTGAGATCATGTGCGACGCAAGTGACCATGCAATTGGGGCAGTTTTGGGTGAATAGAAGGACAACAAGCCAGTGGTGATCTATTATGCAAGTAAAATCCTAGATGATGCTCAAGTCAACTATGCAACCACTGAAAAGGAATTGCTAGTTGTTGTATTCGCTATTGATAAATTTCGTTCTTATCTTGTAGGGTCAAAGGTGATTGTCTACGCGGACCACGCAGCCATTCGCTATCTAATTGCCAAGAAAGATGCTAAATCGAGGTTGATTCGCTGGATTGTGCTATTATAAGAATTTGACCTTGATATCCGAGACAAGAAAGGCATAGAGAATGTGGTAGCTGATCATCTGTCTAGACTACCATCAACTAAGAAGATTGATCTAACTAAAGATGAGAATATTAACGAGGACTTTCCCAACGAATGCTTGCTTGCACTCAAGGAAGCGCCAATGCCCTAGTATGGAGACATTGTTAATTACTTAGTCTGTAAAGAAATTCCATCCAATTTCAACTATCAACAGAAAAAGAGATTCATGGCGGACGTGAAATACTACATCTGGGAGGACCCATACCTTTACAAGAGATGCGGCGACAGTCTGATTCACCGATGTGTACCAAACGAGGAAATCCAAAGCATTCTTTATCACTGTCATTCTTCACCCTATGGTGGACACATGAGTCCCACCAAAACTTCAGCAAAAGTCTTACAATCGAGTTTCTTCTGATCCACTTTGTTCAAAGATGCTCGATCTTTTACACTAACTTGTGACAGGTGCCAAAGAATAGGAAACATCTCAAAGCGAAATGAGATGTCACTCACAAACATTCTCGAGATCGAACTGGTCGATGTTTGGGGCATGGATTTCATGGGACCTTTTCCATCCTCATTCAACAACCAGTACATACTTCTTGCGGTTGATTACGTAACTAGATGGGTGGAGGTGATCGCTTCTCCGACAAATGACTCATGGGTGGTCACTAAATTCTTAAAATGCAACACTTTTATCAGATTCGGTGTACCACGAGCAATCATAAGTGACAGAGGAAGCCACTTCTATAATAAGCAAATGGAGCAACTGCTCAAGAAATATGGGGTCACACATAAGATCGTCACCCATACCACCCACAAACAAGTGGCCAGGCTGAAATCTCGAATCACGAGATTAAACACATACTTGAGAAGACGGTATCCCAATCACGAAGAGATTGGTCAAGGCAACTGATGATGCTCTTTGGGCATATCGCACCGCATTCAAAACATCGATTGGGACAACACCTTTTCGACTAGTCTATGGAAAATCATGCCACTTGCCTGTTGAGCTGGAGCACAAGGCGTATTGGGCAATCAAAATTTTAAATTTTAATATGAAATCCGCAGGAGAAAAGCGTCTACTACAACTCAATGAACTCGAGGAGATCACACTTGATGCCTATGAAAATTCAAGAATGTACAAGGAAAAGATAAAATTTTGGCACGACAAACACATTCAACAGAAGGTAATAAAAGCAAATGACCTGGTTTTTCTATTTAACTCTCGTTTTAAATTGTTTCTAGGAAAACTGAAGTCGAGATGGTCGGGTCCTTTCAAAGTACTGCAAGTGTTTCCTCATGGAGCTGTCGAAAACTAGAGCAAGAAGACTGGATCATTTAAAGTCAATGGGCAGCATCTCAAACCCTACTTCTCAGGGGATCAAATTCCAATAGGAGCCACCTACTCCTTCTGTGAAACCACGCCACCAACTGAGAATCTGAAGTCAGGCTGACGACTTCAAACTAAGCGCTTCTTGGGAGGCAACCTGAACTTTTCCTTTTTCTTTCAGGGAAGTTCTAGTTTTAGTTTTTCTTTTAGCTTCTTTTAATTTAGAATTTTGATATTTTTTAATTTGGAGATTTATTGGTTACTTTTTAGAGCCTACTTGGAAGGAAGCACGATGGGATGAAAATTCAGTTTAACTCACCAAAACAGGAAAGTTAACATCTCATATTTTTTACAATTACTCTCTTTATTTTGATGACATGATTTACATTGAGGACAATGTCAATTTCAAGTTTGGGGATGAATGCGTTGCATTAATTTTCTCTAAATATTTTTTACTACCCTGATGATTATATTTTAATCATGATTATAATTTTTGTGACATTGTAAAAAAAATTGAAAAGAAATTCAAATTTTTTTAAAAATTTTTGGTAATTCTTGCATAAATTGTGATATTAGATTGATTGAGACCCCATTTTGAACTCTTGTATGTCTTATAAGAAAACCTTAGAATTTTAAAATCTTTGAGTTAGAAAAATTGTTGAACCCTAGTGAGATGTTAAATTTATTTTTGAACATGTACTTGTTGAAAATACTTGGATTTTTACTACCCTAATGATTATATTTTTATCATGATTATAATTTTTGTGACATTGTAAAAAAATTGAAAAAAAATTCAATTTTTTTTAAAAATTTTGTGTAATTCTTGCATAAATTGTGATCAGATTGATTGAGACCCCATTTTGAACTCTTGTATGTCTTATAAACAAACCATACTTAGAATTTTAAAATTTTTGAGTTAGAAAAATTGCTAAACCCTAATGAGATGTTAAATTTGTTTTTGAACATGTACTTGTTGAAAATACTTGGATTTTTGTCCTGAATCACTTGATGAAACTGATATACCTAGGAACTAATTCTGTTTTCTTTCAAAATCAGAGTAATTCTCTCTAATTTATCAAAGATTTTTCTAATACACGCAATTGTCATTTAAGAAGGTAGTTTTTCCCATTACATAAAAGATTTTATTCTGGTTGAAGAATTTCCAATGCCAAAACTCCATTTAACCAATTCATGAACATGATTAAGGCATTTTTTTCATGATGAGCCTATCTTTGAAAGTTGTTTACCCCCGTTGAGCCTGGACTTAAATTTTTTTCTAAACCTCAATTCCCACTTAGATGAACCAACTTTGAAATTGAATTCTGAGCTAAAAAGTGAAACAATAATATGGTTTGATCTCCTGACTGAGCAAATAATGAAAATGACTTCCTAAATACCCTGAAAAATGGTGAGGGAAATTATTGCTAGACTTGGTAAAAAAAATTGCTAAACCAAGGGTAAGAATAGGTTTGAAAGAGAATGAAAGCACTAAGTGTGGGGGTAATTTTATTTCCTGTTGCAAAATGAGGCTCGAGTTATTTGGAGACGGTTCAATTTTTGAAAATTTTTGAAATTTTATTTCTTGTACCAAACTTAACCGTTGTCCTACTAAGTCCTTATGATCCTATGAATTGGCTAATTGAGTTGGTAGAGGAAATTAAAATGTAAAAAATTAATTAGATGTATGTAAGGTATTTTGACTGATATTTTCTACATTACTACCATTATTCGAATTATTGAATATGTGTATGGAATAACCAAATAAATGGGGATGATATCTGATAATTAGGAGTTTATTGCGGGATTTTTTGAACTCTTAATGATTGAAAACAAATTAGGTGACAGGGTGTACAGTATTAGTCACGTGAGAAGGGATTGTTGACTGAGATTTTCAAAGAGTGTCATGTTTTAAAATTTTTAGTTTAATACTCTCGCTAGTTTTTAATGATAGGCAAAACATTTATTTGCACTTCTTGCTCAAAGTTTTGAAATTTTGCAATCTGTTCTTGAAGTCTTTTATATTTGTTTGAGGACAAGCAAAAGTTCAAGTGTGGGGATATTTGATAAGTGGAAACTAATAACATATTTTGAGGATATTTTATAACAATTTGGTGGGTAATTAATTGAGTTTAATGTGAAATTTGATTTAAAATATGTTTTTTTGCAACAATTGGGTATTAAATATTAATTTCAAGTTATTTAAGTAATTTTTATAATCTTTTGGCTTGAAATTACATTTTATTTGTTGCTATGAAATTAAACGGGCTTGAAATAATTTTTATAGTGATAATCTACTAAAATTTTTGATGAATTAATGATTTAAATATTTTTTTATGCAGGTTTGTAAGTTCATGTGGACCCCAGACCATGCATATTTACGTCCATCACCAAGCTGCCCAGCCTCTTCAATCCAACCGTCTATTTCCGTGATCAGCAGCAAAATCAAGCCATCCAGAAATTAATGGCCAGAGATCATGCAAGCTGTCCATTCATCTTCACGTAATCAGCAACAATTCTAAGATTATGCAACCATCCAAATCATAATGCAATTCAACTTGCAGCAGATGCATGGATTGGCAATGGCGGAATTTTAAATAGAAACGGAATCAAGGCCCACCAAGTATCCAGCAGCTTATTAACGTGATCCAGCAGTAGATTAAAAAAATTCCAGACCATTAATCCAGATCCAAGCATTTGAATAGCCACCAATTAGCTATTAAAATTCAGTCCATCCAATCCAGTTGAGCGCCCAAGCATTCAAGAAATCCAGGCCATCCATCTAAGCCGCAGAATTTTACACCGCCCAGCCCCTCGGTCTCAAACATCCTTTATTTTCAACTGTGGGGCCCACTAATATCCAGCCATCCATGCCATCTAGCTGTCCAAACCAACTGTCCAGATTCTTCGTCGTCCTAAGTGGGCCCCACAAGTTGCCCATCCAGATCACATTCAGAAATCCATTAGATGGATCACCACCGTCCAAGCAATCAACCACCATCCAGCTGAATTTTATGCAGAAAAAAATCCAGGCCGTCCAAAATTTTAGCTGCTTAATCCGTGATCCAGCCATATCATAATTGGAAATTAATAATATATTTATACCAATTTGGTGGGTAATTAATTGAGTTTAATGTGAAATTTGCTCTAAAATGTGGTTTTGCAACATTTGGGTATTAAATATTAATTTCAAGTAATTTAAACAATTTTTTGTAATCTTTTGGCTTGAAATTACATTTTATTTGTTGTCATGAAATTAAATGACCTTGAAATAATTTTTTTTATATATAACCCTTAAAGGATTTGATGAATTAATGTTAATTATATTTTTATGCAGATTTGCAGATTCAAGCTGTGGGGCCCACCATTCATATCTGCTGCAGTAGTTCACCATCATCACCGTCCATAATCAGTAGCTTGAAGTCGTCCATTCCATGCATGAGATTTCAGCCGCTTGAGTATCTCAAATTGGATGCATTAAATTACAGAACACCAAGCCGTCCACCAAACAGCAAAAATCAGCCGTTCATTTTTTTTAATTCAACCTCAAATAATCCAAGCCGTCCAGCCCCTGCAAGATCTTAACCGTTTAGGTTTTCCATCCAAGCTGTCCAAGCCAAGTCTTCTATTAATCCCAGCGGTCCAATTTCTAATGATTCACTGAAGCCGTCTATCCTAAAATCTTAGCCTTCCAAGTCATCCGTCATGCAAAACCAGCTGTCTACTGCCAATCATGCAAGAAATTTATTTTCGGCAATGTACAAGCTTACATCAAACCAAAAAAAAAATCCAAGCAAAGCATCTCAGCCTTCTATTTCGTGCAGATTCCATCCAAGCTGTCCAAAGGAATTTAAAAAATGGACGACCTGAAATTATTTTTTAAGCAAAAAAAAAAAAAAAAAATCTTGCCGTCCAAGCTAAACCCAGCTGTGGGCCCACACAAATCTCCATGCCTTAATTAAATCTGCCTCTCCAGATTTTCATCAAGAAAATTCCATTAATTCATGCACCGTCCAACCTTTGCAGCTATCTAAATATCTACTGTCCAATATTTCCGTGCACCCCTTGCAACCGTCCAGTTTTTTTTTACGCAATTCAAATTTGTGTTTAATGGGGCCCACCATGAAGCTGAATTACGCAGGCAGGTGCAACTCAATTGGGATTGTGTTAAATTATGGGGCCCACCTAATGCGCATGGATAGCTATATAATGGAGGAGAGAATTGGACGTAAAAAGGAGAATTCCAGTGAGCAGAAATTCTGGATGGACAAAATTGTGAAGAAAAAAAAAATAAGAGAAAGAAATTAGAGAAAGAGAGAGCAAGAAGGAGAGCATGGGAAAAAGGCAGACTGACGAATTGCATGGAGCAGCCGACACACCATTGGGGCTTCAAATCAATAAGCTTTTCTACCTTTTCCCTTTTTAATTTTTATTGCTTTGTTTAAGATGAATTTTAATTTTCATTTTATTTTGGACTTAAACATGCTTGGCAAAACCCTAAATCTAGGGTTTAGGATGTAGCATGCGTACAATGTAGCTTGGTATGGGTTTTTAATTTATTTATGATGAATATTGTTGTTAATTTAATATCTTGTGATTTTTAATGCTTGCTTTGTACATGGGCCGGTACTTTGGCATGATCCCATATATTAGGTGATGGAATCGAGATGTGGAAATCTAATATACGATAATCAAGATATTAAACCTGGAAATCTAAGACCATGAGAATAGGCATGATGTGGTGCCCCAAACCGAGACGTCACTTCCTTACCTCAAGACCCTATTGATTGGTAAATGTGAATCAGGATTGTAGCCCTGATCATGCGGCGGGTTCTAAATTGAATTTCGTCCAATTTTTTTTTCATCTAATATCATTCATTGCTTTACATAACAATTATCATACATCATGCAAGCGGTAATACACTTGTAATAAATTTCATCATCTCATTCATAGCATCTCTTCATACTTTTCTACAATGACATTTAAATTCCACAATACATATATTCAATCATTGAATCACATAGAACTTATAATTATAAATAAGTTCATATACATCAACATACCTTAACACTTCAAACCATGCTATCCCATTTCTTATAGCTCGCATGGCTACCGTCACGTACCTTTTTTTCACCTGCTTAGGTTCGCATCTTCTCGAGTTTCCCGGTACCTGTCTAAGGTTTGGAAAAACAAAACGTGAGTGACAACTCAGTAAGCAAGCATTTATGTTTTAAGGGCAAGACTTCCTTTAAAACCTTTTTCTTAAACATCTTGAACATATTTTTACTTGAGGACATATATATGTCATAAAACATTATCATAAAATCCTTGTTCATAAGGACAGTTCCATGTCCTTGAACATTTTTCATAAACATTATTCCTAAAATCATTTACAAGCCACGTGTGAGCTTGTTAAGGCAAAACTTATACGCTTTACCCTCTTTAATTAATTTCCTTTAGTCTTATATGAACATATCTAATGTTCAAAGACATTTACATAAAATCATTTTTCATTAGTAGATGTTTTACGTCCAAAACATTTTTCCACATAACTCCTTTTTAGAGAAGGACATTATCATGTCTTAAAAACATTATACACATAAGCCTTTCTCGGCAAAGGACATTTCTATGTCCAAAAATATTTTTCATCTTAAATTCCTTTATCCAAGAGACATTTGATGTCTCAGAACATTTTTGACATATCTTTCTTTGGTAATGGACATTCATATGTCCTAAATACTTTTCCATTTAAGCTTTTTTGAAATGGACATTCTCATGTCCAGAACCAAGTTTGACATAAATTTTTTTCATAATCCCCATCTTGGGGCTTGTTTATAGCAAACAAGTTAATTAAAATACATAAACTATATTTATAAATGCATTTGCATAAAAACGTTTCCTTTCATCCTTGTTATTTACACTTTTGTGTAAAACACCCTTTCTTTTAGGGTAACAATTTCATAAAAATCCCTTTAGGATAGCTTTCATAAAAATATAGTTTCATATCCCAATCTTTGGGCTTTTCAAAAGCAAAATATAAGCAAATGTATTTCTCTCCATCCAGTAGTGACACTTAGCAAGTGATCACTCTACCTTTTGGAAGAGAATCCTTAACAACACACTAACCAGGCGGCCGTTTTTTTTATCCTGCTCCCATCTCAGGGAGGGCGCCGCTTACCTCCTGCCATCCCTTAGCGACTTGGCCATATGTAGAGTGGGCCCCAGCCATCCCGACCGTGCTCTACAACTAGCCTATTCCTTGTACTGGTGCACCATACATTATCCTGACGGACCGCAATCCGTTTGATTTAAAGAACCACAAACCGCAGCCCGTGTCCTTTTAAACCAGGATCACAGACCGCAGTCTGCATCCATACTCGAAAAAAATTATAGACCAAAGTCTATATTTTTAAAAATCATTTTTAAAAACACATCACAGACGGAAGTCCGTGTCTCGAAAAACATTATAGACCGAAGTCTATATTTTTAAAAATCATTTTTGAAAACACATCACAGATCGCAGTCTGTGTCTACTTGTAAAGCGATCACACCCACTTTAAACAAACTGTCATTTGAAATCCAATTTTAGGATGACCTTCCTTAAATTCTTTTAGAATCATTTTAAGTAAAAAATTTTGATAAACATTTGAAATGTTTGAAAAATAATACATCTTAAAAACTCTTATAATAAAAGAAATTCAAAACTTTTGGATTTCCAAAAATAAACCATATATTTCTCTAATATTTTCTTGGTTTCTATTTCAAGGCCTTTTGCTTACAAAAGTTATGCAATTATACCATCCCCTTCTCCACAACCTAAAAATTATATTATTGTCCGCATATCTATTATACTATTATTTACATAAAGGGAAATTGCATAGTCTTTTGCATGCCATTTAGCAACTTAAAATTAAACCATTTTATGAAATCACTTATTATGTTGGTCATCCTTAAATCTCTTTCAACAATATTCGTATAAACATTTTTGAAAATAATTTCATCATAGATTTCCTTATCTAAAGAAAATCAAAACTTTTCGAATATCATTCCAAAACATATGGACTATATCTAAAATATCATTTATAATTGTATATCTTGACATAGAAAATTAATCCTTCTCTTTGATAATCTTAATTATTTATTGTAAAACATCATAAGAAAAATTTAAAAGTTATTTACATTTGTTGTTTTGTGAAAAAGGGCAAAATTTCCTTTTTCTTATAAAATACTTTTGAAACAACAGCATAAAGAACTTACTTACTTACTTAAAAGAAAATCCTTTAAAAATATTGACATAAAACATAAAATCCTTTAAAATTATATTCATGGAGAACTTGCTTAACATAAAGCATTCCCAACATTGGCAACACTCGAGATAAATTATTTATCTTAAATAGTGTTGCTTACTTCCCATGAAGCAAATCTTAATCTTTTCATTAAAGCCATCATTTTTCAAAATTTGTGCTTGCCCACTTGTAAAATATTCATAAAAACATCGGCATATCATCATTTCATCACATAAGGAAAAATCAGTAATTTGAAAAGTTCGCTTGCTTACCTGAGATCGCCATAATTCTTTTCTTACATTCTTTTCCTTGCCTTTGCTTAGATAAATGAAAATAATATTTCATTTATTCACATCAACTTCAAATACATAAACCCCTTAGGTTTTCCAACCTACATAAATTCATTTGGACTTGGCTTGACCCACTTGTCCTTCAAGTTGGGTACTCATACTTAGCACATAGCCTATACATATAAAATTATTCATTCATTCATTTTAATACCCTTGTGTAGGTAAAATTACATAAATATAATAATCACTCATTAAATCATTATTTTGAAGTTCATTACTTCCATTTATCATTTTTAACATATTTTTCACTTATTACTCATCGGTGCTCATTTTAAGCACTTAATTAATAACATAGGCATCATATAATAATCTCAAAATTTGAAATTATCATTATTTATCAAAACAGTAACCTAATCCATGTTTTTCATCATATTTTCATGCATTTTTTCACTTTACCCATTCACATAATCCATTTAACATTTTCAACATCAAAACATGGAAATCGGGTCTTATACGTAACCCTAAGTTCCATCCTTTCTAAAACCCACCTTTAATAGGTTAAATCCTCATAATCACTTATGATACTTGTTTATATCCCATTATAATGTAAATTCCATCCCAAAAATCTGGAATTCAACATTTATCTTGATTTATTCCTTAAGTTGTCCACAATGCTAAATTCAGGCACACTGAATTCTCAAAATCTTGACTTTATATCAAATCAAGTATTTTTTATCTGAAATTCCTACCATACCTTAATAAATATATGAATTAATCAAAATAAATATTTTCAGAATGAAATATTTAGTATTTCTATTTATTTTGGTATGTTTACACTGCTGGACAACAGCATCCCTTTTTAGACAGCTTGAATCGCGTAAATAATGGGGTATATTTATACTCATAAAAACCTAATTTTTTTTTATGATCCTCAATATGTCTTCTATATCCTTTAAAATTTTTAGCCCCAAATTCCTTGTATAAAAATTATTAAAAATTATTTGGTGCAGCTGATCTTGACACTCGTTCAACCCTATTCTGGTTGATTTTCTCGGATTTTTAATTTCCAACATACTTATCTTTTTGAGCTAAAAATTTGGTCATTTCTTAATCATCCTATCATGAGTCTTCAAAAATTTTCATGATAAAATTCTTTCATTTACTATTTCTTCCATATTTTTTTTTCAAGTCCAGATTTACTACACATAAGTGTAGATTAGATGAAATGGGCTGATTAATCCCCAAATTAAACTTTATAAATCAAATTATATAATTTATCTAATCATAAATCATCATATAATCATGATTAAACATCAAAACAGCAACATCACATAGGATTTAAGAAAATTTCAGTTATGATTTTTAACCCATAATCAAAGGGTATACTTACTTGGAATTGAATCAACTTGGACTCCATTTTTTCCTAGCTTGGTTCCTCTTCTTTCTTCTTATTTTTCCTTCTCTTTTTCCTCCTCTTTTTCTCCCCCTCAAGATGCTGGAAAATGGGGGATGTGAAGGGTTGCTGGAAAATGGGTTTGCTCCTTAGCATTTTCTCTCTCCTCACCCTAAATCAATATGGGCGTGCACTTGGGGCAAAGGCTGGATTTTCCAGCTTGTGGGCCCCACTTTCCACTTTATTTAAAGCATGATTAAGACATGCTTATCCCCTATTGCTGACATGTAAAAATGTGGTCCATTTAAATTAGCAAATTATTTTTAATAAATCCATTAAAATCCACATCGTTAATGGACAAAATCTGTCCATATAATGCAACATCCCTTTGCAGCAGTCTTTTGCCATTTTTTCCACAGAATTTTTACTTTAATTTATGGCTAATTAACTACCCTAGGTAGTATCCTAATTAGGGGACCATTTATCTTATTAAAAAAATTATAAAAAATCACATAATGAAACTTAGCCGTCCACACCTTATGCTATCCATTTAGTGTCTACGCCATTCACGCCCACATCAGCTGCCTCTTTTGCAATTTTTTCACAAAATTGCAGCTTTAATTTAATGTATAATTAATCACCCTACCTAGGAGTTAATTTAGGGGTCAAATTAGCTATTAAAAAAATTAATAAAAATCACAAAAAGCCACTTGGACGTGACCTTTCCATTGCTCCCATATTGCTGTCCATTATTTCAACGTCACCTATGCATTGAATTTTTGTCATTTTGTGCCACCAAATCCGTCCAAAATCAAGACCATTTACTACGCTTGTCATTTAGCTCACTTAATTACATATTTTGAAATTTTTAAAAATAAAAAATTCCATGTAAACAACCCATTTGGACGTCCATTTCATGCCACCTATTTCATGCTTCTTTGAGCTAATCCATTAGCCATTAAATTATGCCATTAAGCACTTGATTTTATTATGGATTTTATTACTTTAAATAATTCATAAAATTCATGTGTCATTATCTCCTTTCGACACCTCATTTTTGCCACTAAAATATAATTAATCACCTCTCTTTAACATAAACACAAGCTTATATTTTTGATGCACAAAAGTCAATAATATACACCCATTTTCATGCAACCAATATCCCATCATCATTAGCTTAATCCAAGCCTCTCATTGCATAGATCTCATAATTTTAACCATCCATTTCAAATTTCATCTCAATCCAACTTTTCTAGCTCAAGTTATGACCATTTGAATTTTTGGACGGTGATGATCAATTTTCACCATAATTTCATCCTTATTTTCATAATCCATCATTACCATAAGATTAAGTACAAAATTATGTGCTTACGTTTCAATTTTTATCTTAATCCGCCTTCCCGGAGTCGAGTTATGCATTTTCTAGCATTTGCCACCTTAAGTACATAATTACCAACATAATCTCCATTAGTTAACCTATAATATATGAGGTAATTATCCTCAATATATTTTCATTTCCTAATCCTCATTAAGCATCTTTAATCACATTGACCCATATCGACTTATATTCATCATTCATAACCACTTTCCCTAATTGAAATAAATCATCAATATTGCAATTGGAAAATCATTTATAATTCCACTAAACCATACATGATCCATATTTATATGCCAATTGCATATAATTAAACCTTACTTGGGTCCGGGTTTCACAATCCTCCCCCCTTATAACAAGTTTCGTCCCAAAACCTATTACATTTCAAATATCGGGGGTATAGCTCATATAAAATAGCTAATCTTATCATCTTTCTCCAATACTTCAATGGCTCACTACGCTTCCACTGCGCCACTCTATCTTAGTGACATTTTTAGCCTTGGTCTAAAAGACATATCACTTGTCTCTACTATTTCCTGTTTCTTGTTCCCTGTTCCCATATGGGTTTCTCATTGTAATTGTTCTTTCCTTTATGTCATCCATCTCTTATTCTTATGGGAGGCATACTATTATTCTTATATATGGAGAAATTATAGAATTTCTCATCTTATCCTTGGGTAAGTTCTAGGCTACCCATTCATTCATACAAATAGAGATCCATAGCAATCATTTTCATATATTATTCATATAACATAATACATTCATTCTTTATCCTAGAGCAAAAGTTGCTCTTACATAGAGTTTCATACATGTAATTTCATATGTGTCTTAGCAAAAGATACTTTTGTCAATCCATCCATTCTTTCCCATCTCATAATGTCTACAACTAGGTTATACCAGTGTAGACTACCTAATAGGAGTACCGGTTATTAAACTAGTTTAAAATATTTTCTTCCTGGTCTCCCTTTCCAGTTTCTATAAACCAGTAGGAGTTCTTATCATTCTTTTTCGAATATCATTTCTTATGATCATCATAGAGAAATTATCTCTCTCGTACCTATCTTTCAATCACATCAGAATTGAAAAGAATTCCGGCAATTATTCTTGCATTCGTTTTTCTTCATTTATCTATCATTCCTTGCTATGATGTACCAACTGTTGGTCCCGAGTTGATGGCTAAACCCAAGAGGGGAGGGGTGAATTGGGTTCTTTAAAATTTCTTTGGTAAACTCAAAGATCTTAACCCCTTGAAAAAGTTAATCCCCTTTTTAAGCGAATGGAGAGCAAATAAAATAAAGTAGTAATAAGTAGAACACAAGATTTATAGTGGTTCGGGCAAACCTTCCCTACTCCACTCTTCCAAGCTCACACTCCGTTGTGACTTGGGTTCCACTATGTATTCCAAGAATACACTTAGAGTCACCGCTCTCTTCTAGATTCAAAGCTCTAGGGGGCATACACAACTAGAGCCACTTGCTCTCTTCTAGATTCAAAGCTCTAGGGAGCATACACAACTAGAGACACTTGCTCTCTTCTAGATTCAAAGCTCTAGGGGGCATACATTATTACTTGCACAAGTAGGTGATGAGTCTCACTCCAATCACACCCTACTTTGCATACACTTGATCTTAGCTACTCAAGCTAAATCAAGATTTATACAACCAAATAAAGAAATGAATAAAAACTACACTTTGCAGATTTGTGTAGGCAGTTTTGAGCTCGAGGAAGAAGTCAAAAATAGCTTGAATGATGATTGTTGAAGCAACTTGCAGTTTGAAGCTCTTTCTTCCTTTGAAACACTCAATTATGGAGAAAACGTATTTGAAAGTCTTTCTTGCACTTCTTTTCTCTCTTTGATCTTTAGAGTAGTGTCTCTTGTCTATTCTCACGTTCATTTGAATGTCCTTTTATAGATTGAGGAAAATATGAACGTTGTAGAAGTGGTTGGCGTGCAATAAATGAACTCCAACGTTCAAAAATTTGACCGTTATTTTCCAAGTCTGAGATGAAGTCGACTTGGCCTGCGACTTGGTTTCCAAGTCGCACATGGAGTCGACTTGGCCTGCGACTTGGGTTCTTCAGAAACTCAAGTCTGAGACTTGGGTCGACTTGGCTTTCAGACTTCAACTCAAGTCGATCCTGAAGTCGACTTGGGTTGCGACTTGGCTTGGTCTATTGCAGAAACGCCTTGATCTTCTTGAAAATGTCTTGAATCTTGCAAACCATTTGAAAGCTTTTGAGTTCTTGCACAATATATGTATGTTCCTTGCTTTGCTTTGGACTCACTTGGTCTTTATGACTTGGATTTTACTCCATTTGGAAGCTAGCTTGAAGATTTGCTTTGAGCTTGATAGACTTGATTTGAATGTAGAACATGATTCTTAACTTTGAAATTGACTCATTTGTTTTTCATCTTGATTCCTTGGACTTGAGTGATAATTCCTCTTGAATATCTTTAAAACTGCATCTTTGAAAGTTTGAACATCTTAAGTCGTGGATGGAGTCGACCTGGCCTGCGACTTCACCCAAGTCGCACCTGGAGTCGACTTCGTTTGCGACTTCGTTATGTTCGTTTCCACTTTTCAGCTCTGGATACTCCAAGTCGATGCTGGAGTCGACTTCGTCTGCGACTTGACTTTCCAAGTCGCAAGTGGAGTCGACTTGACCTGCGACTTCACCTGTTGCCTTTTGGGATTCATTCTCAAGTCGATATTTGAGTCGACTTTGGGATCGACTTCACCCAAGTCGAAGTCCAAGTCGACTTGGAGATCGACTTGACCTCTTTGCTTTCCTTAAACATTTGTCAAACATGTTAGTACTCTTTATATACTCAAATAAGTTCTTGTTAATCATCAAAACTCAGGCTTTGGTCAATTTAAATTATTTTGAACATTGTTTCCAACACCAACTTTTGTGGTATCATTTATGTAATCTTCTTTTACTTCCATACATGCTAACCAGACATGTTTTGCTACATTTTTTTGCAATAATTTGTAGAGACTTTCTTATCAATTATAGTTATCGATTGAGTTGATCTTTCGTACTCTTTTCTTTCCCTACACCAGGTTCTTTAATCTTTAGGATCAAGTTGTCCTTGCCCTGACTATGCATGTTCATTACCAACATGTGTTACATTGATAACTCATATTTTTACGAGTTTTCATGACCCATTTTAGACTTAATTTGTGTGTTAGTTCAAGAGATTAGGCTTAGTTTGCACTCATTTAGCTTAATTTTTATCCGCCTCGCATTTTAGGAACATTAATTAGCTTTTAGGCATTTTTAGCATTATTTAGGCATTTTTAGTTCATTTATTTAGTTTTTTCATCTTTTGCAGGAAGGACGGGACATACGAAGGCGAAGCGGACAAATTGAATGCAAGTTGAGGCAACCAGAGGCAGATGGATCGCGCCTAGGGGGCACCCTACGTGCCTTGGCCATTTTCTGCACACACAGCTTACAACATGACTTCCAAAGAGTTGGCACCTAGGCGCCACTTCATCTACATACAACTCGAGTGCAGACGTCGTTGAAGCCACAGTTCAGAAATTACATCCGGGGAGTTGGCGCCTAGGTGCCACCCAGGGGCGCCCAGGCGCCAAGCATGGGCAGCTATATGAGTTAAGGAGAAGCTCCAAGCAGAGACAGTCTAGAGAGTTAGCGCTTAGGCGCCAGTACAAAAATTCCTAAGGTTTCCAGAATGTGTCCAAATTGCTCAGCACACAGAGAGTTGGTGCCTAGGCGCCAATACACATCCGTACGCGAATATTCCAGTGCGTAAGCTGCGCAAGTAGGACTCTATATATAGTTCCTAGGGGTTCGCGTTAGGAAGAGAGGGAGAAGGAAGAGAGAGAGCCTGAGAATGAACCAAAGTGCAGAAGAAAGTGGAAATCAAGATTAAAGCACTGATTGAAGAGAGGATTCAAGCCCTGTTGGTGGAAACCAGCGGAAACAGTTTTCTCTTATTCTTTCTAATTTTCTTTCTCTGACTTTATGGATACTTTCTATATGGATGTATTGGATGTTAAGATCATGTCTTTGAGCTAAACCTCCATTAGATGGATAGTTAGGATGAATTGAATTCTAAATTATATTTTTTCTTGGTTCTTAGAATATTCAGTAATGAATATTTAAGCTTATATATGATTGTGGATGATTTACCTTTGCATGTGTGAGTTTAATGCTTTTACAAGATTAGCTACCTTGTAAGATGATTTAATTGCTTGATTTATCCTTGGAAGAGGAAGATCTTTGCCAGACCCATATGCAAGGCATAGGTTTCAACCTTTGTGTAAGGAGAGTTGTTTAACGGATAGGAATATACCGTTAAACCCTGTGTAGTCATTATACAAGTTATGAACTTATCAATTTCTCTTTATTTAATGACATGGGAACATAGCACTTAAATAGGGTGTAATTAGCTTTATATGCTGTTGGAAGACATATATAAAAATATATGAACTTGGGCTAGTAAATCCATATGCAATCCACTTAAAAAGAACCAGAGCAATATAGTTTAGATTCAAGGATTCCGATCTATCCATCTGCCATCCCTAATCAGCAAACCCGCTTCCAATATCCAATAGTCTCACATCTCTACTCTAATTTCTCTTTGCAATTATTAATTTAGTTGGATCACAAACCCAGAATTTTACAACCATTGAAAGCAGTTAAACTAAATAATAATTCCGATTAACAATTCCTCGTGGGAATGATACGCTACTCATTCTTTATTACTTGACACGGCACGTATACTTGCGTAAATAGCGAGCATTTTAATAGATATATACGCAGCTCATCATACATCCTGATGTCCTATTGGAAGATATTTCTTATCAATTCTTCCAGATTACCTTATTTGATTATGGCATAATAGCCATTTAGGGTTTCCTATTACTTATAAGCATTGCCAATCAATGCTTGGTCATTACATAGAACTGTTGGAAATATGTGGAAAACTAGCTAAATCCATATTTTGATGATTAACAAATCAATTTGAGTATGTCTTGGCTACTAACAAGTTTGTGAAATGTTTAAGGAATATACATTTGAAGAAAATCAAGTTAGGAAGGCCAAGTCGATCCCCAAGTCGACTCCAAGATCGACTTCAAACATGCAGAACTGTCCAGAGTTGAAAACGGAAGAAGGGAAGGTGAAGTCGCAGGCCAAGTCGACTCCACCTGCGACTTGGGTAGCCAAGTCGCAAACGAAGTCGACCTCACCATCGACTTCAGTCGAGCAAATCCTTCCAGAGTTGAATTTTGGAGCAGCAGAATATCGAAGTCGCAAGTGAAGTCGACTCCAGTTGCGACTTGGGTGAAGTCGCGAACGAAGTCGACCCCGAAGTGCGACTTGAGGTTTTGGAGATTCAAAGATACTGATTCAAGCTGCTTTCAAAGATTCAAGATTTAAGAGGAATCAAAGTCAAGCTTCTAAGGATTGCAAATCATGGAGCTAATGAAAGCAAGGCACAAGGATCCAGAAAGTAATACAAAAAGTGCAAAAGAACTAAAGGCATAGAGAAGACCAAGCAAAAGAAAACGATTTCCAAGTTCCAAGTTCGTGAAGCCATCTGACGAGGTGAAGTCGAAGCCGAAGTCGACTCCACCTGCGACTTAGGTCAAGTCGAGAACCCAAGTCGACCCTGACTGGAACTTGAAGTTGCGACGGAGAAGCGAAGTCGCATCCGAAGTCGACTCCACCTGCGACTTGGGTCGCAACGGTCGGAATTAATTCGAACGTTGGCGCATTAAATGCGCGCCACCTACCTTCTAACGTTCGGATTCCCTCCAAAATTATAAATAGCATTCATGGTGGACGAGGGAAGTAGTTGGAAAACATTAAGTGAGCATAACTCCTATCTACAAGAGGATTAAAGTGATCAAGCCAATCAAGAGAGGAAGAATTGTGCTTCAAGTTGCAAGAGCTACATTCAGAAACTTCAAAGCCATCATCTACAAGTTCTTCCCTGCGCTAAATCGTTTCTATACACCTGTAAAGTGTAGTTTACTTTTATTGTTTACTTGTTTGTGTTGAACTTGATTTAGCTTGCGTAGCTAAGATCAAGAGGTAGCAAAGTAGTGTGTGATTGGAGTGTGACTCATCACCTACTTGTGCTAAGTGTTTGATGCCCCCTAGAGCTAGAATCTAGAAGAGAGCAAGAGGCTCTGGTTGTATATGCCCCCTAGAGCTAGAATCTAGAAGAGAGCAAGAGGCTCTAGTTGTATTCGCGGAATACAATAGTGGAACCCAAGTCACAAGGAGTGTGAGCTTGGAAGAGTGGAGTAGGGAGGTTGCCCGAACCACTATAAAATCCTTGTCTACTTGCTTTTATTTCTGCTCTCTTTATTACTTTGCTTTCCATTCAGTTTCTTCATTCAAGGGGAATAATTCTACAAGGGGTTAAGTTTTTAAGTTACCAAAGAAATTTTTAAGAACCCAATTCACCCCTCCCCTCTTGGGTTTTGCCATCTATTCGGGACCCAACAAGTGGTATCAGAGCAGGTCTTTGAGTTAAACCAAAGAGATCTATTGATATGGCATCCCAATCGATTCCCGTTCCCGCTTTTGCCGAGGGCCAATCTTTTACAAGGCCACCATTGTTTGATGGGAACAACTTTGGCTATTGGAAGCTTCGTATGAAGCAACTCATCATGGCTACCGATATGGATTCTTGGATTGCTATCCAAGATGGTGTGATTTTGCCTACCGATGACAAAGCTTCCAAATGGACCGAAGAGGAAGTTAGAACCGTCAAGAGCAATGCCAAGGCAATGAATTCTTTATTTTGTGCTCTTACGGCTTCGGAGTATGATAGAGTATCTTCTTGTTTGACTGCAAAAGAGATATGGGATACTCTAGCATCTATTTATGAAGGAACCTCCCAAGTCCAAGGGACCAGGAGAAACATTTTGATTGGAGAGTTTGAAAATTTCAGAATGCTAGATACTGAAAATATTTCTGAAATGTTTGCGAGATTTTCTAAAATTACTAATGCTCTAAAGGGTCTTGGAAAAGCTATTTCTGAATCCGAGCAGGTTATGAAGATATTGAGAGCTCTACCAGATTCATGGACTCCAAAGATAACGGCAATTGAAGAAGCCAAAGACCTCAACACATTGAAGCTTGAAGATCTTATTAGCTCACTCATGTCACATGAGCTAATTAAGAAAAGGAATGAGGATCAACACAAAGGCAAAAGAGCAATTGCCTTAAAAGCTACACAAGACACGGATGACACCTCATCCTCTCAAAACGATGACGAGATGGCCCTACTCACAAAACGATTCAGAAAATTTGTGAGAAAAGGCGGAAATTTCAAAAATTTCAAAGACAGAAATTCCAGAGAGAAAAAGAAAGAACCAATCAAAT
This sequence comes from Annona cherimola, assembly GCA_030490835.1. Classification (NCBI taxonomy): domain Eukaryota; kingdom Viridiplantae; phylum Streptophyta; class Magnoliopsida; order Magnoliales; family Annonaceae; genus Annona; species Annona cherimola. The sequence continues at coordinate 39,602,253 of CM059972.1, read as the reverse complement.
GCTATAGATGCGGGGGCGTAGGACATATGCAAACCCAATGTCCTACACCGGAAGAAAGGCCAAAGGAAAATCATGAAGGCAGAAGATATCAAAAGGGAAGAGACATGTACGTCAATGAGGAGACGTCATCAACATACAGCTCTTCAACCGATGACAACGATGCGGCCAACTGTGCAAGAATATGCTGCGTAGCACAAATCGAACAAGAAGAAGAACTGCTATGCTTGAACACGACGGAAGTTTTGGAAGATCAATCTACCTCAACAAAATACACAGAAAGTGAAGAGGTAACTTCCAAACCTTATTCTCAATCAAGTTATTCTTCTTTTCATGATTGCCTCAAATGTGCCGAATTAGATGAACTACAAATTGCATATGATTCATTGTATGGGGAAATCAAAAAGCTAGGAAACAAGTTGACATTAAAAAGAAAACAATGTAACTTTGTTATCATTGAAAATGGAAAACTAGCTGAAATGTCAACAAAATTGAAAGAAGAAAATGAACTGTTGTTGAAAGAAGTTGAGAAACTGAAAAAGGAGAACGAATCCTTAAATAAATCATTAGCAAAGTTCTCTAATCCCGGTGAAAATGTGAAGATGTTCTTGAATATGACCTCACAAACAGATAGAAGAGGTCTTGGATACAATACATTTGAGCAAAAAGAAAGTGGTAAATCAAATGTGCCAATACATGAAAAATATCAAACAAATACTGCACCTACATTCAAGCCACAAAGAAAAAATGTTGTGTGGACTAAAAGGCCAACACTTGAACCAAAATATACTTGGAGGCCTACTCCTAGATTACCAATGGCTTGTAACTTTTGCAACAAGATGGGTCATAAAGCCTATAAATGTAACTTCAAGAAATTATATGACCATGGTGCAAGATTAGTTTGGGTTCCAAGGAACACGAGATTTGGGCTTTCTAAGGTAAAGCAACGAAGATTGAATCATTTTACTAACCCAAATGGACCCATAAAATGGGTACCAAAAAGATGAGAATTACTTGTTTATTTTTCAGATTTGTTTAAAGGCAAAGGCAAATAATGTATGGTTCATGGATAGCGGTTGTTCAAGGCACATGACTGGAGAAAGAAATTTGTTTCACAAACTTAAGCCTTGCAACGACGGAACGGTTGCCTTTGGTAATAATGAGAAAGGTAAAATCAAAGGTAAAGGAAATATTTACAGTAGCTCAAATGCATGTATGAAGGATGTTTTGTTTGTTGAAGGACTCAAGCATAACTTAATGAGCATTAGCCAATTATGTGATAAAGGATATAAGGTTGTGTTTGAATCATCTGTATGCAATGTATTTGATGGTGAGCATATCATGTTTAGTGGAAGAAGACATGGAAATGTATATTTGGTTTCACTTGATGAACTAGATGGTCAATGTCTAATGGCCATTGAAAATGATCCATGAGTTTGGCATAAAAGACTTGGACATGTGAATATGTCAAACATAAAGACCCTATGGAAAAAGAGTTTGGTAGAAGGCTTGCCAAAGTTGAAATATGACAAAGACAAAATTTGCAAGGCATGTCAATTATCTAAACAACCAAAGATGTCTTTTTCTACCAAAAAGGAGATTTCCACCACAAGGCCACTTGAATTGCTACACATGGATCTATATGGACCATCCGACATTTTAACCATTGGTGGAAAGAAATATGTATTTGTTATTGTAGATGACTTTTCAAGATTCACATGGATAATTCTCTTAGCTAGCAAAGATCAAGCTTTCTCTATGTTTTCAACTTTTGCAAACTTAGTGGAAAATGAAAAACAAAGTACTATTATGTCTATAAGAAGTGACCATGGTGGTGAATTTGAAAACAAACGATTCATAGAATTATGTAATGAAAAAGAAATTCATCACACATTTTCTGCACCAAGAACTCCACAACAAAATGGAGTAGTTGAAAGGAAAAACAGAACTATACAAGAGATGGCTAGAACAATGATAAATGAGAGCAAATTATCCAAGAAGTTTTGGGGTGAAGCTGTGAGCACAGCTTGTCATGTTTTAAATCGAGTTACCATTAGAGCTATCTTGAAAAAGACCCCATATGAGCTATGGAAGGGAAGGAAACCAAACATATCTTATTTTCATGCTTTTGGATGCACATGTTATGTTCTGAACAATGGAAAAACAAACTTGGGAAAACTTGATGCTAAAAGTGATGAAGCAATATTCCTTGGTTATTCATCAAATAGCAAAGCATATAGAGTTTTCAATAAACGAAACCAAGTTGTAGAAGAATCCATACATGTTATTTTTGATGAAACTAACCCATGCTTTAAAAGAAAGGATGATTCAAGTGATGCAGATGACATAGCAAATGACCTTGAAAGGCTGCATGTGGAAAAGCAAGAAGAGTCCATGGAGGAAAGGGTAAGTGAAGGTGATGATTCCTATAAACCTCCATCTGATTTAAAATTCAAACATGCACATCCAATTGAGCAAGTTATAGGAAATGTGTATGAAGGTGTAAAAACTAGAAGGTCAAAGCAAAATGTGTGTGGACAATATGCTTTTGTATCCAAGATTGAACCTTCTAATATTGAACAAACTCTTGATGATGAAAACTGGATTATAGCAATGCAAGAAGAGCTAAATCAATTTGAAAGAAATCAAGTTTGGCACCTTGTTCCTAGACCAAATGACTGTATTGTTATTGGCACCAAGTGGGTCTTTAGGAACAAATTAGATGAAAGTGGACTTGTAGTGAGGAACAAAGCTAGACTTGTGGCAAAAGGATACTCACAAGAAGAAGGAATAGATTTTGAAGAATCCTATGCCCCGGTTGCTAGATTAGAGGCAATTCGCATCTTACTAGCTTTTGCATCTCACATGAACTTTAAATTGTTTCAAATGGATGTCAAAAGTGCATTTCTGAATGGTTATATAAATGAAGAGGTGTATGTTGAGCAACCACCTGGATTTGAGGAAAAAGATCAATCTAAATTTGTATACAAGCTAACCAAAGCATTATATGGATTAAAACAAGCTCCAAGAGCTTGGTATGATAGACTAAGCAAATTTCTGATTGATCATGATTTTCAAAAAGGAAATGTAGACACCACTTTGTTTATCAAGTACAATGGAAAGGATATATTGATCATTCAGATTTATGTAGATGATATTATTTTTGGTGCTACTAATGAAACTCTTTGCCAAGAATTTTCTGAGCTTATGCAGAAAGAGTTTGAGATGAGCATGATGGGAGAGCTAAACTTCTTCCTTGGACTGCAAATCAAGCAATTAAATGAAGGAATTTTCATTAACCAGTCCAAGTATATCAAGGAAATGCTAAAGAAGTTTGACATGGAGAATAGCAAAGGAGCAAACACGCCCATGAGCTCCACAATCAAAATGGACAAAGATGAGAAGGGCAAAGTAGTTGATTTAAAATTGTATAGAAGCATGATAGGTTCCTTATTGTATTTAACTGCTTCTAGGCCAGATATTTTGTTTAGTGTGTGTATGTGCTCTAGATTTCAATCATGCCCAAAAGAATCACACTTGGTAGCTGTGAAAAGAATTTTTAGATATCTAGTAGACACTACCAATTTAGGACTATGGTATCCAAAGGGCTCTAATTTTGATCTAATCGGCTACTCGGATGCGGATTTTGCCGGTTACAAAGTAGATAGAAAAAGCACTAGTGGAATATGTCAGTTTCTTGGAAGCATGTTGGTTTCATGGTTTTCAAGAAAACAAACTAGTGTTGCTCTATCTACGGCGGAAGCCGAATATATTGCCGTCGGGAGCTGTTGTGCTCAATTACTTTGGATGAAACAGCAACTTAGGGACTATGGCATTGATTTTAAAGATATACCTATCAAATGTGACAATACCAGTGCCATATGTCTAACCAAGAATCCAGTCTTGCATTCTAGGACCAAACATATAGACCTTAGACATCATTTCATTAGAGGACATGTAGAAAATCATGACATATGTTTGGTATATGTAAGAACAGAGGATCAAGTTGCAGATATATTCACTAAGCCCCTAGCAAAAGAAGCATTTTATAAGATTAGAAATGACATGGGAATGCTTGAACTCACTTAAAGCATAAATTGAGGGGGAGCACCCATTTAGGGGGAGCTAACCCACCTATCTCTTTGAATACCCTCTAATCTTTTTGATATATTGACAAAAAGGGGGAGAGAGATTTAAGGAGAAGAAGAGTATTTGAGTTGAAAAATTGAGTATAAGTCTTAATGATTAAAAGGGAGAGAGATGATTAAAAAGGGAGAGAGATGATTAAAGGGGAGAGAGATGTAAGAAGAGAAGAGTAAGAATGGGGAGGAGAGTAGGATATGCTTACATGATATCTATATGTGAATGTTCTGTTTGCATGAGCATAAGCATGATTTTAAAATGCAATATGAGCATATTATTTTTAATGAAAGGTATCCACTCAAATCGGTTTTGTCAATCATCAAAAAGGGGGAGATTGTTGGAAATATGTGGAAAACTAGCTAAATCCATATTTTGATGATTAACAAATCAATTTGAGTATGTCTTGGCTACTAACAAGTTTGTGAAATGTTTAAGGAATATACATTTGAAGAAAATCAAGTTAGGAAGGCCAAGTCGATCCCCAAGTCGACTTCAAACATGCAGAACTGTCCAGAGTTGAAAACGGAAGAAGGGAAGGTGAAGTCGCAGGCCAAGTCGACTCCACCTGCGACTTGGGTTGCCAAGTCGCAAACGAAGTCGACCTCACCATCGACTTCAGTCGAGCAAATCCTTCCAGAGTTGAATTTCGGAGCAGCAGAATATCGAAGTCGCAAGTGAAGTCGACTCCAGTTGCGACTTGGGTGAAGTCGCGAACGAAGTCGACCCCGAAGTGCGACTTGAGGTTTTGGAGATTCAAAGATACTGATTCAAGCTGCTTTCAAAGATTCAAGATTTAAGAGGAATCAAAGTCAAGCTTCTAAGGATTGCAAATCATGGAGCTAATGAAAGCAAGGCACAAGGATCCAGAAAGTAATACAAAAAGTGCAAAAGAACTAAAGGCATAGAGAAGACCAAGCAAAAGAAAACGATTTCCAAGTTCCAAGTTCGTGAAGCCATCTGACGAGGTGAAGTCGAAGCCGAAGTCGACTCCACCTGCGACTTAGGTCAAGTCGAGAACCCAAGTCGACCCTGACTGGAACTTGAAGTTGCGACGGAGAAGCGAAGTCGCATCCGAAGTCGACTCCACCTGCGACTTGGGTCGCAACGGTCGGAATTAATTCGAACGTTGGCGCATTAAATGCGCGCCACCTACCTTCTAACGTTCGGATTCCCTCCAAAATTATAAATATCATTCATGGTGGACGAGGGAAGTAGTTGGAAAACATTAAGTGAGCATAACTCCTATCTACAAGAGCATTAAAGTGATCAAGCCAATCAAGAGAGGAAGAATTGTGCTTCAAGTTGCAAGAGCTACATTAAGAAACTTCAAAGCCATCATCTACAAGTTCTTCCCTGCGCTAAATCGTTTCTATACACCTGTAAAGTGTAGTTTACTTTTATTGTTTACTTGTTTGTGTTGAACTTGATTTAGCTTGCGTAGCTAAGATCAAGAGGTAGCAAAGTAGTGTGTGATTGGAGTGTGACTCATCACCTACTTGTGCTAAGTGTTTGATGCCCCCTAGAGCTAGAATCTAGAAGAGAGCAAGAGGCTCTGGTTGTATATGCCCCCTAGAGCTAGAATCTAGAAGAGAGCAAGAGGCTCTGGTTGTATATGCCCCCTAGAGCTAGAATCTAGAAGAGAGCAAGAGGCTCTAGTTGTATTCGCGGAATACAATAGTGGAACCCAAGTCACAAGGAGTGTGAGCTTGGAAGAGTGGAGTAGGGAGGTTGCCCGAACCACTATAAAATCCTTGTCTACTTGCTTTTATTTCTGCTCTCTTTATTACTTTGCTTTCCATTCAGTTTCTTCATTCAAGGGGAATAATTCTACAAGGGGTTTAGTTTTTAAGTTACCAAAGAAATTTTTAAGAACCCAATTCACCCCTCCCCTCTTGGGTTTTGCCATCTATTCGGGACCCAACAAGAACTACATGTTCAAACCTTGAACATGTTCTTGGGTTCAGTCATCCACTGCTCAGCTTAAATAAAATCTGATTCACCTGAGAACTTAGGTGGATACTGAGCTATAAAGGCATTAATATCCTTACCATTCATTTCTATCTTTCTATTATCAACTCTTAAAAGTTTGGGTACTAGGAAAAAGTTTATTACTTGTACCGGTCTGTCATTTCTACCTTCTTCTAATTAGTCATGTTGGGCTTTTTCCCAAAGGCCTTTTATTATTCTTCTGTCTGGGCCGCTCAATCTCGAGTGGCCTACTACACAACTTCCTCTACATCTACAGTTGTCTTTTCCTCGACTCTTTCTACCTGTGTGGTATTTTTATAACGGTAACACCTCCAATCCTTTAACTTAGGGTTCATAGTAGTCCGTCATTGATGAGTTCATGGACTCGCTTGTTCTCTTTACCCTGGTAGCTTAGATTTATTACTAGCTTTTCTTCTTTCTTGTTGACTCATATATGCAATTGCCTTTCCCTTGTTCAACAACATTTCTTATCATAATATTCATTCATATCATACATAGTCAATATGATCATTTCTGATCATAGAATCATCATACATAGTACATTTTATAATCTAGAAAGATCAATGACCTTTCATTTTTCATATATACTTAGCATTTGAATGAAATCAAATGCATTTATTTTTTCATAACATCATACATCATACATTTATTTAGGAATTAAAAAGAAACTCCCATTTTTCCTAGATTTCTCATTCCTATCTTCGCCTTTCATAGTGTAAGGTTTCTTTTTCTTACACATACAAATTATACCAACATAATCTGTTATTTTATCATAAACATAACTCTAGACCAAAAATCACTTGGAAAGTTGGGACCTTGGTGCCTTCCATATGTCACCATGACTCTATACCTAAAACATATGTATCATATAGCATAGCCATGTGCTATCTTATGTGAGGTATAGTTTACCTTAGGTAAGGGGGTCTCTATGTAGGGTTCCATTATTAAACCCATCAACTGTTCTGATTTCCTTCTATCCTTTGTCTTTTCTTAGATTCTCCTACCTCCTTTTTATCTCATTGTCCTCATATCATTTTTCCTTCATATATCATCTACTCCACGAAATGTAGTAACCAGATACATTTCCTTAATTAGTCATATCATTGCATATCACTTTTTTTTCATATACTACACCATGAAATATAGCAAACCAGCTATATTTTCTTAAGTAACCATATTCTTGTGTCATAATGACGCACAATATAAGACAATACATATCATATATGTCTTATAATCTCAATCTATCTCTTTCATCATTTTCCATTTTTCTTCTATATCTATTGATCAATCCTTGCTGAAATATCATCTTTGTGATATCAAATCTTTTCTTACCACGACTATTTACCAATCCATATTTTGATACAAACTTCTATGGCATCAGACCTATCCTTTTATCATCATTTATTTTCTCCTTCTTACACCTGTTTACCAAACCTGGCTCTGATACCAAACTCTGTGGTGCCCCAAACCGAGACGTCACTTCCTTACCTCAAGACTCTATTGATTGGTAAATGTGAATCAGGATTGTAGCCCTGATCATGCGGCGGGTTCTAAATTGAATTTCGTCCAATTTTTTTTTCATCTAATATCATTCATTGCTTTACATAACAATTATCATACATCATGCAAGCGGTAATACACTTGTAATAAATTTCATCATCTCATTCATAGCATCTCTTCATACTTTTCTACAATGATATTTAAATTCCACAATACATATATTCAATCATTGAATCACGTAGAACTTATAATTATAAATAAGTTCATATACATCAACATACCTTAACACTTCAAACCATGCTATCCCATTTCTTATAGCTCGAATGGCTACCGTCACGTACCTTTTTTTCACCTGCTTAGGTTCGCATCTTCTCGAGTTTCCCGGTACCTGTCTAAGGTTTGGAAAAACAAAACGTGAGTGACAACTCAGTAAGCAAGCATTTATGTTTTAAGGCCAAGACTTCCTTTAAAACCTTTTTCTTAAACATCTTGAACATCTTTTTACTTGAGGACATATATATGTCCTAAAACATTATCATAAAATCCTTGTTCATAAGGACAGTTCCATGTCCTTGAACATTTTTCATAAACATTATTCCTAAAATCATTTACAAGCCACGTGTGAGCTTGTTAAGGCAAAACTTATACGCTTTACCCTCTTTAATTAATTTTCTTTAGTCTTATATGAACATATCTAATGTTCAAAGACATTTACATAAAATCATTTTTCATTAGTGGACGTTTTACGTCCAAAATATTTTTCCACATAACTCCTTTTTAGAGAGGGACATTATCATGTCCTAAAACATGATGACCTTGAGGAATTCTCTGAACAAACCACAGAACTTAATGGATTCTAATTAACTTAATTCTATGAGAATAGGTTGTTAAGAAAATTAGGGTATGCCTTGTAGGTTTCAAGAGAAGGTGCAAGGATAAATTAGGGTTTGTTCTCCTTTAACAAACAATATCCAGATTAAATCATTATACCACTACCCATTGCAAAAGATGCATGTGAAGTCCTAGACCCTAGGTACTCGCACTCTCGTTCTCTACTCGATCTAGTTTTAAATTTTATTTTCTCTTCCCACTTTTCTATTTCTTTTCCATTTTATTTACTATATTCTCTTTTCACTTATCCATCTCATTTTATATCCGACACAAAAGCATTTAAAAGCAAAGTTTATAGTCCCGAATTCCCTGTGGATCGATAATTTATATACTACAATCTACGACCCATGCACTTGCAGTGAGATTGCGAACACCATACATTTTTTTGCAGTATTATTTTTCTTAAATTTAAACCGTCCAAAGCATCTCAAAATCAGCAGTTAATTCCACTTCCTCAGCTCAGATCAGCCATACCAAGTATCCATAAATTCTTATCTGTTCAAGCCAAATAATTCATGAAATAATTAATACCCAAATTTTTCAGCAAGCTAAGTCGTCAAAATTTTTGATCCACTAGAAAATTCCATGACCGCTTAAATGATACATGCACGTCTAATAGGTGGAGCAAGTCGTCCATGTCAGATTTTGATGCGCGATCTGTAGATGTCAAGCTACCCACTTAGATACAAATTGCGTTGGCTTCAATTATACGCAGGGTTGCTCCCTTATAAATTAAGGGATGGACGAACATGAGGGAGAGAGAAAATTTTGCAAGAATTCCAGCGAATAGAAAATTCAAAGAAATTGAAGAAGAGAGAAATTTAGAGAGAGAGAGAGAGCAAGGTGGAGAGCATGAGCAAGAGGCAGACCGACGAGTTGCGTGGAGCGGCTGACACACCATCAGGAACTTCAAACCAATAAGCCTTCCTATCTTTTTTCCTTTTTAATTTTTATTATCTTGTTTAAGATGGATTTGAATTTGAATTTTATTTTGGACTTAAATATGCTTGGCTAAACCCTGAATCTAGGGTTTAGGATGTAGCATGCGTACAATGTAGCGTGGTGTGGGTTTTTAATTTATTTATGGTGGATATTGTTGTTAATTTAATATCTTGTGATTTTAATGCTTACATTGTACATGGGTCCGTACTTTAGCATAATTCCAGATATTAGGTGATGGAACCGAGAGGTGGAAACCTAATATACGATAATCAAGATATTAAACCTGAAAATCTAAGACCATGAGAATAGGCATGGTGATCTTGAGGAATTCCATGAACAAACCATAGAACTTAATGGATTCTAATTAACTTAATCCCATGAGAATAGGTGATTAAGAAAATTAGGATACGCCTTGTAGGTTTCGAGAGGAGCAAAGATAAATTAGAGTTTGTTCTCCTTTAACAAACAATATCCAAATTAAATCATTATACCACAACCCGTTGCAAAAGATGCATGTGAAATCCTAGACCCTAGGTACTCGCACTCTCATTTTCTCCACTCGTTCTAATTTACAATTTTTTCTTTCCATTTTTCTGTTTCTTTTCTATTTTATTTACTATATTCTTGTGATACCCAGACCCAAGTAAGGTTTAATTATATGCAATTGGCATATAAATATGGATCACGTATGGTTTAGTGGAATTATAAATGATTTTCCTAAGCAATATTGACGATTTATTGCAATTAGGGAAAATGATTATGAATGATCAATATAAGCCGATATGGGTCAATGTGATTAAAGAGGCTTAATGAGGATTAATGAATGTTGATATATTGAGGATAATTACCTCATATATTATGGGTTAACTAATGGAGATTATGTTGTTAATTATGGATTAAAGGTAGCAAATGCTAGAAAATCCATAACTCAACGCCGGTAAGGCGGATAAGATAAAAATTGAAAGGTAAGCACATAATTTTGTGCTTAATCTTATGGAAATGATGGATTATGAAAATAAGGATGAAATTAGGGTGAAAATTGATCATCACTGTCCAAAAATTCAAATGATCATAACTTGAGCTAGAAAAGTCGGATTGAGATGAAATTTGAAATGGACGGTTAAAATTATGAGATTAAGGTTATGGAAGGGTTTGATTAAGCTAATTATTCTAAGATTAAGGGTGCATGAAATTGGGATCAACTCTTTTGACTTTTGCACCAAAAAGTGATTTGCATTTATGTTAAAGTCAAAATCATTAATTAAATAATTAATGGCATAAATGAGGTGTCAAAAGGAGATAATGACACATGGATTTTATGAATTATCTAAAATGAAAAAATCCATGAAAATATCCCCTGCATTAATGTGGAAATTAAGGAGCTAATGACTAGCTTAAGGGAGAAGTATAGAGGAGGCATAGAGTGGATGGCTATGAGCTCCAAAAGTGGATTTTTGTGAAATATTTTTTAATAAAATATATGCCCAAAGTCAACTATGGATTAAGGGGATTAAATATGCATTAAATTGGAGTGGAAATTTGTAGCTAAAGGCATTAGATCTGGACCGTAGAGATGTGATCAATTAATGGACAACAATGGAGCATGGGAGAGAGGTGCAAGGTCAAGCAGCTTTTAGAATTTTTAATAATTTTTTTAATAGCTAAATGGACCCCAAATTAAGCTAGTTACCTAGGGTAGTTAATTATCCATTAATTAAAGTAAAATGGTGTGGAAAAATCGTGCAAAGAGCTGCTGCAAGTGGACCCCACCCAAGAGGACAGCTTTATTTAAAAGATGGATATAGCTGTGGAAAAAAATCAGAAAAAACTATTAAATGATTAAATATGTGGCTGAAATTTTTTGAATAAACTATAGGTTAAATTTTCAAAACTTTACCCTCCATTTTAGGTCAAAATTATAAAGGAAGAATTGAAAAATAAAGGCCTATATAAGCAGGCAGTGTGGATGTTCCAGACTTCTGTTTGGGAGAAAAAAAAAAAAAATCAAGTACTCAAAGGAGGGATTATCAATTAATCAAGTAAATATATGTTAATTTTTATTTTATACTTCAAATCTGGAAGTTATATGATGTTATAAGCCAAAATATGAAAGAAATAGTAAACGAAGAATTTTTACCATGAAAATGTGAAACCCTAACCCATGTAGGACCCATATGTATACAATTGAACATGTATATGATGATTATTTATGAATTATGGAATTATAAAGGCATTATTTGATTTTTTGCTAAATATGGCAATTAGGGTTATGGGTTAGCATTAATGATGTGATTAAACATTTTGAGCCTAAATGAGACCATGGGTTTAGAATGAATTATTTGTGATTTAAATGTGCAAATATATCATGAAAAATCATTTTTCATTATTTAAAATGAATTATGGAGATTAATATGGAAATTGAGAAGTTTGATGGAAAATATTGAAAACTTCATAACTCAACGCCTATAAGGCGGATTCAAGTGAAATTTGAGATGAAAATTGTTAATGTTTGGACTTGGTATTATGGAATGAAAATATTATGAAAATTCTTGATGAAATGAGAATTATCAATTTTTAAACATATGTTCATGTCAACCGTTAACTTTAAACGGCTATATCGGGAGCTAGAAAACTCGGATTGAGTTGAAATTTAAAATGGTTGAATGGAATGGTGAGATGTTTATTTTGGATGGCTTGGATTAAGCATGGAATATTGGGAAAATTCCTGCATAGAAAAAGGTGAGCAAGTTTGACTTATGCTCCAAAAAAGTACCATAGCATTAATGCTAGAGTACCATACATAAATGCTTGATGGAATGAGAATTTGAGGTGGAAAATTGCAGGCTATTCTTTGGATATTTTATGTAATTATTCAAAAAGCATAAATATGGGAATTATCCATTCAATCAATGCATGGAATTATGAAGCTATGGGAGTGTAGCTAAGGTGGCAAGGAGGGGACATCCAAGGGCTGGTTAGTGCCCATTTTTGATTTTTTTTATTTTTCAAAAATGCATAAATATTGCAGGGATATAAGTACATGATATGTGCATACAATAATGGAGATTTTCAGCAATTAAAAAATGGAAAAAGGCAAGTATATACTGCTGAAAACGTGGACAGCTTGTATGGGTGGAAAATGTGATTTTTGGTGTTAAGCTGCTGAAATATTTGTTGAATTTATTTACATAAAATTAATGCACGAATTAAAGGGTAATTAGAGGCATAAATTACCCATGTTTTAGCATAAAATAAAAATGAATAAAATGAATAAAAATCTGGACAGATTGGACGTGAATTGGAAATGCATTGGACGGTCAAAGATGATGCAATTTTTGACTTTTGAAAAATGGTAAAAATGAAAATTTACTTGTTTGAAAACGTGCCAGCCCATATGGTAGATAAGGGAGCATTGAATGGGGGTGGAATTGCAGCACCAAGTGGGCCCCACTGCTGGAAAAATCCAGCTCTTATAAGCCATGCACGATCACTTGGAGAGAGGCTTGAGAAAATTTCTAAGTGTGGAATTTCCACCCCAAAGCCAACCCAGCAGCTCACGTCCATATTTTCCAGCAAAAGGAGGATAAAAACCAAGGGAAAAAGGAAGGAAACTTGAAGAAGAAATCATCTCCAAGCATTAGGGTTTAAGTTGGCTCAAAACCAAGTAAGTATGTGAATGATTTTGAGTTGTTTAACTTGAGTTCTTAATCTCAAAACATGGAAATGAAAAGCATGCTTAAAGAATCTATAAAATGATGTTTCAACATGACTTTTCATGAATATGTATTGGGTATTAAGTTTTAAGTATGAACTTTTTAAGTTAAGATTGATGAAAGTGACGTTATGCATGCGTATGAAGTGGAAAATCCAAGTTGTTAAACCCTAAATCTCCAAGACAAATTGCTGTTTTGATTTGACGATTTGATTAACCTATGAATCATGTATTTATGCTAAAAATATGAGGGTTTATGCTTAAGTGATGAAATTTTGAAGTTATGAAAGGCAAAACGTTGATTTTGACCTAATTTCTTAGTTTTGGGTTAAAAATGTTATGGAAATGGACTTGCATGTTTTAAGCATGTTATGTAGGGTAAAATAACCTAGGTTTAAGTTATAATGTATTCCCAAAAGATTTGGGAAAAAGAAACCCTAAATCTGATTTTTATGATTTTTATGAAAGAACGTCAAACCGACGTGAAACGGGTCTCAAAACGGGAGGGTAACTTGCTGTTTTGAGAAATGATAATGCATGGATGTTAATTATGTGTTAAATCCCTAAATATGGATGAGGAAAAATAGATTTTATTTCTGGAAATTCGGAATTATATGACTGCATAGGGTTAAGTGTCGAAAGATGCGTAAAACGGGTGAAAAACGGGTTCCAAACTTGTTGTTTTGGAAACCTATGGGTGAATGGATTTAAATCCCGTAAAAATACCTTGAATGCAGTGTTCATTAAGGATAATTAACCCGCTGAAAAATGGATTAAATTTCTGAGTTAGGAAATGTTATGAAATGCATTGTGTTTAAGTGCTAAATGAGCTTATGTGAAGGGATAACGGTAAACGGGTGATGAATGACTTATGAAAAATGATTTTATGCAAAAATGCATAAAAATGAGATGAATCCCATGTCTATGAATCTGTTTGAGATTGTATGGTATTTAATCCAAAATTTTAGACTTGATTTATGAAGCTATGTACGTAGAAGAAACACCCATATGTGTGTTTTAGAAAAAATGGGAAAAATGGCAAAGTAAGCTTAATGAAGCTATGATGATGTTTATGGAATGAATTTTTTGATATTGAAATGAATACCCTGATTTTAGGGTTATATGTATATGCTATGTTGTATAATAGCCGAATGTGTGTAAATTATGCTAATGGGTGCAAAATAAGCTATATATGTGTATGATGACTTATGAAGTCAAATAAATGATACGTGTATATGGAATGGGTTGGAAAACTAAAGGAAATATGAAGAAAAAGAAATATATGAAGAATCATATTATTTTTCATGTAGGCAAAGGTAAAGAGAAAGTGGTAACAGAAAGTTAAGGACTTCAAGTAAGCAAGCAAATTTTCTAAAGGATTTTTGCTTTTCTAAATTGGTTCCATAAATGCAATTTGTATTCTAACTTGTTTGATGAAACTATGAAATTGTTTCTAATGGGTTTAAGGATGGCCATCCCTTAGCAAAATAATGTTGAAACGATGTTTTATTTCAAAAGCAATAATTATGAAATGTTTCTTTTATAAATGCTATGGAAAATGATGTGGATTGATATTTATGGTTGAAAAATCATGCTAACATGTCAAAGATGGATTTATTAAAAGTTCATGTGCACAAGATACTAGGTCCACTTGAAGGCTGTAAGCGGACCGATTGTCCCCCCTTGGTTTGACCAAGTCGCTTGTAATAGGCTGATGGTCGGCGGCGCCCTTTCTGAAATGAGAGTTAACGTGATGGATGGTCACCTAGCTAGCTTCCATCCTAAGGGAGATATGATGTTCATGTTCATGTTTTTCATATGGCATTATGCATATGAGACCCGTGATGGGTACAGGATTTCATGTTTTCAAGATATACCTTTGAATAAGGTATAAGAATGCTTTCCAAGTTGATTTTAAATGAAAAATGTTGCCTGAAATGATTTGCCTGAAAAATGCAAATAGCTTGCTTATTGAGTTTCGACTCACTATTTTGTTTTCCAAACCCAAAGACAGGTGATGGACAGGACACGACGAAGGAGCTAGCACCGGCTTAAGGAGTTCATGAAAAAATTTATGGGACTTATGTTATGAAGATGATGTGGAATGATTGTAAAATTACATGTCGTGCTTTACAATGAATAGTTGTGAACTACTTGAATGTTTTATACGAATGACTGTGATATGTACACGCAGTGACATCTAATTTAGCTAAAAGATGAAATGTCGCTGAACAGCATGTTTGTATGTAATGAATGGATTGAAATGACTTAAAAATGTATGAATATGAAATTGTCAGAACATGAGGTGTTATATGAACAGTTACATAACCATATTTAACAAGATAAATATCCGATAAATCCCGCTGTGTGACAGGGCAACAATCCTGATCACGTTTATAAATCAATCCGATCTTGAGGTAAGGGCTAGGATGTGACGCTCGGTTTGGGGCGCCACAGGGCTTGGTATCAGAGCATGGATTGGTAAATAGGCATGGAATATTTCTAAGCATAGGAAATTTGACAGAATATAAAGAAATATACATGATTAATCATGATTATGTGATGAATTAGATATGATTAAATGATGCTCATGCATGATTATAACATGATGAAATGCATGATAGATGATGAAATAGATATACTCATGTGATGATTAGGTATGCTCATGATATGATGAAATGCATGCCATATGATAATGAATTATTGTTGCAATGCAATTTGATTGCTATGTCTACATAGATGGCGGATAGAGGGAAAAGAATGATGAGTGCGGAAGAATTAAGAAGGGAAAGAGAGGAAGAAAATAGGAGACGGAGAAGGGAAGAAAATATTAATAGATGGTGGGAATCACAGTCTGACGATGCCTCGTTTCCATCAGCCCCCCCTGGATTTTCACCAATACGCACACAGGATCACGCTAAAGGAAGTTACTATGACTCTTCGAGTCAACATGCATAGGACCTAGGAGATACCTCCAGTTATAAACCTAGGGCACGAGTGCTACCGGGCACTTACCTTGGCATTCCCTGGGATCCCCCTGTTCCGACAGACAGAATAGATTCACAAGATCTACAAGACTTTTGGATGAGGACTCAAGCACCGAAAACCCCCGACCCAGGCCCATGGTATAGGTTTGTTGATGGATGTATTCGGTTTCGTTATGGAGTTTCTTAGGATAAACTCCATCAGCAGGAAGTAGACCTGACCCTTTATATAAACCGGCATCGTGCCGAGGGAGTCATCGATATGCCCACACCTCCTAAACCTGATGAGGTTATGTAATATATATATCGGAGAACACGGGTGGAATTCTTCCTCTGAACGAGGTCAATGATGATGATGACCCGATGGAATTCCTCGAACCATTTGAGGAAGAAGAGAAGGAAGAAGAAGAAGAGGAGGAGGAAGAAGAAACAGATGAGGAAGAAGAGGAAGAAATCGAGGAAGAAATAGCGGAGTTTGTGGGAGATGATGAGGATGAGGATGATGATGATAGTGACGATGAGGTTCAGGCATGGTCCGACACTAGCATTATCACAGAGGCACCCTCACAAGTTTCACGTAGACGTAGACGTCGAGGAAGAGGTCCAGGAGGACGATGAACTTGTTTGCTTTATTTTTATTTAAGCAGATGTGTATATATAAGTGTGGTGATGATCATGTGGTATGTGTATAATTATAGTTGGATGACTTTATGGTTGCTAGGAGAAGTAACATGCATGCGGGTGTGAAATGCGCATGCTAAGTTGAATTTGTATATAAGTGTGACTTACTTTTGTATGTACTGATTGTGAATATGGTATATGTGAATGAATATGCAGACATGTTGAACTTCTATTGTTCTAGATGTGCATGAATGAATGAACATGAGTTGAATGGTGTGTTATGTGGTGATTGAATAACATGATTGTGACCATGTGATGATGAGATGCATATGCGATGATTTAATATTGAATGAAATTGAAATGCGTATGCAATGATTCCATGATGATTATTAATGAAATGTGTACATAATGATTTAATACTAATTGAAAATGAAAAGTGTTTGTTATATACTCGGATATAAAATAATGGTGGAGACAAGAGCAGGAGTAAGGAAAAATAAAGGAAAAGAGGTGGAAACAAAGGTTCCAAACCAACACGAAGTTGGCGAATCTAGCCGACCTAAAAGGGGAAGGTCGGTGACACAAAATCAGAGGAACCAACAGAGAAGGAATGATGTAAGCCCTGAAAGGAATATAGAGGAGGAAAATGAGTCGAGGCAGAATAGACTCATGGAGGAAAGAGTGGTTGCGGCAGTGGAAAAAGCAATGCAGCGGGCCACTAGGGAATGGGCAGCGCAGACTGCCGATATTATACAAGGATTATGGGAAAGAACTCAACAAGCTCAGTTGGGTAATATGGAAAGAGAAGGACCTGCTCCGAGGGCGGACCCCGTTGAGACACCGGAACCGCTAAGAGATGAAAATCAGCTGATGGAAGCTGACAGAAGAGCCATAAATGCCTTTCTAGCGCAGTGACCCCTAAAATTTTCTGGAGAACCCGACCCAGTTCAAGCAGAGCAGTGGCTGACGGAGATTAAGAAATTGTTTAGGATATCACCATGCAATGACCGTCAAAAAGTACCGTGTGCTACTCATCTATTAGTAAAAGACGCACACGAATGGTGGGAGACAGTGTTAATTACAATGCCATGACCCAAAGAAATGTCTTGGCAAGCATTTGTGGAAGAATTCAATAAGGAATACCTCCCAGTGGGTTTACAGAGTCAAAAGGTAATAGAATTTGAAAAATTATATCAAGGGAGGATGACGGTCACTGAATATGCTACTAAATTCAATGCTCTGGTCAGATATGTCCCTTGGATCACAAATGTGCCACAAAATAAGGCACAAAGATTCCAACAAGGGCTGAGGCCATATCTGCGAGAAAGCCTTGCACCTCTGCTAATAAAGGATTATGCTTCAAGTTTGGAGATTGAGTCCTTGAGAACCCAAGAATTAAGATTGGGTTCGAGGGCGTTCAGTGCGGGTCCTAAGGAACCGAAAATTGGAAAAGAAAAAGCTACAAAAGGCAGCATAAGAAAAGGAAAGGGAGTTCAAAAGAAGAAAAGCTTGCCATTCTGTAAGAAATGTCAAAGGCGACATACAAGCGAGTGTCTAAAGAGCTCAAATCGGTGTTATAAATGTGGACAGATGGGTCACATCGCCAAGGAGTGCAGACCGGGAGAAGCGAAAGTGGTTAAGTGATACATATGTGATCAAGTGGGTCACATAGCCACAAACTGCCCAAACAAGGCGCAGTCATGTCAAGGACATGGAAGACCTGCTCAGATAAGAATACCTGGAGCAACAAGTAAGCAGGGAACTTCTATGAACTCGGTGCATGTGCATGCCCTGACCCGAACAGAATCTCAGAAACAAGAAGAAAAGGTGGTCACAGGTACAGTTTATATTCTAGGGAATATGGCAGTTGCTTTGTTTGATTCTGGTGCCACCCATTCATTCATAGCATGCCAATACGTGACCACCCATGCACTGCCAATAGAAGAAACTAATCAGGTTATATGTGTGGAATCTCCAGTCTATAGGTTAGCAAGTACTAGCCAAGTATGCAAAGCCTGCCCAATCAGGATAGGATCATTAATTCTAGAAGCTGATTTGATCCTATTGCCTATGACCGAGTTCGACGTGATTTTGGGTATGGATTGGCTAAGCCAATGGGGAGTGACTATAGACTGTAAAAATAAGAAAGTGCAATTTGAAGCAATTCCAGGGAAGGAGATTGCTATTGGGAAGTTAAGGCAACCTGACAGCTCAAGTATATTGATTTCATCTATGAAAGCTGTCAAAATGATTCGACAAAAATGTCAAGCCTATTTGGTATCTATGAATGTGGATAATGGTATGGAGGTGGAAATTAATCAAATACCTGTAGTTAAAGAATTTCCAGATGTGTTTCCAAAGGAGTTAACCACATTTCCAGATGTTATGTAGGGTAAAATAACCTAGGTTTAAGTTATAATGTATTCCCAAAAGATTTGGGAAAAAGAAACCCTAAATCTGATTTTTATGATTTTTATGAAAGAACGTCAAACCGACGTGAAACGGGTCTCAAAACGTGAGGGTAACTTGCTGTTTTGAGAAATGATAATGCATGGATGTTAATTATGCGTTAAATCCCTAAATATGTATGAGGAAAAATATATTTTATTGCAGGAAATTCGGAATTATATGACTGCATAGGGTTAAGTGTCGAAAGATGCGTAAAACGGGTGAAAAACGGGTTCCAAATTTGTTATTTTGGAAACCTATGGGTGAATGGATTTAAATCCCGTAAAAATACCTTGAATGCAGTGTTCATTAAGGATAATTAAACCACTGAAAAATGGATTAAATTTCTGAGTTAGGAAATGTTATGAAATGCATTGTGTTTAAGTGCTAAATGAGCTTATGTGAAGGGATAACGGTAAACGGGTGATGAATGACTTATGAAAAATGATTTTATGCAAAAATGCATAAAAATGAGATGAATCCCATGTCTATGAATCTTTTTGAGATTGTATGGTATTTAATCCAAAATTTTGGACTTGATTTATGAAGCTAAGGCAATGCTATGTACGTAGAAGAAACACCCATATGTGTGTTTTGGAAAAAATGGGAAAAATGGCAAAGTAAGCTTAATGAAGCTATGAATGATGTTTATGGAATGAATTTTTTGATATTGAAATGAATACCCTGATTTTAGGGTTATATGTATATGCTATGTTGTATAATAGTCGAATGTGTGTAAATTATGCTAATGGGTGCAAAATAAGCTATATATGTGTATGATGACTTATGAAGTCAAATAAATGATACGTGTATATGGAATGGGTTGGAAAACAAAAGGAAATATGAAGAAAAATAAATATATGAAGAATCATATTATTTTTCATGTAGGTAAAGGCAAAGAGAAAGTGGTAACGGAAAGCTAAGGACTTCAGGTAAGCAAGCAAATTTTCTAAAGGATTTTTGCTTTTCTAAATTGTTTCCATAAATGCAATTTGTATTCTAACTTGTTTGATGAAACTATGAAATTGTTTCTAATGGTTTAAGGATGGTCATCCCTTAGCAAAATAATGTTGAAATGATATTTTATTTCAAAAGAAATAATTATGAAATGTTTCTTTTATAAATGCTATGGAAAATGATGTGGATTGATGTTTATTGTTGAAAAATCATGCTAACATGTCAAAGATGGATTTATTAAAAGTTCATGTGCACAGGATACTAGGTCCACTTGAAGGGTGTAAGCGGACCGATTGTCCCCCCTTGGTGTGACCAAGTCGCTTGTAATAGGCCGATGGCCGGCGGTGCCCTCTCTGAAATGGGAGTTAACGTGACGGATGGTCGCCTAGCTAGCTTCCATCCTAAGGGAGATATGATGTTCATGTTCATATTTTTCATATGGCATTATGCATATGAGACCCGTGATGGGTACAAGATTTCATGTTTTCAAGATATACCTTTGAATAAGGTATAAGAATGCTTTCCAAGTTGATTTTAAATGAAAAATGTTGCCTGAAATGATTTGCCTGAAAAATGCAAATAGCTTGCTTATTGAGTTTCGACTCACTATTTTGTTTTCCAAACCCAAAGACAGGTGATGGACAGGACACGACGAAGGAGCTAGCACCGGCTTAAGGAGTTCCTGAAAAAATTTATGGGACTTATGTTATGAAGATGATGTGGAATGATTGTAAAATTACATGTCGTGCTTTACAATGAATAGTTGTGAACTACTTGAATGTTTTATACGAATGACTGTGATATGTACACGCAGTGACATCTAATTTAGCTAAAAGATGAAATGTCGCTGAACAGCATGTTTGTATGTAATGAATGGATTGAAATGACTTAAAAATGTATGAATATGAAATTGTGAGAACATGAGATGTTATATGAACAGTTACATGACCATATTTAACAGGATAAATATTTGATAAATCCCGCCGTGTGACAGGGCAACAATCCTGGTCACGTTTACCAATCAATCCGATCTTGAGGTAAGGGCTAGGATGTGACGCTCGGTTTGGGGCGCCATAGAAAATTTGTTTAAAAGCTCATTATATGGTGATTAAGGAACGATCAAATTTTCAGCTCAAAAGGGTTAGTCTTTTGGAAATTACAAATCCGAGAAGATCAATCAAAACAGGGTAGAACGGGTGACAGGATCAGCTGTACAAAATAATTGTTAATAATTTTTATACAAGGAATTTTAGGATGAAAATTTTACAGGATATATAAGAAGAAATAAAAATTAGGTTTTGATTGGTATAAATATACCCCATAATTTACGTGATTCAAGCTGTCTGAAAAGGGATACTGCTGTCCAGCAGAGTGAAAATACCAAAATAAATAGAAATAATAAATATTTCATGCTGAAAATATTTATTTTGGTTAATTTATATAGTTATTAAGGTATGGTAGGAATTTCAGATCAAAAATACTTGATTTGATATTAATTCAAGATTTTGAGAATTTAGTGTGCCTGAATTCAGCATTATAGCTTAAGGAATAAATCAAGATAAATGTTAAATTCCAGATTTTTGCGATGAAATTTAAATTATAATTGGATATAAACAAGTATCATAAGTGATTATGAGGATATAACCAATTAGAGATGGGTTTTAGAAAGAATGGAACTTCGGGTTACGTATAAGACCCGATTTCCATGTTTTGATATTGAAAATGATAAATGGATTATGTGAAGTGTTAAAATGAAAAAATGCATAAATATATGATTGGAACACATGGATTAGGTTGCTGTTTTATTAAATAATGATAATCTCAAATTTTGAGATTATTATATGATGTCTAAGTTAGCAACTGAGTGCTTAAAATGAGCACCGTTGTATGAAAAATGGAAAATATGTTAAAAATGATAAATGGAGGTAATGAACCTCCAAATAATGATTTAATGAAATATTATTAAATTTATGTAAGTTTACCCTTTATAAAGGTATTAAAAATGAATAATGTGATGTATAAGTTATGATACGTATGAACACCCGACTTGAAAGACAAGTGAGCTAAGTTAGTATAATATAAGTCCAAATGAATTTATGTAGGTTGGAAAAAATAAGGAATATAAGTATTTGAAGATGATGCAAATAAATGAAATGTTATTTTCATTTATCTAGGCAAAGGCAAGAAAAAGAATGGAAAAAAAGGGACTATGACGATCTCAGGTAAGCAAGCAAACTTTTCAAATCATTTATTTCTCCTTATGTACTGAAATGATTTATGATGTTATGATGATGTTTTTAAGATAATGCTTTAAATGAAAGGGCAAGCACAAATTTTAGAAATTGATGGCTTTAATGAAAAGCCACATGTTTGGAAAATTACGGCTTTAATGAAAAGTCGTAAGTTTTGAAAAAAGATGGCTTAAGGAAAAGCCTCAAGGTTTGCTTCATGGGAAGCAAGCAATGTTTTTTTTTAAGATAAATGTTTATTACAAGTGTTGTCATGGATTGACAATGCTTTATGTTAATGGAATTGAGAAATTTGCTTATGAGTAAGCAAATTCTCCATTATGTTAATTTTAACAGATTTTATATTTTATGCCGATGATTTTAAGAATTTGTTTTCAAGTAAGCAAATTCTTTATGATGTTGTTTTCAAAAGGACTTTATAAGAAAAAGAGAATTTTGCCCTTTTTCATAAAGAAATATTATCAGATAAGTTTTGAGTTTTCTTATGATGTTTTATGATAAATGGTTAAACTCATAAAAGAAAAAAATTAATTTTCTATGTCAAAATATTTAATTATAAATGATAGTTTAGACATAGCCCGTATGTTTTGAAATGATATTTGAAAAGTTTTGATTTCCTTTAGACAAGGAAATCTATGTTGAAAATGTTTTGAAAAATTTTATATGGATGTGTTGAAGGGGATTTAAGGATGACCAACCTCCTATGTTGATTTCATAAAATTGTTTGATTTCAGGTTGCTAAACGGTATGCAAAAGGGTATGCAAGCCCCTTTATGTAAAAATGACAAAATTGATAGGTGGACAAGAAATTGATTTTAAGGTGGTTCAGAAGGGGTTAGCACAATTGCATAACTTTTGTGAGTAAAAGGCCCTGAAATGGAAACCAAGAAAATGTTAGAAAATATATAGTTTAATTTTGAAAATTCAAAGGTTTTGAAATTCTTTTATAAAGATTTTAATATGTATTATTTTTGAAACATTTCAAATGTTTATCAAAATGTTTTACTTAAAATATTTCTAAAAGAATTTAAGGAAGGTCATCCTAAAATTAAATTTCAAATGACAACTTGTTTAAAGTGGGTGCGCTCGCTTTACAAGTTGACACGGACTGCGGTCTGTAATGTGTTTTTGAAATAATTTTTAAAAATATAGACTTCGGTCTAAGATTTTTGTGAGTATGGATGCAGGCTGCGGTTTGTGGTTCCAGTTTAAAAGGACATGGGTTGCGGTCTGTGGTTCTTTAAACCAAACGGACTGCGGTCCGTCAAGATAATGTATGGTGCACTAGTACAAGGAATAGGCCGGTTGTAGAGCACGGTTGGGATGACCGGGGCCCACTCTACATAAGGCCAAGTCGCTAAGGGATGGCAGGAGTGCCAGCGGCGCCCTCCCTGAGATGGGAGCAGGATAAAAGAACAGCCGCCTGGCTAGCGTGCTGTTAAGGATTCTCTTCTGAAAGGTAGCATGATCACTTGCTAAGTGTCACTACTGGATGGGGAGAAATGTGTTTGCAAACGTTTGGCTTTTCAAAAGCCCAAAGATTGGGATATAAAAGCACTTATATGAAAAATTATCCTAAATTAGATTTTTATGAGCCATTATATATAAATTACCCTAAAAGCAGGGTGTTTTAAACAAAAGTGTAAATAACAGGAATAAAAGAAAATTTTTTATGCAAATGCATTTATGGAAATTGTTTATGTATCTTATATGCTTTGTTTGTTATAAACAAGCCCCAAGACGGGGATTATGAAAATGATTTATGTCAAACTTGTTTTTGGACATAAGAATGTCCATTATTAAAGAGCCTAATGAAAAGTGTTTATGGACATGAGAATGTCCAGTACCAAAATGTTTTAATAAAAGGTATTTTAGGACATATGAATGTCCATTGCGAAAGAAAGCTATGTGAAAAATATTTTGAGACATTAAATGTCTCTTGGCTAAAGGATTTTATGATGAAAAATATTTTTGGACATAAAAATGTCCTTTGCCGAGAAAGGCTTATGTAAATGATGTTTTAGGACATGAGAATGTCCTTCTTTTCCAAAGGATTTATGAGAAAAATGTTTTGGACGTAAAATGTTCACTGGCAAAAGATGGTTTTATGTAAAGGTCTTTGAACATTAGAAATGTTCATCTAAGATCAAAGGAAATTAATTAAGGAGGGTAAAATGTATATGTTTTGCCTTAACAAGCCCAGACATGGCTTGTAAATGATTTTAAGAACAAATGTTTTATGATAATGTTCAAGGACATAGAATTGTCCTCATGAACAAAAGATTTCATGATAATGTTTTAGGACATATAAATGTCCTCAAGAAAAAGGTGTTCAAGATGTTTAATGAAATGATTTTCAAGGAAGTCTTGCCCTAAAAGATAAAATGCTTACTTACTGAGTTGTCACTCACAATTTATTTTCTAAAACCTTAGACAGGTACCGGGAAACTCAAGGAAATGCAAATCTAAGCAATGAAGTAAGGCACGAGATGATAGCCAGGTAGGCAATAAGAAATGGAAAAGCATGAATATGCTAAGGTATATTAATGTGTATGTGAACTTAATTAGAATTTTAAGTTCTTTATGATTCAATGATTGAATATATGGATGTATGAATGTAAAATGTGATGATTTAGTCAAAGAGACTTTTACTGTAGAAAAGCATAATGAGGTGCTATAAATGAAATATGAAATGTATTACAAGTGTATTGTCGCTTGTATGATGAAAAATGTAGTGAGGAATGAAATGAATGATGATAGATACAATGATGAACGAAAAAAAAAATTGGACGAAATCCAATTAAGAACTCGCCGCATGATCAGGGCAACAATCTTGATTCACATTTACCAATCAATAAGATCTTGAGGTAAGGAAGTGACGTCTCGGTTTGGGGCACCACAGAGCTTGGTACAAGAGCAAGGATTGGTAAACAGGCGTAAGAAGGAGAAAATAAAGGATGATAAAAGGATAGGTCTGATGCCACAGAAGTTGGTATCAGAATATGGATTGGTAAATAGGCGTGAAAAGAAAAGACTTGATATCACAAGGATGATATTTCAGCAAGGATTGATAGATAGATATAGAAGAAAAAAATGAAAAATGATAAAAGAGATAGATTGAGATTATAAGACATATACGATATGTATTGTCTTATATTGTGCGTCATTATGACACAAGAATATGGTTATTTAAGGAAATATAGCTGGTTTGCTATATTTCATGGTGTAGATAGTATATGAAGAAAAAAAATGATACGCAATGATATGGTTAATTAAAGAAATGTAGCTGGATTGCCATATTTCATAATGTAGATGGTATATAAAGGAAAAATGATATGAGGTCAGATGAAATGAAGAAGGAGGTAGGAGAATCTAAGAAAAGACAAAGGATAAAAGAAATAAGAATAGATGATAGGTTATGAAACCCTACATAGAGACCCTCCTTACCTAAGGTAAATTATACCTCACATAAGATAGCACATGACTGTGCTATATGATACATATGTTTAAGGTATAGAGCCATGGTGACATATGGAAGGCACCAAGGCGCCAACTTTCTAAGTGATTGTTGGTTTAGAACTTATGGTTATAATAAAATGACAGGTTATATAGGTATAATCTATATGTATAAGGAAAAGCAACCTTACACCATGAAAAGAGAAGATAGAAATGAGAAAGGTAGGAAAAAGGGAGTTTCTTTTGACTCCTAATGTATGATGTTTGATGTTAAGAAAATATAAAGACATTTGATTTCATTCAGATGCTAATTATATATATGAAAAAGGAAATTTCATTGATCTTTCTAGATTATATGATTGAATATGTGTGATATACATGATTCTATGATAAGATACGATTATATTAATATGATTTTATATGTTGTTTTCTACAACATGCCTATCACCTTAGTTCTTGAACAAGGCAACGGCAGTTGCAGATATGAGTCAACAAAGAAAGAAGAAAAGCCAGTAATAAATCTAAGCTACCAGGGCAAAGAGAACAAGTGAGTCCATGAACTCATCAATGACGGGCTACTATGAACCCTAAGTTAAAGGATAATATAAGGCCTTTGGGAAAAAGCCCAACAGGACTAAATAGAAGAAGGTTGAAATGACGGAACGGTGCAGGTAATAAATTTTTACCTAGTACTCAAACTTTTAAGAGTTAATAATAGAAAGATAGGAATGAATGGAAAGGTTATTAATGCCTTTCTAGCTCAGCATCCACCTAAGTTCTCAGGTAAATCAGATTTTATTTAAGCTGAGCAATGGATGACTGAAACCAAGAACATGTTCAAGGTTTGAACATGTAGTCTTATGTGATGACCAAGCATTGAGTGACAATGATTATGAGTGACAGGAAACCCTAATGGCTATTATGTCATAATCAAAGAAGGTAATCTGGAAGAATTGATAAGAAATATCTTCTAATAGGACACCAGGATATAACACATGTTGGTAATGAACATGTATAATTAGGGCAAGGGTAACTTGACCCTAAAGATTAAGGAACCTGGTGTAGGGAAAGAAAAGAGTAAGGAAATGTCAACTCAACCGATAGTTATAGTTGATAAGAACTTTCTGCAACTTAATGCAGAAAAATGTAGAAAAACATGTCTAGTTAGCATGTATGGAAGGAAAAGAAGATTATACATATGATACTACAAAAGTTGGTATATCATAGCAAAGAATGGTAGATAAATGAAGAAAAATGACGGCAAGAATGATTGCCGAAATTCTTTTCAATTCCGATGTGATTGAAAGATAGATATGAGAGAGATAATTTCTCTATGATGTTCATAAGGAATGAGATTAGAAAAAAAAATGATGATAAGAACCCTTACTAGTTTATGGAAACTAAAAAGGGAGACAAGGAAGAAAATATTTTAGACTGGTTTAGTACCGGTATTCCTTATAGATAGTCTATGATGGTAAAATCTAGTAGTAGACATTATGAGAGGAGAAGAAATGGATAGCTTAGCAAAAGTTTCTTTTGCTAAGACATGTATGAAATTTTATGTGAAAGCAACTTTTGCTCTATGTTATAGACTGAATGTATTAAGCTATATGAATATTATATAAAAATGATTGCTATGGATTTCTATGTTGTATGAATGAATGGGTAGCCTAGATATTACCCTATGATAAGATGAGAAACTTTATAATTTCTCTATATATAAGAATAATAGTATGCCTCCCATAAGAATAAGAGATGGATGACATCAAGAAAAAGACAATTACAATGGGAAATCCATATGGGAATGAGAAAACAGTAGAAATAAATGATAGGTCTATTGAACCAAGGCTAAAAGTATCATCAAGATAGAGTAGCGCAGTGAAAGCGTAGTGAGCCATTGAAGTATTGGAGAAAGATGATAAGATTAGCTATTTTATATGAGCTATACCCCCGATATTTTAAATATAATTGGTTTCGGGACGAAACCTGTTATAAGGGGGAGAGGATTGTGATACCCAAACCCAAGTAAGGTTTAATTATATGCAATTGGCATATAAATATGGATCACGTATGGTTTAGTGGAATTATAAATGATTTTCCTAAGCAATATTGACGATTTATTGCAATTAGGGCAAATGATTATGAATGATCAATATAAGCCGATATGGGTCAATGTGATTAAAGAGGCTTAACGAGGATTAAGGAATATTGATATATTGAGGATAATTACCTCATATATTTTGGGTTAACTAATGGAGATTATGTTGTTAGTTATGGATTAAAGGTAGTAAATGCTAGAAAATCCATAACTTAACGCTGGTAAGGCGAATTAAGATGAAAATTGAAAGGTAAGAACATAATTTTGTGCTTAATCTTATGGAAATGATGGATTATGAAAATAAGGATGAAATTAGGGTGAAAATTGATCATCACCGTCCAAAAATTCAAATGATCATAACTTGAGCTAGAAAAGTCAGATTGAGATGAAATTTGAAATGGACAGTTAAAATTATGAGATTAAGGTTATGGAATGGTTTGATTAAGCTAATTATTCTAATATTAAGGGTGCACGAAATTGGGATCAACTCTTTTGACTTTTGCACCAAAAAGTGATTTGCATTTATGTTAAAGTCAAAATCATTAATTAAATAATTAATGACATAAATGAGGTGTCAAAAGGAGATAATGACACATGGATTTTATGAATTATCTAAAATGACAAAATCCATGAAAATATCCCCTGCATTAATGTGGAAATTAAGGAGCTAATGACTAGCTTAAGGGAGAAGTACAGAGAAGGCATAGAGTGGACGGCTATGAGCTCCAAAAAGTGGATTTTTGTGAAATATTTTTTAATAAAATATATGCCCAAAGTCAACCATGGATTAAGGGGATTAAATGTGCATTAAATTGGAGTAGAAATTCGTGGCTAAAGGCATCAGATCTGGATTGTAGAGATGTGATCAATTAATGGACAACAATGGAGCATGGGAGAGAGGTGCACGGTCAAGCAGCTTTTAGAATTTTTAATAAATTTTTTAATAGCTAAATTATGGTGCCCCAACCCGAGCGTCACATCCTGAGCCTTACCTCGGGATCGATATCGACTGGTAAATGTGATCAGGATTGTTGCCCTGTCATACGGCGGGTTTTTAACGGATAATTATCCAATTTAAATATATTTTCATAGTAGTTTATTTCCTCATAATTATATCTCAAGGAATAACTAATTCATTTCCAACCATTCAATATACAACAAAGCATGGTATTCAAAGAACATTACAACATTTTCCTAAATCAGATGTCACTGCATGTTATAATCATAGTTGTCCATATGAAAACAACAACTTAGTTACATCCATTCAACATAAGTTCTACTATATCATAATCACTGCAAATGTTCTTCTCTTGCTTAAACGATATTTTATTTGCTCCTTTGCCAAGTCTCTTCATTCACCTGTCTACGGGTTTGGAAAACAAAAACATGAGTTGGACACTCAATAAGCAAGCATTATATATTTCTAAGCAAATCATTTTAACGGAAATCTTTTTCAACAAAAAGGTTTATCTACATTTAGTAGAGACACTTATCAAGTGATCAGCTACCTGCGGAGCAGAAATCTTTTATTTAAAATCATCATGGAAAGCAACATTATACCCCCTCGGGGATATATAATGACACTGTAATGAATGAATCATGATCCCTTAGGATGGAGGCTAGCTAGGCAACCATCCGTCTTCATCTCCTCTCACACAGGGAGACGCCGCCGGCCCTTGGCCTATTAGTGACTCGGTAACACCAAAGGGGGACAATCGGTCTGCTTATTCCTTTAAGGTGAACCTTATGCATTGTGCACATGTATTATCCATAACATGCTAGCATGATTTTTCACACATAATATCATAGGACAACAATTTTCATTTATCATAAAACAGTTATATAAATCAATTTAAAATACCTAGTGAACTAAGGAGTGGCCATCCTTAAAGATTTAGAAATAAATTTCAAATAAAATTTGCTAAATCAAGAAAAGAAATTACAAAATCATTTACAATTATTTCAAAGAAATTTTAATAAATAGAAATTCATTTAGAAAATTTTCTTGCTTATCTTGTTCGTGAGAGCTTCCTGGATCAACCTTTTCCTTTCCTTTGCCTATGACAGAATAGCATAATATCCATGTAAATTCTATTTGCTTGCATTTATTTAGTTTTCCAACCCATTTCCATAAATATTCATAACCCGTTTAATTTCCAAGTCGGGTATGCGTACTTTACACCCTTACATATCTCTATTATTCATTATGTCTCATATTTAATTCCCAAAATTTAATCCCAAAATTTGAGATTATTAATTCAGAAATGAATTCCATGTTTTTCCATCATATTTTAACATATTTTTCATTTTAATATTTTACATAATGCATTTATCATCTTATCATGTGCACTGCTTCACATATGCGCGTCTAACTGCGTCTAATTCATATATTTCTTAAACTTTTTCAAATAAAAAACTTGTCCTTAAATTCAGCAAGTTAATACACTTTATTTAAAACCTATTTAGTGCATTTTTACCAATTTTTAATCCACAATTCTCAAAATTCCAAAAACAGCCACTTTGACATCCAATTTCCATACTTTATACGCCTCTTTTGTTACTCCAACATAAACAGATTTTTATCTATTTAATTCCAGAAATTTATCCCAATTTTCTTAGACTAAATTCAATGCATTTTCACATATTTAAAATCCATATATAAGTTATTTGCAATACAGCAACATTTTATACATGTATAGGGTACCCGTTTGCACCATTTAGACGTCCACTTCTCACTTCTGTTAAAATCCGAATTTGAGCAGTTTATGTAATGAACTTATTCACGTCCAAAGTGTCCTATATTTAGGGTATTTTACCCTATATTTCATCCAAAATTTATTTCAATCATTTCCTTTATCATTTTTATCATTTAGAAGTGAATTTCGGGTCTTAGATGGTACCATAACTAGTTTACCTTCTATACTTCACAACACATGATAAATTTCAGATAAAATCAACACTATGTCATGAATTATCATGTGATTACATTCACTAATTAAAAAAGAAACTTAAAACACAAATTTCAGCATGATTAAGCTAGAGTAGAAGCTTATACATCACACTAAACACTCTCTATTCACACCTAACTCTTCATTGTATTTCTTGCAAATAAATTCCCATTAAATTCTCTAATTAAAAGCATCCAAACTCTTCATTAAAAGTTCCATTGTGAAACATATTCATAGATCATAGATTAAATTAGAAAAACTAAATTAAAATCACTCAAACTCAAGTCATTTACTTACTTGTATTGAGTGCTACTTCACTTCCTCTTCTCGAGCAAGCTTCTTCACTTTAATTCTTCCTTTTTTTCTTCTTTTTCTTCACTTGTTTTGGGGTACTAAAATGATGAAAAGGGGGGACATGATCTGCTGTTGATATGGGAGCTCAAAATTTCCAGAAATTTTCTAAGTACCCACACATGCTTGGACGTCCCCTTGCCTTTATACAATTAGCTAGAAATTTCCAGCTCATGGGCCCCACATGCCACTTCATCCATGCAAATTCCAATGAATTTATATCCTCTTAGCTGACATGGCAGCTTGTGGGCCATAAAAATTATTTTTTTTCTTAATTATAAATTCACTACTTATCCTTTGCATAAAACTATCACAAAGCTGTCCATCTGTTGCACGTCCACCATCAGCTGCTACTCTCAAATTTTTCAACGAATTTTTGCAACTAATAAATGTACATTTACATCCCCTATTACCTAGGCTAATTATCCAAGCATTTTTCAATTTTTAAAAAATATAAAAATCATTTTTCTAGCCACTTGAACGGTCACCATTTTCTGTCCATTTTTTTATGCCTGTCCACGTCCCAACTTTGCAGCAGATGATCTTATCATAATAAATTTTTTCACAGATTTATTTAATCCCTAATTTAATTATCTAGTATATTAGGTCATTTAGGGTCAATTTAGGTTAATAAAAAAAATTATAAAGTAAGCATTGAGCTGCCAAACCGTCCACATCTCCCTTAGATTATGTTGCTGTCCATTTTTTCTTTTCCCATTCAACGGTCCAGATTAGCTCCTAAAAAATCCGAATTTCATTTTAATTTAATGTAAAATTACCCTCATTAACTCATAGTTGACTTTAGGTGTCCATTATATTATAAAAATATTTAATAAAATGCCAATATATGGCTATTTGCACGTCCCCGCTGCCACCTCCTCCATTTTCCTTTTTGACCCATTTAATTATGCATTTAATTAAGAGATAATTGCAGGGATTTTCTCACTTTTAGTAAATTACATAATACCCTACAAATTACCCTCTCTTGACACCTCAAATTTGTCTTCTTTCATTTATTTATTTTATTCAATTTCATCATAAATGCTATTTACTTTATGATTTGAAAAGTCAAATCTCTCATCCTAATTTCGTGCAAGATTAATCCCTTAGTCATTTTCATGATCAAATCCTTACAAAACCTTGATTTCATAATTTTAGCCGTTCATTTCAAATTTCATCTTAATCCGATCTTTCTAGCCCAAGTTATGATCATTTTAAGTTTTGAACGATGATGATCAATTTTTATCAAAATTTTCATAATATAATTTTTCCATGATATTAAGCACAAAATTATGTGCTTCCCCCTCAAATTTCACCTTAATCCGACTTCAGGTCACCAAGTTATGAATTTTTCAATATTATCTCAACTTGGTTCTATAATTAACCTCCTAATCTTCATTAATCACTTATGAGATTTAATTAGAATTTTTATAGCATGCTAATATTTATCCATCTTTAATAAGACATTTCAATCATAATATACCCCGTTATTTTTACTTAGTAAATTTAAACAATCATTCACACAGATGACCTAACTGCAAAAATCTTAAAAAATTGCAAATACTTCAAATATGAATACATCATTCATACATAGTTCATTCAATATGACTTCTATACAAACTAGGGTTTCACAATCCTCCCCCCCTTATAATAGGTTTCGTCCCGAAACCGTTTATTCTTTAAATAACTGGGGGTATTTCCTTTCTACTTCTTCCCTTAATTCCCATGTAGCTTCGCCTTCGGAATATCGATTCCACTGAATCTTTACATATTCTATTTCTCTATTCTGAAGCTTCTGTATCTTATGATCCAAGATTCTAATAGGTCTTTCCTCATAATTCAAATGATCTTGGATCGGTAGGTTTTCTGCTACCAATACATGGGTCGGATCTGCTACATATTTCCTAAGCATGGAAATATGAAAAACATTGTGTACTAAGGCAAGTGCCGGAGGTAAAGCAATCCTATAAGCTAACTTTCCAATTTTCTCCAATACTTCAAATGGTCCAATATACCTGGGATTCAGCTTACCCCTTTTTCCAAATCTCGTAACCCCTTTGAATGGCGTGACCTTTATGAACACATGTTCGCCAACTTGGATATTTAGATCTTTTCTTTTACAATCTGTATAACTCTTCTGCCGACTCTGGGCTGTGAGTATACACTGGCGAATAATTTGTACTCTGTCTGCCATTTTCTGAGAAAAATCTGGGGCTAATTTCTTTTCTCCAACTTCATCTCAATTCAATGTTGTTCGACATCATCGTCCATACAATGCCTCGAATGGAGCCATTTGAATTTAGCCTGATAGCTGTTATTATATGCAAATTCAGCTGTAGATACATATTCATCCCATGAACTGCCAAATTCTAAAGTACACATACGAAGCATATCCTCGATGATCTGATTGACTCGCTCTGTCTGTCCATCTATCTAGGGATAAAATGCGGCACTGAACTTGAGTTGGGTGCCTAGGGTTTCGTGCAAACTTTTCCAGAATCGAGATGTGAATGTTGTGTCCCGATCGGAAACTATTGATTTAGGCACTCCATGTAGTCGTACTATCTCCTTATAGTAAACTTTGGCTAACCTCTCTGCTGTGTATGTTCTTTTTATGGGTATAAAATAAGCAACTTTAGATAATCGATCAATGATTACCCATATAGAATCATTCCCAAGATGAGTCTTAGGAAGTCCTTCAATGAAATCCATAGTAATATCATCCCATTTCCACTCAAGAACTTCTAGAGATTGTAATTTTCCAGATACCTTTTGATGATCATCTTTCGCTCTTTGGCAAGTTAGGCACTTGGCTACATATTCAGCGATCTCTCTTTTCATATTATTCCACCAATATGCTTTCTTGAGATCCTGATACATCTTAGTGCCTCCTGGATGAATGGAAAAGGGTGAAAAATGTGCTTCCTTAAGAATTTGCTCCTTCAACTCAGTTGTACTAAGTATGCATAAACGACCTTTGTATCAATACATACCTTGCCCATCTATAGAAAATTCTGTCAATCCTTTTCTCTTCATTTTCTCCACATGGGCATGTAGATTTGCATCTTGTTGATACACTGTTTTAATTTGATCAAACAATGATGACTGTATGTACATCTGTGATAATCTTACCTGAACTCTAGGGGGACATACAATCAATTCTAACTGTCTTATTTCCTGAAGCAACCCTTCTTGTTTTGTGATAAGATGTGTCATGCTGACATTTCTGCTCAATGCATCGACTACTACATTTGCCTTACCTAGATGATACAGTATCTCCAAGTCATAATCTTTCAATAACTCAAGTCATCTCCTTTGTCTCATGTTCAATTCCTTTTGTGTGAAAATATACTTAAGGCTTTTATGATTTGTATAAATTTCACACCTAGTACCATACAGGTAATGTCTCCATATTTTTAAGGCAAACACCACTGCTGCTAATTCTAGATCATGAGTGGGGTAGTTAACCTCATTAGGATTCAATTGTCATGATGCATAAGCTATCACCTTACCTCTCTGCATTAATACACAACCCAAACCTTTTCTTGAAGCATCACTATATACCACAAAACCATTATTTCCTTCAGGTAGGGTTAGAATAGGTGCTTCCACTAATCGCTGCTTTAATTCCTGGAAACTGCGCTCACATTCCTCAGACCATGCATATCTGATTCCTTTGTTAATGGAGCTGATAATTGAGAAATTCCTTCAGCAAATCTTCTGTAATACCCTGCTAAGCCAAGAAAACTTTGAATTTCTGTAATGGTCGTCGGCCTTTGCCATTTCAAAATTGCCTCAATCTTTTGAGGATCAACTTGAATTCCTTGTTCTGTTATTATGTGACCCAGAAATCCTACTTGTTTCAGCCAAAATTCACACTTCTTTAGCTAAGCATACAATTTCTCTCTTCTCAATCTTTCCAATACCTTTCGCAAATGAAATTCATGTTCTTTTTCTGTCTTTGAGTAAATGAAGACATCATCGATAAATACCACCACAAATTGATCAAGATAGTCCCGAAATACTCTATTCATCATATCCATAAATACAACAGGGGAATTAGCGAACCCAAAAGGCATCACTAAAAATTCATAATGTCCATACCTAGTTCGAAAAGCTGTTTTGTGGACATCGGTTGGACATATTCTCAACTGATGATGTCCTGACTGTAAATCAATCTTAGAGAAAGTGATAGCTCCTTGTAATTGATCAAACAAATCATCAATTCTGGGCAATGGGTATTTATTTTTCACTGTAACCTTATTTAATTCCCGATAATCAATGCATAATCTCAAACTTCCATTTTTTTTCCTCACAAATAATACCGGAGCTCCCCAGGGTGATACACTGGGTCTGATAAAACCTTTATCTAGCAACTCCTGTATTTGAGTTCTCAGCTCATTCATTTCAGCTGGTGCCATTCTATATGGAGCCTTTGAAATTAGAGATGTACCAGGTATGATATCGATAGTCATATCCATTTATCGCTGCGGAGGTAACATGGTCAATTCCTTTGGAAATACATCAGGAAATTCTTTAACTACTGGAATTTGATTTACTTCTAACTCCATGCCTTTCTCCACATTAACTGATACCAGATAAGCTTGGCACTTTTAGCGAATCATTTTAACCGCTTTCATGAATAATATTAATATCGTAAAGTTTTCAGGCTGTCTTAACTTTCCAATGACTATCTCTTTTTTTGGAACTTTTTCTAACTGTACCTTCTTATTTTTGCAATCAATTGTGGCTCCTCACTGACTCAACCAATCCATACCCAATATCACATCAAATTCTGTCATAGGTAATAGGATCAAATTGGCTTCTAAAATCAATTATCCTATCCTAATTGGGCATGCTTTGCATACTTGTTTAACACTAGCTAACCGATATACAGGGGACTCTACATGAATTATCTCATTGGTTTCCTCTACCGGTAGTGCATGGGTGGCCACAAATTGACATTCTATGAATGAGTGACTAGCACCAGAATTAAATAGAGCAACTGCCGAATTTCCTAAAATATAAACCATACCTGTGACCACTTTCTCTTCTTGTTCCTGAGATTCAGTCTGAGTCAAAGCATGCACATGCACCGGATTTGCAGTAGTTCCCTATTTATTTATTGTTCCTGGTATCCTGAGCTGTGCGGGTCTTCCACGACCTTGTGACGTTTGTGCTTTATTCGGACAATTCGGAGCGATATGTCCTATCTGGTCACAAA
Source organism: Annona cherimola (assembly GCA_030490835.1). NCBI lineage: Eukaryota > Viridiplantae > Streptophyta > Magnoliopsida > Magnoliales > Annonaceae > Annona > Annona cherimola. The sequence goes on along the minus strand of CM059972.1, from coordinate 39,565,743 downwards.
TATAACATTTAATGACCTTTGCTTCACCCGTTCTGCATTCCTTGGCTATATGGCCTGCTTGCCCGCATTTATAGCACCGATTTGATCCTTTTAGGCATTCACCTGAATGTCGCCTTTGACATTTTCTGCAGAAAGGTGGAAGTTTCTTCTTTGGAACTCCTTTTCCTTTCTTACCCCTTTCTTTGCCCGATTCAGTTTCCTTTGTTCCAAAACCAAACATTTTTGGCCCAAACCTTAATTCTTGTGTTCTTAATGCCTCAATTTCTAATGCTCTTGCCCTTTCAAGACATGAAGCATAATCCTTAATTAACAAGGGAGCGAGGCTTTCTCTGAGATATGACCTCAGTCCTTGTTGGAATCTCTGTGCCTTATTGCTTGGTTCGTTAGCAATCCAGGGCACATATCGAACTAAGGCATTAAACTTAGTAGTGTATTCAGTAACAAACATTCTTCCCTAATAAAGCCTTTCAAATTCAATCACTTTCTGACTTTGTAATCCAACTGGGAGATATTCCTTATTGAACTCCTCAACAAATGTGGGCCAAGATACCTCTTCTGGTTGTCGCATCGTGACCAACATCGTTTCCCACCATTCATATGCATCCTTAATCAATAAATGTGTAGCGCATAATACCTTCTGCCAATCATTACATGGAGAGATTCTAAATAATTTCTTAATCTCTGTTATCCATTGTTCATCCTGTACCGGATCGGTTTCTCCTACAAATTTTGGGGGTCTTTGAGCCAAGAATGCATTAATCGCCTTTCTATCTGCTTCCATTAAATGATTTTCATCTGCTGTGGGTGCTGTCATGAGAGTCGGGCCAGCCGTCGGAATGGCTCTATCTCTTTCGGTACTGCCTAACTGGGCTTGCTGTGTTCTTTCCCACAACCCTTGAATAATATCTGTTGTCTGCGCTGCCCAATCACGAGTAGCCTGCTGCATCGCCTCTTTGACTGTTGCCGCTTCCCTTTCTTCTATAAGCCGTGCCTGCCTTGCCTCGTATCCTTCACCTATATTTTGTTCTGGACCTACACTTTCTCGTCTTTGTCGCGTTATTGAACTTTCACTATTGGATTCAGGTTCCGCCCTTTTTGGTCTACTAGTTTCTCCCATCTCATGTTGGCTAGGGTCTCCTGAACAACTTCTTTTCCTTTGTTTGTTCTCCTTCCTGATCTTGTTTCCACCATGATGCTTTTCTAAATATATAAAGGTACATAATCTTTCATTTATAATTAGGGTTAGATCATCATATATATATATTATCAGCATAGAATTAAAAATCAATTTGCACATTCATCATCACAAACATTCATAATCATCCATATTCACAATATTTCATATTATTCACATTAACAAACATATATTATCATATATTCCATAGCCCTTAGTTCCTAACATCACACATTATGTTACAATATCACACTCATATTTTACATACATCACACCTATATAGAGGTACAACACCTCTTAGCAAAGTCTTATGATCTCATAATTATACATATTAAAGTTCATAAAATAAAAAAAACTCAATGCCTACCCGCTCTCCTACCAAAGTAATGATAACGCTTACGCCTAGGCGATACCTCGGTAGGTTCCTCTGTAATAGAGCTAGGATCGGACCAAGCATGATTGTTTCCTCCTCCACCATTATCATTATTGTCACTACTATCACTACTGCTTTCACTTTCATTACCATTTTCTTCTTCATCTACTACTGGTTCAAGATACCGTAATGGTGCTGCCATTGAAAATAATTTACCCGTGTTCCTATCCATATGGATCATAACTTCACCAGGACGGGGAGTAGATTCACGTGGCTCTATAAATCCTCGGGCATGACCCTCCTCTATAAAAGGAACCATATCTTTTACCCTCTGTCGAATGCTCTCCCAAGTCTTTCCATAACAAAATTGGAGATATCCACCTTCAAATTTATACCAAGGTCCCAAAGTAGGAGGTACAGGTGCTCGAATACTATTCCAAAACCGCTGTAGTTCCTAAGGAGATATAAAATCTGTGGGCGTACGAAGGGTTCCTAAAGATTCAGAATGATAAGCTGGTATACCCTCAGCTCTAGGAGCCCTGCTACTAGACTCCATAATATTTGGCCTCTGCTGGGATCTATCTTGCAGATGAGGTGGATGTTGTCTAGAAGAAAATCCTGGAGGTGCTGATGAAAAAGGATCTGCATCACATTGTGATTCTAACCACCTATTAACACTCTCTTTGATTTTTTGTTTCTTTTCTTCTTCCATCTCCTTCTTTAACTCCTCTACATTCATCACACGTTTTCCCTTATCGGTCATCTGTTCAAATATATAACTACATTAGTTATATACTAAAAATAACACATTGCAAATCATTTTGCAACACATCATCATATATCATGATAACGACCTATAAAATTCTCATAGAATCATATATATCATGTTTTATCCTTAGACTTAGACTTTTCCACGCCTATTTACCAGTCCATGCTCTGAGACCAAGCTTTGTGGTGCCCCAACCCGAGCATCACATCCTGAGCCTTACCTCGGGTTCGATATCGACTGGTAAACGTGATCAGGATTGTTGCCCTGTCACACGGCGGGTTTTTAACGGATAATTATCCAATTTAAATATATTTTCATAGGAGTTTATTTCCTCATAATTATATCGAATAACTAAGTCATTTCCAACCATTCAATACACAACAAAGCATGGTATTCAAAGAACATTACAACATTTTCATAAATCAGATGTCACTGCATGTTATAATCATAGTTGTCCATATGAAAACAACAACTTAGTTACATCCATTCAACATAAGTTCTACTATATCATAATCACTGCAAATGTTCTTCTCTTGCTTAAATGATATTTTATTTGCTCCTTTGCCGAGTCTCTTCATTCACCTGTCTACGGGTTTGGAAAACAAAAACATGAGTTGGACACTCAATAAGCAAGCATTATATATTTCCAAGAAAATCATTTTAAAGGAAATCTTTTTCAACAAAAAGGTTTCTCTCCATTTAGTAGAGACACTTATCAAATGATCAGCTACCTGCAGAGCAGAAATCTTTTATTTAAAATCATTATGGAAAGCAACATTATACCTCCTCGGGGATATATAATGACACTGTAATGAATTAATCATGATCGCTTAGGATGTAGGCTAGCTAGACGACCATCGTCTTCATCTCCTCTCACACAGGGAGACGCCGCCGGCCCTTGGCCTATATTAGCGACTCGGTAACACCAAAGGGGGACAATCGGTTCGCTTATTCCTTTAAGATGAACCTTATACATTGTGCACATGTATTATCCATAACATGCTAGCATGATTTTTCACACGTAATATCATAGGACAACAATTTTCATTTATCATAAAACAGTTATATAAATCAATTTAAAATACCTAGTGAACTAAGGAGTGGCCATCCTTAAAGATTTAGAAATAAATTTCAAATAAAATTTGCCAAATCAAGAAAAGCAATTAAAACATCATTTACAATTATTTCAAAAAAAATTTAATAAATAGAAATTCATTTAAAAAATTTGCTTGCTTACCTTGTTCGTGAGAGCTTCCCGGATCAACATTTTCCTTTCCTTTGCCTATGACAGAATAGCATAATATCCATGTAAATTCTATTTGCTTGCATTTATTTAGTTTTCCAACCCATTTCCATAAATATTCATAACCCGTTTAATTTCCAAGTCGAGTATGCGTACTTTACACCCTTACATATCTCTATTATTCATTATATCTCATATTTAATTCCCAAAATTTAATCTCAAATTTTGAGATTATTAATTCATCAATGCATTCCATGTTTTTCCATTGGCATAAAGCATGAAATTCTTAAGAAACAACATCATGAAGAATTTGCCTACTTATAAGAAAATTCCTAAATCCGTCAACATATAGCATTCCCAATCGTTGGCAATACTTGTGATAAAATAATTATCTTAAAAAGTGTTGCTTACTTCCCATGAAGCAAACCTTGAGGTTTTCCATTAAAGTCATTTTTTTCCAAAACTTGTGGCTTTTCATTAAAGTCATCATTTTCAAAACTTGTGCTTTCCCATTCGTCAAAACAACATCATAAACATTATAGATCATGTCAACACATAGAAAGAAAATAATATTTTGAAAAGTTTGCTTGCTTACGTGAGATAGCCTTAACCTCGTTCCATAGCACTCATTCCTTTTAAAACCCAGTTCTAATAGGTTAAACCCTCATAATCATTTATGATACTTATTTATATCCCATTGTAAGTTAAATTTCATCCCAAAAATCGGGAATTTAACATTTATTTTGATTTATTACTCAATCTGTCCATAATGTTGAAATCAGACACACTAATCTCTCTAATTTTTGAATCATAATCAAATCAAGTAATTTAAATCTGAAATTTTTGTCATACATTAATAACTACATTAGCTAACCCAAATAAATATTTCTAGCACAACATATGAAGTATTTATATTTATTTGGTATTTTTACTCTGTTGGACAGAAGCATCAATTTTCAAACAGCTCTAATCACGTTAATTATTAGGTATATTTATACCTTCAAAATATCAATTTTTATTTTGTTCGAGTATTATTAATGATGTCTTTCACATCATATAAAATCTTTAGCTCAAAATTTCTTGTATAAAAATTATTAAAAATCATTTGGTGCAGCTGATCCTGACACCCATTCAACCCTGTTTAGATTGATCTTCCCGGATTTTTAATTTACAACCTGCTTATCCTTTTAAGCTGAACATTGGGTCATCCTTAATAACCCTGTCATGAGTTTTGACACAAATTTTGATTCTAAAACTCATTCATTTACTGTTTTGTTCATATCTTTCTTTCCTATTCTAGATTCAATACATATGAACATATCCATGTGATTCATTTCACCCTTATAAGTATTAACATATAATCTATATGAGGGTTTGATTTCCTTAATCATTCAGCAAGAATTCAAGAAGATATTTACCCATGAATTTAATATTTATAACCATCTTTACCTTAATCATCAACCAAACATGATTTATGTTAACGTATATCAATAAAAAACGCATAATACTCACCCAAATTAAACATGAACATGGGTAACCCTTGTTGAATCCTTTTTCCCTTCCTTTCTTCTTCCTTTTCCTCCTTGCTTGGCCTACTTGGGATGACCCTAGCTGCTGCCCCTTTGTGGAGAAAATTTTCTCTCCCTTTCTCTCTCTCTTTCTCTCTCTTTCTCTCCTTGCTTGCTTGAACGACTCCCTTGACTTGCTGCCCACATTCCTCCTTGTTTCCTCCTTTCTTGTTGTTGAAGAAACTCCTTTATATATATATGTGGGATTTTATCCTTGGTTAGCCATCATTTAACCATGGTTAAGGGAGCTTAATTGCCACAAAATCAATTCATATTGCTGTCCACTTAGAAACGTCCACATGTCATGGACCTTATGGCATTTTTTTGCCACAAAATCAATCCATATCCACGTTCATAACTCCCCCTAGCTGCCTAGGTCATTCGAATGCATAATTTGCATTTTTTTTTAAAAAAAAAGGGGAAGACCCCTTGGACGTCCACACCATGCCACATCTCCATGCCTCTTTTAGGCTATCCCTTAGCCTCTTAAACCATCATTTAATCCACTTGAATTTTCAAGGATTTTAGCCCTTGACTAAATCCAAAAAATCTAGCTCAAAGCACCTCCTTTTGACACCTCTCATGGGCATTAAACCAAGCCATTAAGCCACTTGCTTTTAATAAATGTTATGGTAATTTTTGGTGCGCAAAGTCAATGCTACTCACCTTTTTCCAATTAAGCATATTCTCATGGTAATTAGCTTAATCCAATCCATCCATACCATAGATTTCATAATTTTATTCAATCGTTTCAAATTTCATCTCAAACCGACTTTTCTATATTAAGTTATGATCCTTTGAAGAAAACCTTAGAGTGTGAGATTGAAAACAAATAATTATCATCTTAATCTCATCACATTTTCCTTGATCCAATCCACACATAAGGTTAAGCCCAAAGTCATGTGCTTATCTTTCACATTTCATCTCATTTTTCCTTATAGGCGTCAAGTTACGAATTTTCTACATTTTCCAACATAATCCCATAATTATCATTTTAATTCTCATAAATTAAATCATGAAAATTAAAATAATTATTCATGTCACATTAGCATCTTTTAATCCTCATTAAGCCCCTTTAGTCATATTGTGTGGCGCCCCGCACCAAGGCGTCCACATTGTCCTTACTCCAAGATCTTGTCGATTGGTAAGTGTGAATCAGGATTGTTGCCCTGATCACGCGGCGGGTATTTAACTTGATCTTGTATAATTTTTTTTTCTTTTTTCTTTTCTTTCATCACATAAAGACACATACTTATCATCAAATATCAATTATTATTGATAACATTCATACTTGTTTTTGTACAATACAGGTTATTTTAACCTGATCATTTCATACATACATAATTGAAAACTCCTTATCATATGTTCATTCATACCATATATAGATTAGCGTATCATAAAATTTTCTTCATACCTTCTTTTTCTTTCCTTCCTGGCATGTGTTGTACTTGTCTATGGTTTGAAAAGAAAAACGTGAGTCGAAACTGAGTAAGTAAGCATTTTTCCATTTAAATGCATTTCTCTCGTTCAATAGTAGACACTTGTCAAGTGATCTACTATCAACCAGTGGAAACCTTTCCATAAAACCTTTCATAAAACATATGCTTGCAAACTTAACATGTAAACCTCTTTTTCATGAACATAAAAATATTTTTCATAAAACTTCCTTTATCCAAGGACATTCTCATGTCCTTAAAACATTTTCCATAAAACCTTGTTAAAACAAGCATATGCATCATGCATAACGTTTCTGTCTGTTTGGTAGGTGACACTTACCAAATGATCACCCTTTCCTCCTTAGGAGAGAAACTAACTCTATTGATAACTCGTGAGCCAGGCAGTTATCCGTGTTCTTCTCCCATTTCAGGGAGGGCGCCGTCGGCATTTCGCCTTTTGAAGCGACTTGGCCTATGTAGAGGGGGCCCATCTTGCAACCGCGTCCGGTATCCTCTACGGTAGACCTAGTACATAACTTATGTATACATTCCTTTCTCCACATTCTTATGCTAGCATGCTTTTTATAAAACTCCACAGACCCTAGTCTGTGATTTTTTTCCTTTTCAAAACTTGATGCTAGCATGTCATTTCAAAATAGTACAGACCTCGGCCTGTATTCCCTTTTCTAACTTGAAAACTTGGCACCGCCCAAGTTAACAAGTTTAAAAAAATATTTTGTAAGGATGACCAACCTTAAATAATTATGAAAATATTTAAATAACACATTTTTAAATCATTTGCAATGCTCGAGAGAAACATTTGAAATAACAATATTTTTAAATATCGAATAACTAATTTTTTTTGAATGATAAAACAACTTTAAAAATATTTGAAACCAAAAGACTTTTCCATTTATAGGCTTTTCATGATCAAAGGATATGTAAACACATAATTTCATTCAATATCATATATTTTGTCCACATGGCACATTGTACATTTCTACGTGTGATATGCTTATATAATCCTTTGGACATTACTCAAATCATTTTATAAAATCCATTTATCATGTTGGCCTTCCTTAAATCCATTGTGAAACAATACTGTTTGGAAATTCCAAGATAAATCAATATATAAAGGACTTTTGAAAACTTTTGAAAACATGTTATTAAAACACTTCAAAATCTTTTGATAAAACTATTTTCAAACATTTATTCAAAATATTATTGTAAAAACTCATTTTCTTTCATTGCAACCTTCTTAACATTTCCATCTCCTCATTCCTTAACATTTAAAAGGATTTGCTTATGATGAAGCAATTCCCAAAAACATTTCAAGGTTGCAAAATAAAATTATATTTTTAAAAAGATTGCTTGCTTACCTCTGTTTTGCTTCAATATGAATCCTTTATCATTTCCTGTCCTTTTCCTATACAAGTGAAAAGGATATACATACTTTATCATGCATATATTATATTCATTTATGACCTTATTTTCCTCCATAATTTTTTATAGAGGTTATCCTTAAAAATACTTGATCATTATTTCTTTATATGGATTTTTATCCATAAATTCTTAAAAATTCCATCCTTATATTCAAATATTAATCTCAAATTTTCTCCAAAATCAGATTTTTACTGTAGCAATTACTGTTCACCTGAGGTTACTGTTCACAGCTACGTGGGTTACTGTTCATGGGTTCCAAAAATTGACATTTTTTTCAAAAATAAAAAATATCATGATATAGCTTATGCTTAGTATATCATGGGAAATTTCATACATTTTGAATGTATTATCATTTACTTGACTAAATAAATCATTTTCTCCATATACTAAAAATCAACATAAATTCACTTAAGCATAATCCTTAATTCCAAAAATCATGAAATTAATATATCATCATTACAACATCATATTTATCATATTCATACATCCCAAATCATCATTTATCATTTTTGGAGCATTATTTATACATATCATATGCTATCTTTCCGAATGCTCTATCTTTGCTCCAAATTTTTGATGTTTTGGCATAATTTTGATTAAGCATTATTAATATACTTATTTTCTCATGCTTAGACATTACCTAAACATGTTTTTACCCTACTTAACATCCAAAAGAAATTTGGGTGGAAATCACTTACCCGAAGTGGAGATATCCCTCTTTTTCTCTCTAACTTTCTCCTCTTCTTTCTCCTCAAGGCTAGAACGTGATGGGGGGTGAAAAACGCTCAAATGGAGCTGGGTTTTCTATGCCTTGGATGTCCCCCTGCTGCCCTATTTATAGGCCTTGATCTTTCAAAAAATTGGATTTTACTCCTTAGCTTGAGGTATTTAATTATAAAAATGTACTTTTTTATAATTTTGAAAAGTGCATTGAGCCAAGAGAAGCCACTGTATGCCTGATCCAGCCCACCCTATGCAGCCCTATTTTCCTTGATTTTTTTTATTTTTAAAATTAATTAATTTAGGCTAAATAAATCCTAGCCGTTAGTTGATGATGATGATAATCATGGACCATTGATTTGGTCAATTTTCCAGCTACCCTAGCCTTCCACGCCCCCTGCTGCATCTTCTTTTCATTTAATTTTTAATTTTTAATTATTTATTTTATTAAAAAGTCAAAAGTAGATTTAATTAAAAGTTAAGCTACTTTTTCGATCTCTATTTGACACTTCATCTTGACCTTTGATTTGTTATTTTCATCACATCTTAACCCATTCATCATGTCCATCATGAATTTTTAACCATCCATAAAAAATTTCATCGAAATCCGACGCCCGGATTGCAAATTATGAATTTTTCTTTATTTTTCCACAAAAATACGAAATTGGATTAAAATATCCAAAAGAATTGCTATTTCGTCCTGTAGTGATTAAATCTCTATTTGGTCTTTTTGTGATTAGGTTAGTCCAAGTGATTAACTCTTAATCACGTGTCTTAATCCCTAGTTACTATTCACGTTCACTATTCACGTTCACTATTCACATGCACTATTCATATGGTTTAATCCCACAATTGCATTTCTTTACCCTCTAATACACACATTTGTAAATATAACATATTTCATGAATTTTATTTATCATAAAAATCAGTACAAAAATCTAGGGTTTACAACGCTAGGTTTATATGTGTTATTCTAGGATTGCGGGTTTCACATATTGACTCACATTGGGCTATGGCGATGTGGTGCCCCGAATCGGGGTGCCTAGAAGCCTTACTCTGGGACTGATTTTGATTGGTAAATGTGAGTCAGGATTGTTGCCCTGATCACGCGCCGGGTACTTAATTGAATCTCGTCCAAATTTTTTTTTTCTTTTTCTTTCATCACATAAGCATATACTTTATTCATAATAGACTCATCCATATCATCATAAAACCATTCATATCTTCTTTTTATTGAAATAATTCACATAAGTACAATCATGTTTGTAATATCCATAAAACATGTCTTCAACATGATTATCATACATTTGTCCCTTTGAAAGCATACATAGAACTGCAATTAATTTTGCAGGTCATTTCTACCTGGCATCCTTTATGAGTCAACTCTATAGCCTGTTTGTCATTTTGACAACACATATGGGTAATAATACTCAGTAAGCAAGTCTTTTTCTTTGGCAAGTAAACATTTTCCTTTCATTCAAATGCATTCCTCCCCATTTTGTAGGAGACACTTACCAAGTGATCAATTACCAATGGGACAGAAACCTTTTCGTGTATTTCATGAGAATGCAATACATTCATTCATTCATGACTTTCCTTGTGCCCCCACCTCTTGGGAGCATGCCGTCGGCACACAGCCCTTGCAACTTGGCAATAGTGAAGGGGGATCCTCAATCCGCTTTCTACCTCCACTAAAGCCTCTTCATTGTGCACCATGAACATACACATATGCCGGCATGACGTGTCCATAAAATTTTAATAAAAGGAATTTAATAAGCAAGTTGGCAACCATTTCATGTAAAGCAGTATAGGAATGGCCATCCTTAAATATATTTCATAAAACAATAAACATTTCCAAACATTTAGAAATTATTTTGCAAAGCATATAACTTGCTTATAAATCATCATTTTCAAAAGGGTTGCTTGCTTACCTCCTCAGTCCGTGTCCTCCACCTTTTCCTTTCCTTTTTCTATACAAGGAAAAATGATATTTTATCTATATTATTCCATGTCTTAGATTGCTTCCCATGCATGCTTTATAATCATTCATTACCTCATTCCTATAGAGGTTAATCTTATAAAGATACTTGGTCATTACCTCCTTATATGGATCCATAAATCCCTTTTAAAAACTCCATCTAAATATTCTTTAAAATATAAATACTAATCTCATTTTTTCCACCCAATTTACGCTTTTACTGTTCATGGTACTGTTCATCAATACTGTTCACGTTTACTGTTCACAACAACGTGGGATACTGTTCATGGGTTCCAAAAATTGACATTTTTTCCAAAAAAAAATACCATGACATAGCTCTCAGTTAGTATATCATGGGAAAATTCATGAATTTCGAATTCACCATCATTAACTTGGCTAAATAAATCATTTTCTCAATATACTAAAAATCAACATAATTTCTCTTAAGCATAATCCTTAAATCCAAAAATTATTAAATTAATATATCATTATTCCAACATCATAACTATCATAAATATTCATCTCATATCATCATTTAGCAATATTGGAGCATTATTTTCACATTTCATACATGATTTTCCCGAATGCTCTATCTTCGCTCCAAATTTTTGATGTTTTGGCATAATTCCAATTAAGAATTATAAATTTACTTATTTTCTCATGCTTAGGCATTATCTAAGCATGATTTTACCCTACTTAACATCCAAAAGAAATTTGGGAAGAATCCCCTTACCCGAAGTAGAAAAACTCTCCTCCTACTTGCCTTTTCTCTCTCTAACCTCTCTTTCTCTCTTAGAAACGAATTTTGGGGGTGGGTAAACTTGGATGTCTCAAGCTTGGGTTGAGAATGGAGTGCCTTGGACGTTCCCACCTTGCCCCTATTTATAGGTTTGAATTTTTCATCAAATTACAATTTACCCCCTTGCTTGAGGTATTAAATTCTAATTTTTTTCTTCAAATCCCATGCAATCACTTGGAGCTTTGTGCAGCCCCTTCCCTACCCTACTCATGCCCCCTCTATAGCAGCCCTATTTAATAATTTTTTTATTAATTAAAATTAATTATTTTTAAACTAATTAATCTCAACCATTGATTATATGATAAGATCAATTGTGGGCCATTGGATTTGGCTCAAAATCCCACAGCCACTACACTTCCAGCCCCCCTTTTAGACTTTGAGCACAATTGCATTTAATTAAAGTGATTTTTAATTAATGATATTTGACTTTTAATTATCAAAAATTAAATGAAAAATGGGCTACTTTTTGACGTTAAATCTTTGGCCTTTGATTCATGATTTTCATCACATCTTAAACCATTCATCATGTTCATCATAATTATTTGGCCATCCATAAAAAATTTCACTTCAATCCGACGTCCGGATTGCAAGTTATGAATTTTTCTTCAAATTTCCACTAAAATCTGGAATTCCATTAAAATATCAAAAAGTATTGCTAATTTGTCCTGTAGTGATTAAATCTCCTTTTTCGTCATTTTGTGATTAGGTTAATCCAAGTGATTAACCCTTAATCACATGTCTTAATCCCTGGGTTACTATTCACATGCACTATTCATCCGAATTTCATAAATAATTATTTTAACCTCTATTTCCACATATTTTCATACTCATGAATGTATATTTTTCAAATATATTACCTAAGGTTTACAACCCAAGGGTTTTATACACGTGTCTAAGATTGGGGTTTCACAGGCGATTAATCTTAGTCACAACCCTAATTGCAAAATATCCAAATCATACATAATTCATGTTTACATGCAAAATGCACATACATGAGCCCTACTTGGGTCTGGGTATTACAATGACAATGCGAATATAAATGAGTATGCACAAGGATTATGTACTAGGTCCATGGCAGAGGTGGTTGCAGACCGAGACGGTTGCAGACCAGGGCCCACCTCCACCGACAGTCGAGTCGCTAAGGGAAGGCCGGAGGTCGGCGACGCCCTCCCTGAAATGGGACCAGGATCATGGACGATCGCCTAGCTAGCAGTGTTGTCACATGGATGGTTTCTTTCCTATGGAAGGATGATCACTCGGTAAGTGTCACCTACCAGAGGGTTGGAGATGTATATGCATATGTTTTGTTTTAATATCCCCAAAATGGGGTCATAAGAATATTTTATGACATGACAATGTCCACAAAAACAATGTTTATTTAAAGATATTTCAAGACATGATAATGTCCACAGAGATAAAAAGATTTGTATGCATATGCGTTGCTTTTGAAAAGCCCAAAATTTGGGATGTGAAAAAGGGTTTATATGAAAATGTTTGAGGTCATATAATTGTTCTCATATAAAAAGGTCTATATGAAAATATTTTAGGACATATAATTGTCCTCTTATAAAGAGATTTATGTGAGAATATTTTAGGACATAAAATTGTCCTCATATAAAAAGGTATATATAAAAATGTTTTAGGACCTACAATTGTCCTAATGAAAAAAAGGGTTTTAGAAAGATTTTATTAAAAGGTTTATATGAAAGGTTTTTATGAAGGACGAAAGGTTTTCATGAAAGGTTTCTTCCTGTTGGTAGTTGATTGCTTGATAAGTGTCTCCAATCGGATGGCGAGAAATGAATTTATATGAAAATGGAAAATATTTGCTTACTGAGTTTATCACTCACGTTTTATTTTTCTAACCCTAGACAGATTCAAGGAAGCTCAAAAGGAGAAAAGACCTGATAAATTGAAAGGAAGAATGAATGGTACTCTTTAAGTGAATTAGTAGCTTGATAAGGAGCATGTTTGTAATACCCAGATCCAAGTAGGACTCATATAATTGCATTTAAGGTGTAATTATGATTTATGTGTGAATTGATTGATTTTTGGATGATTTTTATGAATTGACGAATTTTATAATTAGGGTTTGCAATTAAGAATGATGATTAAGATTAATCGCCAAAGCCCAATGTGAGTCAAGATGACTAAAGGGGCTCATAACTTATGGAAATTATGAAATTGTGTTGAAAATCATAAAAAAATTCATAACTTGACGCCTATAAGGCGAAATGAGATGAAATTTGAAAGGCAAACTCATGATTTTGGGCTCAACCTTATAAGTAGATTGGATTAAGGCACAAGTGATGAGATTAAGGTGATAACTAATTATTTTTAATCTTACCCTCTAAGATTATTTTCAAAGGTTCATAATATGACGTAGAAACATCGGTTTGAGATGAAATTTGAAACGATTGAATAAAATTATGAAATCTATAGTATGAGTGGATTGGATTAAGCTAATTACCATGGGAAAGTTATTAATTGGAAAAAGTTACCTAACATTCACTTTGTGTACCCTAGACTACCATAGCATTTAATAAAAATAATTTGAGATAAATGACTTGTTTTAATGCTATGCAAGGTGTCAAATTATGGTGGATGGAGCTGGATTTTATGGATTTATTTAATGGTCAAATCCATGAAAAATTTAAGGTTTAAATGCAATGGCTTAATGCCTAATATTTAGCTCAAATAGAGTATAGGTTATGTGGCATATGTATGGACGTCCAAGGGCACTTTGGGCATGAAAATGTGATTTTTAAAAATGTTAAAATGCATATATAAGTTGTCTAATATCTAGGTGAAGTAAATGGGCACATAAATATGTGGAACATGTGGCAAAAAAATGTAAAACCCAAGCTAAGAGGGGGCGTCACCTAGTGGATAGCAATGCAACCCTTAAATGCATGGATTTTGTGGATTTTTGATAATTAGAAAATGCATATTTTACTTGGATATAAAAATACCATGTCGTCAAGGGATAAGTTAGAAATAAATTACCCTCATGAAGTGTGGCAAAGTGGGTCCCGTGGGCTGGTTAAAAAATATAAAAAGGGGACATTGACCTTGGAACGTGCATACATGAGAAGGGGAGAAAAAATCCCAAAATTTGCTAAGTGTCGGAGCAGCCCTTTGCACGTCCAAAACCAGCAAGGGAGAAGGAGAAAAGAGGAGAAAAAGAGAAGGAAAAAGGAGAAGAAAAAGAAGAGGAACTAAGCCAAACAAGTTGGATTCAAGTTAGGTTCAATTCAAGTAAGTAAAACCTAAGTTTTGAATCATTTGAATCAAGGTTTTCTCTCTCAATTCATGGGCCATGAATATGGATCATAAAGAAATCTTAACGATGAGTTATGATTCCTTAATATGGATATTGAATGATTTTTGAAAGATTTAAATGAGATCAAGAATTCAAGAGAGTGAAAAGGGAAGTTAAAGTTGAAATTTGAGATGAAAGCTAACTTGAAAATTCTCAAAACCCTAAACCAAGTTTCTGTATGATTTAAGCATGATGTTTTGGATGTAATTCATGTTCTTTTGGATTACATATGTTGATTTGAGCATTTGTTAATAATTTTAGTAAATATGGAACTTAGGGTTTCTAGTAATGCCCTATTTTTTCATTTTTGAGTTAAAAAATATACAATGAAGTGCTTAAAATGATTTATGGATGTTATGGAGGGTAAATTACCCTAGAATTAAGGTACTTTGAGTGTCCAAAAGGGCTTGAAAAGATTTTCCCTAAATCTGATTTTAAGGATATATGTATGGACACTTCAAAACAGGTCAAAATGGATACCCTATGTGCATGGAAATGTTGCTGTTATGGAAGCAAATAAATTATGGATTTTAAATATGTGATAATACCCTAAATTTGGATTAGGAAAATCATGTTTAGTTTCTGAAAATTATGACTTAAAAATCTGTTATGATTTTCCCATTTTGAATAAGTTCAGAAAGGTTTTCCCATTTTACCTTTCCCATGTGATTAAGCACGAAATTATGTGCTTCCATCTCAATTTTCATATTAATCCGCCTTATAGGCGTCAAGTTATGAATTTTCTAAGGTTTTTCCACTAAACTTGACAATTATCATCCAAATGCTCATAATTCATTTTGAATAATGAAAAATGATTATTCATGATATATTGGTGCATTTTAATCACCAAAAAATTATTCTAATCTCATTATCCCATATCAGCTCATAATGATCACTTGAATCATCATTGCTAATGCTTAGCTCTAATTACCATAGTTTAGCAAAATCACAAAATCATTCATAATTCAATAAATTCACTTATAAATCACATATAAATGTTCAATGCATATATTGAATCCTACTTAGGTTGGGGTTACACACAATCCTTTGATTTTCCTGTTGATTTGCATGAACGTTTTCATCCTGGTTCTTTATGCGCTCCATCGTATGCTGTTGGTCTCTAGGCTCCCTGCTCTTGCGACGCCTTCTCAAATAGCTTCGTTCTGGTTCCGGATCAAAAGGAATAACAATCTCCTTTTCGGCTCTGCCTCGGCGCATGCAATATGAGATGACTCTGCAAAAACCAATGAAATTGAACTAGCAGAAAGAAAAAGAAATTCTAAACTAAAAGAAATTATGAAAATAAACTATTCTACAGAATTATACAAGAAAGCAATAAAACTAACAAAATAATTGGCTAAAAAACTCCCCGGCAACGGCGCCAAAAACTTGACAAGCTCCGTATATGTCAATTAGAATGTTCGCTATTTACGCAAGTATATGTGTCGTGTCAAGTAATAAAGAGTGAGTAGAGTATCGTTCCCATGAGGAATTGTTAACCGAATTATTAATTAATTAAACTGTTTTCGATGGATGGAAAATTCGGAGTTTGTGATTTAACTAAACTAACGATTGCAATTAGAAATTAGAGTGAAAGTTCGAGACTACTGAATACTTTAAACGGGTTTTCTGATTAGGGATGGAAGATGGATAGCTTGAAATCCTTGAATCTAAACTATATTGCTTTGGTTCTTTCTAATTGGATTGCATATGGATTTACTAGCCCAAGTTCATATATCTTTATATATGTCTTCCAAAATTATATAAAGCTAATTACACCCTATTTAATTCATAACCTGGGTGGCGCCTAGGCGCCAACTCCTTGGAAGCCATGCTGTCATCTGTGTGTTAAAAATGGCCAAGCCACGTAGGGTGGTGCTTCGGCGCCAATGGTTGGTGCCTAGGCGCCATCCATCTTCCTCTGGTTGCCTCAGATTGCATTCAACTCGTTCGCTTTGCCTTCACACGTCCCGTCCTTCCTGCAAAAGATGGAAAACTAAGCAAATGAACTAAAAATGCCTAAAAACTAAATAATGCTCCTAAAATGAAAAGCGAGTGAAAATTAAGCTAAATGGATGCAAACTAATCCTAATCTCTTGAACTAACGCACAAATCAGGTCTGAAATGGGCCATGATAACTCGTAAAAATACAAGTTATCACATGTCACAACATGACATCACACACATATATATACATACAATAAACCACACCATAATTATACACACATGTCATCAACCATCATCAAAGTGTTATCAAACCATAATTATACAAACTTTCATAAAAGTTCAAAAAAATCAAATTATCTTCTACCGGGACCCCTCCTTATGTAACGCCTACAACTCGGTGGAACCTCAGTGGGTTCATCAGTAATTGTGCTTGTGTCGGACCATGCGGGGACATCTTCCTCCCCTCCATCACTACTATTACTATCATCCTCATCATCTTCTTCCTCAACCTCCTCTTCCTCATCTTCACCCTCCTCCTCCTGTATCTCGGAGCAAGGTATTCCATCGGGTCATCATCGTCATTATCACTAACATTATTGTTTTCATTTCCTTTGTTAAGTTGGATAGGCTCACCATCTTGTCCTACTATATGAATAACGACCTCGTTAAGACCTGGTGCAACAGGTGACTCTAAAATTCCCTATGCCCGGCGTTCCTCTACTACAATAGCTACCTCTTTTTCCCTCTGATGGATCCTTTCCCAACTCACCCCGTGCCTAAATTGTACAAGTCTGCACTCAAATCTATACCACGGACCATCATCAGGGGGTATGGGTGCTGGAATTTGATCCTAAAATTTCTGGAGATCTTGAGGGTAAATCAAATCAGATGGGACGGGTAGATCTATTTGGTGAGACACTGCAATATTCTCTGCTTTAGGAGTATGGCTCGTAGACTCCTCTGCATTAGGCCTTTGAGGGTATGAGTTGACATAATAATCTCCCTGAGTCTGGGTCTGAGGGTGCCAAGGAGGGAAACCAGGTGGAACTAGTGGGAAATATGTGGAATTCCACCATCTATTTACGTTCTCTATTATCCTTCTTTTCTGCTCCTCCTCCTTCTTTCTAAGTTCTTCCTCACTCATTGCCCTTTTTCCTCTGTCAGCCATCTACAATTCAAACATAGCACGTCAACTATATTCAAACATCATAATCAAATCATCATAGACAATTTATTCTATAATCACATAGATATCATCTAATCACATAGATATAACTTATCATCAAATCACATAGACATAATTTATGATGATATCTATAAATTTTTATACTTAGAGAATTTTCCTCGCCTATTTACCAATCCATACTCTGATACCAACTTCTGTGGCACCCCAGCCCGAGCTTCACAACCTTACTCCAAGATCTATCGATTAGTAAACGTGATCAGGATTGTTGCCCTATCACACGGCGGGCTTATCGAATATTTATCCATTTTATCCTAACTCCTTAAGAGTTTAATCATTCTTCTCGATTCCTTTTCCATCGAATGCCTTGTTAGGTCATTAAATCAATTTAGCATACACATCGGATATCATAAATTTCATACTTAGTCATATCATGATCAATCATGCCTTATCATTTGACCATAAATTTTTTTCGCTATTTATAGTCATATTCACCATTCATAGTCATAAACATAACATAATCCTTATACAACATTAAATCATCATTTAATGTCATCAGAAATACAACCATACAATTCATAAAGTTCAATCACAGGTAACTTATAGAAATTCATATTTCTTGAATCTCCACTTGTGTTCCTTGCATGGTTATTCCCTTCACCTGTCTTTAGGATTTGGAAAACAAAACTGTGAGTCGAAACTCAATAAGCAAACTATAAGGTTTTCAGGCAATTCATTTTCGTTGAAAATAACTTGGAAAGTCACATTATACCCACTTGAGGGTATCTCTTAAAACATGCTTCTTATACCCATTTAGGGTATGTCATAAATAATGCGATGCATTATTTGAAATCATGACATTCCTTTGGATAGAAGCTAGCTAGGCAACCATCCACTTTCATCCTCTCTCCCATTCTAGGGAGGCACCGTCGGCCCGAGGCCTCTCTTAACGACTTGGCCGCACCAAAGGTGGACATTCAGTCCGCTTACACCTTTGAGGTGGACCTCATGCTTTTGTGTCATGCTTCCTTTCATAAACATGAACTTTGACATGCTAGCATGATTTTTCATTCATAAACCCATGATTCAACATTTGAGATAAGTACTTGAAAGCAGTATGAAATTCATTTATCTCATTTGAAATATCATTTCAATACATGTTTACATAAAGAATGACCATCCTTAAACAAATTAGAAAAAATTGAAATCATTCATTTGCTAACTCATTTAAACAGTTAGAATATCATTGATAAAATTTTATCTCATTTGATAAAACAAAGCATTTAGAAAACTGCTTGCTTACCTTGCTTACTTAGCTTTCTGTCTCGCTTATCTCTTTGTCTTTGCCTATCATAAACATAATATTGCATTCATAAGAATCCATTTTCTTGCACTCACTTAGTTTTTCAATCCCATAATCCATATCATACATAATCATTTTGGATTTTCAAGTCGATCATACATATATAACATGCACTTGTGCATCATATCATTCATTTTATATTGTGTTTTAATCCCATATTTAGGGTAAAAACATAACATTAATTCATAATTCATCATATGGGGATTTATATCTCCCATTAACCATTTTTTTTTATCTATTTTCCATTTTTTTCCTACGTTAATGCTTATTTTAAGCATATAAGTGACGTTTCAAGCTTCATAAATAAATCTCAAAAATTGAGAAAATTAAACATCATTCATACAGAAATATCCTTATGCATTTCATCACATATTCATGCATATTTTGCATTTTAGCAAGTTCACATAAGTCATATATCATCCATTCATACTTATTCTCTACATACGTTCAACATACAACACATATATTATGTGTTTCTTAAAATTTCTTAACACAGAAACTTACACCCATTTTTCATCATAATTAAACCCCTTAATTATCATATACTTTTGGGTTTAATTTCGAATTTTAATCCATTTATCGCTGATTTCCAAAACAGCCATGTTAAGACCCGTTTTTTCATCATTTCATGATATTTAAACATAAATGATGATTTGGACATAGTCCATATGTTTTGAAATAATATTCAAAAAGTTTTGATTTAATTTATATAAGAAATATGTTGAAAATATTTTGAAAAATGTTTATACGGATATTGTTAAATTGGGATTTAAGGATGACTAACCCAAAAAGTTGATTTTATATAATGGTTTGATTTCGAGCTGTTAAATGACATACAAAAAGACTATGCAAGCCCCTCTCTATGTAAAAATGGAAAAATCGATATGTGGACAAGAAGTTGATTTTAGGGTGGTTGAAAGGCGATGGTACAATTGCATAGCCTTTGTGAGCAAAAGACCCCAAAATGAAAACAAAGAAAAGGCAAGGAAGAATATATAATTTATTTTTGAAAATTCAAAAGTTTTGAAGTTCTTTTATCATAAGAATTTTTATTATTTTCTCAAACATCTTAAATGTTTATCAAAAGGTTTTACTCAAAATATTTCTCAAAGAATTTAAAGAAGGTCATCCGAAAATTAGATTGCAAAGAACAACTTGTTTAAAGTGGGTGCGCTCGCTTTACAAGTTAACACAGACTGCGGTCTGTGATGTTCTTGTTCAAAATGATTTTTAAAGATACAGACCTCGGTCTATGATGTTTTTTCAAGAATGGATGCGGACTGTGGTCTGTGATAAAGATGTTTGGTGCACCAATACAAGGAATAGGTCGGTTGTAGAGCACTGTTGGAGATGGACCGGGGCCCACTCTACATATGACCAAGTCGCTAAGGGATAACAGGAGGCCAGCGGCGCCCTCCTTGAGATGGGAGAATGATGAAGGAACAACCACCTGGTTAGCGTGCTGTTAAGGATTATCTTCCAAAAGGTAGAATGATCACTTGCTAAGTGTTACTATTGAATGAGGAGAAATGCATTTGCTTATGTTTTGCCTTTGAAAAGCCCAAAGATTGGGACATAAAAGTATTTTTATGAAAATTTATCATAAATGGATTTTTATGAAATGGTTACCCTAAAAATAAAGTGTTTTACACAAAATAAATAACAAGGATGAAAGGAACTGTTTTCTATGCAAATACTTTTATGAAAATGGGTTATATATTTTATATGCCTTGTTTGTTATAAACAAGCCCTAAGACGGGGTATATGAAAAGAATTTATGTCAAACTTGGTTTTGGACATAAGAATGTCCATTTCTAAAGTGCCTAAATGAAAAGTGTTTATGGACATGAGAATGTCCATTGTCAAAGTATTTAAATAAAAAGTGTTTTAGGACATATGGATGTCCATTGCCAAAGGAAGCTATGTCAAAAATGTTTTGGGACAATAGATGTCCCCTGGCTAAAGGAATTTAGGATGAAAAATGTTTTTGGACATAAAAATGTCCCTTGCCGAAAAAGGCTTATGTGAATGACATTTTAGGACATGAGAATGTCCTTCTCTAAAAAGGATTTATGAGAAAAATATTTTGG
The DNA here is from genome assembly GCA_030490835.1 of Annona cherimola. NCBI lineage: Eukaryota > Viridiplantae > Streptophyta > Magnoliopsida > Magnoliales > Annonaceae > Annona > Annona cherimola. Next base: position 39,544,335 of record CM059972.1, on the reverse strand, counting down.
ACGTAAAACGTCCACTAATAAAAGAAGGTTTTATGTAAATGTCTTGGAACATTAGAAATGTTCACACAAGACTAAAGAAAATTAATTAAAGAAGGTAAACGTATACGTTTTGCCTTAACAAGCTCAGATGTGGCTTGTAAATGGTTTTTAAGAATAAATGTTTATGAAAATGTTCTAGGACATAGAATTGTTCTTATGAACAAAGGATTTTTATGACGATGTTATAGGACACATAGATGTCCTCAAGTATAAAGGTGTTCAAGATGTTTAAGGAAAATGTTTTAACGGAAGCCTTGCCCTAAAGGATAAAATGCTTTCTTACGGAGTTGTCACTCACGTTTTGTTTTCCCAAACCTTTGACAGGTACCAGGAAACTCAAGAGGATGCAAACCTAAGCAATGAAGAAAAGGTACGTGATGGTAGCCAGGTGGGCTATAAGGAATGGAATAGCATGATTAAAGTTCTGAGGTATGTTGACGTATATGTGAACTTATGTAGAGTTCTAAGTTCAATGTGATTCAATGATTGAATGTATGTATGTATGGAATGCAAATGTCATTGTTGAAAAGTATGATGAGATGTTATGAATAATATATGAAATTCATTACAAGTGTATTGTCGCTTGTATGATGAATGATGTGGAATGTAAAGAAATGAATGATGATAGATAAAAAAAATTTTGGACGAGATCCAATTAAGAACCCACCACGTGATAAAATGACAGATTACATATGTGTGAGTAAAAGCAACCTTACACCATGAAAGGCGAAGATAGGAATGAGAAAGGTAGGAAAAAAAGGAGTTTCCTTTTGATTTTTTTTACGAATGCATGATTATTGATGTTATGAAAATATAAGTGCATTTGATATTATTCAAATGCTAAGTGTATGTGAAAAAGAAGAAAGGTCATTGATCTTTCTAAGATCATATAATTGACTATGTATGATATGAATTATTTTATGATATGAATTATTTTATGATAAGAAATGATATTGACATGATTCTATATATTGATTTCTACAACATGCCTATCACCTTAGTTCTTGAATAAGAGAAAGGCAGTTGCAGATATGAGTCAACAGAGAAGAAGAGAAGCTAGTAGCAAATCTAAGAGACCAGGGCAAAGAGGACAAGTAAGTCCATGAACTCGTCAACGACGGGCTACTATAAACCCTGAGTCAAAGGATTGAAGGTGCTACCGCTATAGGTAACATCTCATAGGTAGAAAGAGTGAAGCAAAGGATAACTGTAGCTGTAGAAGGAGTTGTGCAGTAGGCCAATCGAGATTTGGGGCCCAAGCAGCAGAAGAAATACAAGGTCTTTGAGGAAAAGCCCAACAGGACTAATTAGAAGAAGGTAGAAGAAACGGACCGGCACAGGTAATAATTTTTAACCTAGTACCCAAATCTTTAAGGGTTGATAATAGTAAGATAGAAATGAATGGAAAGGTTATTAATGTCTTTCTAGCTCAGTATCCGCTTAAGTTCTCAGGTAAATCAGATTCTATTTAGGCTGAGCAATGGATGACCGAAATCAATGACTTATTTAAAGTTTGTACTTATAGTTTTATGTGTTACCAAGCATTGATTGGCAATGCTTAGGAATGATAGGAAATCCTAATGACTATTATGCCATAATCAAAGAAGGTAATCTGGAAGAATTTGATAAGAAATATCTTCAAATAGGACACCAGGATATACACACATATTGGTAATGAACATGTACAATTAGGGCAAGGACAACTTGACCCTAAAGACTAAGGAACCTAGTGTAGGGAAAGAAAGGAGTAAGAAAGGTTAGTTCAACCAAAGCTAATTGCAGGTATCGGTTGATAGAAAGTCTCTACAAATTATTATAGAAAGGTGTAGCAAAACGTGTCTAGTTAGCATGTATGGAAGGAAAAGAAGATTTCGTATATGATATCACAAAGTTTGGTATCATAAATCATAGCAATGAATGGTAGATAGATGAAGAAAAATGAAGGCGAGAATGATTGCCGGAATTCTCTTCAATTCCGATGTGGTCGGAATATATGAATGAGAGAAATTATCTCTCTATGATGTTCATAAGAAATGAGATTAGAAAAAAATGATAAGGACCCTTATTGGTTTATGAAAACTGGAAAGGGAGATAAGGAAGAAAATGATTTAGACTGGTTTAATACCGATACTCCTATTAGGTAGTCTACGCTAGTATAACCTAGTTGTAGACATTATGAAATGTGAAGGAATGGATATGTTAGCAAAAATTTCTTTCGCTAAGACATGTATGAAATTTTATGTGAGAGCAACTTTTGCTCTATGCTATAGAATGAATGTATTATGTTATATGAATAGTATGTGTAAGAAAGGGAAATGATTACTCTAGATTTATATTTTGTATGAAATTATGGGTAGCCTAGATCTTACCCTATGATAAGATGAGAAATTCTATAATTTCTCTATGTATAAGAAAAATAGTATGCTTACCATAAAAAGAAAAGATGGATGACATAAAGAAGATGACAATTACAATGAGAAACCCATATGGGAACAGGAAACAGAAAATAGTAGAGATAAGTAATAGGTCTAACTTACCAAGGCCTAAAGCGCCACCAAAATAGAGTAGTGATAAGTTAGCAAATTTCATATGAACCTTACCCTGATATATGAAACGTAATAGGTTTCAGGACGAAACCTGTTATAAGGGGGGGAGGATTGTGATACCCAGACCCAAGTAAGGCTTATATATATGCATTTGGCATATAAATACGGATCATGTATGATTTAGTGGAATTATGAATGATTTTCCTTGCAATATTGATGATTTATTGCTATTAGGGCAAATGGTTATGAATGATGATTATAAGCCGATATGGGTCAATCCGATTAAAGAGGCCTAATGATAATTAGGAAATATGAATATATTGAGGATAATTACCTCAAATATTATGATTTAACTAATGGAGATTATGTTGATAATTATGGATTTAAGTTGGCAAATGTTAGAAAATTCATAACTCGACGTCGGTAAGGTGGATTAAGATGAAAATTGAAGGTAAGCACATAATTTTGTGCTTAATCTTATGGAAAAGTTAGATTATGAAAATTTGGATGGGATTAGTGTGAAAATCGATTATTACCATCCAAAATCTAAGGATGACTTCAAATGAGCATAACTTGAGCTAGAAAAGTCAGATTGAGACGAAATTTGAAATGGACGGTTAAAATTATGAGATATATGCAATAAAAGGCTTGGATTAACTAAGTGATTTGGGAATAATGCTTGCATGAAAAAGGTGGAGCATCTTTTGACTTTTGCACCTTAAAGCAACTATCATTTATGTTAAAGTTGAATAAAATAATTGAATGATTAATGGTAAAAATGAGGTCGCAAAAGGAGGTGATTACAAGTGAATTTTGTGAATTACCTAAAATTAAAAAATCCATGAAAATATCCCCTGCATTAATATGGGAATTAAGGAGCTAATGGCTAGCTTAAGGGAGTTGCATAGAGGAGGCATAGAGTGGACAACTATGAGCTTCAAAAGTGGATTTTTTGATTTTATTAATTATAAAATCCACCCCTAAGTCAGCTAAAGAATCAAGTTAAATAAATAATCATTTACAATGGGTAGAAAATTAAGACCAAAAATGTCAAAATCAAGGCATAAGGACATGATCAAAAAGTGGACAGTTATATAGAGCAAGAGAGAAGTGGACGGTCATGGTAGGCTTTTGGATTTTTTGTGATTTTTTATTTATGCTAAATTGACCCCTAATTGAGATAATTTCTAGGGTGATTAAATAGCCATCAAATAAAGCTGCATTTTTGTGGAAAAATTTGCAAAAGGCAACTGCATATGGGCGTGATCACACATGGACAGCAACATGGAGCAAGAAAAGGGTGGACGTCCAAGGCTGAAATCTGGATTTTTATGATTTTTTTTAAAATGCTAAATGGGCCCCTAAGTATGCTATTATCTAGGGTGATTAAATACCCATAAATTAAAGTAGAATTATGTGTGAAAAAAATGGCAAAAGTTGCTGCAAATTGGATGTTTCAAGGGGTGGTCAACAACATGGATTAAATGACATGGATTTTGATTTTTCAAAGATAATATGCTAATTTATTTGGACCATATTTTTCCATGTCATTAAAGGGGATAAACATGTATGTAATTTCCTGCTAATTGATGTGGCAAAATGGGCCCACAAAGCTAGAAAAATCCAGCTTATACATAAGGGGATGTCCATATTGTAAAGGGGTTGGAAAGAGAAAATGTGAAAGGGAAAAAACCCCAAGCAAGGTAGTTGTGCACGTCCCCATATTCCAGAAGCATGAGGGCAAGAAAAAGAGGAGAAAAAGAGAAGGAAAAAGGGGAAGAAAGAAGAGAAATTCAAGCTAGAGAAGATGAGTTCAAGGTTGATTCAATTCAAGTAAGTTTCTCTTGAATTCTTGAATCATTTAAATCTAGTTTTTCACCAAAACTTATGAGTCAAGAATTTGATTCATAATGAACCCTTAAAGGATGATTCATGATGCCCTTGATTAGGGTATTGAATAAGGTTTGAATGAAAAGAATGAAATCAAGGGTTCAAGTGGATGAAAATGGAGATTATGGTTGAAAACGGGTTGATAATCATGGCTGAAATTTTCTTAAATTCATATATGATGTTGCTGTTTTGATGTGTTATTATGATTATATGATGATTAATGATTTAATGGATTATATATGTTAATTTGGGCATAAGTTAAGAATTTTAGAAAGGATATGAATTAGGGTTACACATATGACCCGATTTCCCTATTTTTATGTTAAAAATGATATATGAATTAACCCAAATTATTTATGGATGATTAAGGGGGTGAAATACTGTAAAACTAGGATACTTTGGATGTTCAAAATGGGTTAGAAAATATTTTCCTAAATCTGATTTTTAGGGGCATACATGTGGAAGTCCAAAGTGGTGCAAGAAGGGTACCCAAAATGTGTATGAAAATTTCTGTTATGGAAGTAAACGAATTATGGAATTTAAATATGTGTTAATATCCTAAATTTTTGTTAAGAAAAGCATGATTATTTTCTGGAATTCATGATTAGAAAAAAATTTTAATTTAAGTATAAAAAGAGGTGTTGAAAGGATAAAAAACGGGTCCCAAAGTTGCTATTTTTGAACCCTATGACGAATGAATTGAAAATTCAAAATTAAACCCTAAATTATATGTTAATTAAGGGGTTTAATCATGTTGAAATAAGAGACAAGTTTCTGTGTTGAAAATTTTTAAGAAATACATGACTTATGTGTTGTGAAATGGACATGTATGGAGAGATTGGCATGAGAAAATGATAAAGGGTTTATGTAAATTGTTAAATTGAAAAAATGCATGAAAACATGATGAAAAACATGGATTAAGTTTCTGTTTTAGTAATTAATTATAATCTCCATTTTGAGATTAATATATGATCTCCAAGTTATTAACTAAGTGCTTAAAATGAGCACCGGTGTATGAAAAATGAAAAACATGTTAAATATGATAAATGGAGGTAATGAACCTCCAAATAATGATTTAATAAATGATTATTATATGCATAAAATTTTACCCTACATAAGGGTATTAAAAATGAATGAATAGATGATATGATATATATATAGGCTATGTTGACATATATGAACACCCCACTTGAAAGACAGGTGGGTTAAGCTAGTATAATGTAAATCTAAAGCGACTTATGTAGGTTGGAAAATCCTAAGGAATGTAAGTATGTAAGATTTATGTAAATAAATGAAATGTTATTTTCATTTATCTAAGCAAAGGCAAGGAAAAGAATGGAAGAAAAGGATTAAGGTGATCTCAGATAGCAAGCGAATTTTCCAAAATATTATTTTCTTTCTATGTGATGATATGAGATTGAAAATGTTTATGGTTATATTTTGACGAATGGGCAAGCACAAGTTTTGAAAACGACGGATTGAATGAAAAGTCGTAAGTTTTGGAAAAGGATGACTTTAATGAAAAGTCTTAAGGTTTGCTTCATGGGAAGCAAACAACACTTTTTAGGATAAAGATTTTATCACAAGTGTTGCTAAAGATTGGGAATGCTTTATGCTAATGGTTTAGAAATTTGCTTTACATGATGATGTTTTCAAAGGATTTCATGTTTTATGTCAATGATTTTAAAATTTTACTTATAAGCAAGCAAGTTCTTTATGATGTTATTTCAAAAGGATTTTATAAGAAAAAGAGAACTTTGCCCTTCTTCACAAAGCAATATTTGCAAATAAATTTTGAGTTTACCCTTATGTGATAAACAACTATATTTATGAAAGAAAAAGAAAAAAGAATTTAATTTATGAAAGAGATTATTTTTTCTATGTCATGATATTTAAATATAAATATGATTTGGACATAGTCCATATGTTTTGTAATGATATTCGAAAAGTTTTGATTTCCTTTATATGAGGAAATATGTTGAAAACGTTTTGAAAAATATTTGTACGGATATTGTTAAATTGGGATTTAAGGATGACCAACCCAAAAAGTTGATTTTATATAATGGTTTGATTTTAGGTTGTTAAAATGACATACAAAAGACTATGCAAGCCCCTCTCTATGGAAAAATGGCAAAATTGATATGTGGACAAGAAGTTGATTTTAGGGTGGTTGAGAAGGGGATGGTACAATTGCATAGCCTTTGTGAGCAAAAGGCCCCGAAATGGAAAGCAAGAAAAGGCTAGGAAAAATATATGATTTATTCTTGAAAATTCAAAAGTTTTGAAGTTCTTTTATCGTAAGAATTTTTATTATTTTCTCAAACATCTTAAATGTTTATCAAAATATTTTACTCAAAATATTTCTCAAAGAATTTAAGGAAGATTATCCGAAAACTAGATTTTAAAGTCCAACTTGTTTAAAGTGGGTGTGCTCGCTTTACAAGTTGACACAGACTGCGGTCTGTGATGTTCTTTTTCAAAATAATTTTTAAAAATACAAACCTCGGTCTGTGATGTTTTTCAAGAATAGATGCAGACTCCAGTCTGTGATCCCGGTTTAAAAGGACACGAGCTGCGGCCTGTGATACTTTAAACCACACGGACTGTGGTCTATGATAAGGATGTTTGGTGCACCAGTATAAGAAATAGGTCGGTTGTAGAGCACGGTCGGAGATGGACCTATGCCCACTCTACATATGGCCAAGTCACTAAGGGATGACAAAAGGTCAGCGGCACCCTCCCTGAGATGGGAGAAGGATGAAGGAATAGCTGTCTGGTTAGCGTGTTGTTGAGGATTCTCTTTCAAAAGGTAAAATGATCACTTGCTAAGTGTCACTACTGAATGAGGAGAAATGCATTTGCTTATGTTTTGCATTTGAAAAGCCCGAAGATTGGGACATAAAAGCATTTTTACGAAAAATTATCCTAAATGGATTTTATGAAATGGTTACCCTAAAAATAAGGTGTTTTATACAAAAGTGTAAATAACAAGGATGAAAGGAAATTTTTTCTATGCAAATGCTTTTATGAAAATAGGTTATGTATTTTATATGCCTTGTTTGTTATAAACAAGCCCCAAGATGGGGTTATGAAAAGAATTTATGTCAAACTTGGTTTTTGACATAAGAATGTCCATTTCTAAAGTGCCTAAATGAAAAGTGTTTATGGACATGAGAATGTCCAATGTCAAAGTATTTAAATGAAAAGTGTTTTAGGACATATGGATGTCCATTGCCAAAGGAAGCTATGTCAAAAATGTTTTGGGACAATAGATGTCCCCTGGCTAAAGGAATTTATGATGAAAAATGTTTTTGGATATAAAAATGTCCCTTGCCGAAAAAGGCTTATGTGAATGACATTTTAGGACATGAGAATGTCCTTCTCTAAAAAGGATTTATGAGAAAAATATTTTGGACGTAAAACGTTCACTAATAAAAGAAGGTTTTATGTAAATGTCTTGGAACATTAGAAATGTTCACACAAGACTAAAGAAAATTAATTAAAGAAGGTAAACGTATACGTTTTGCCTTAACAAGCTCAGATGTGGCTTGTAAATGGTTTTTAAGAATAAATGTTTATGAAAATGTTCTAGGACATAGAATTGTTCTTATGAACAATGGATTTTTATGACGATGTTATAGGACACATAAATGTCCTCAAGTATAAAGGTGTTCAAGATGTTTAAGGAAAATGTTTTAACGGAAGCCTTGCCCTAAAGGATAAAATGCTTTCTTAGGGAGTTGTCACTCACGTTTTGTTTTCCCAAACCTTAGACAGGTACCAGGAAACTCAAGAGGATGCAAACCTAAGCAATGAAGAAAAGGTACATGATGGTAGCCAGGTGGGCTATAAGGAATGGAATAGCATGATTAAAGTTCTGAGGTATGTTGACGTATATGTGAACTTATGTAGAGTTCTAAGTTCAATGTGATTCAATGATTGAATGTATGTATGTATGGAATGCAAATGTCATTGTAGAAAAGTATGATGAGATGTTATGAATAATATATGAAATTCATTACAAGTGTATTGTCGCTTGTATGATGAATGATGTGGAATGTAAAGAAATGAATGATGATAGATAAAAAAAATTTGGACGAGATCCAATTAAGAACCCGCCGCGTGATCAGGGCAAAAATCCTGATTCACATTTACCAATCGATAGATCTTGATGTAATGATGTGACGTCTCGGGTTGGGGCACCACACAAAGTCTCCAAGAGAAGATGAACAAGCTAAGTTCCAAGATTAAACTTTCAAGTTCAGAGTATCAATGGAAGAACAAGTTATGAGATGAATAACAGGCAATCAAGATCACTTTCAAAGAAATTCAAGTTCCATCATGTGCATACAGAAAGTGAAGTCGCACCCGAAGTCGACTTCACCTGCAACTTGGGTCGAGTCCAAGACCAAGTCGACCTGAAGTGGAACTTGAAGATGCTGGAGAACGAAGTCGCAACCGAAGTTGACTCTAGTCTGTGACTTAGGTGAAGTCGCATCCGAAGTCGACTCCACATATGACTTGGGTCGCAACGGTCGAAAAAATTCGAACATTGGTGCATTAAATGTGCGCCACCTACCACAAAATGTTCGAATTTACTTCATCATTATAAAAGAGCATTCAAGTGAATGTGCTAGAGGTTAGAGAAAGAATTTACTGTGATCAACTACCATTCTCTCCAAGCATTGAGCGATCTAAATAAGTTTTAACTGAAGAACTTTGCTCAAACTTGGTGAAAGCTACATCGCTGATCAAAGCATTCTCTCTACAAGTTCTTCCATAAGCTGAAATCTGCCTACACAACCTGTAAGGTGTAGTTTTCTTTAATATTTGTATATGATACTTGGTTTGATATTGCTGATTTGAACCAAGTGAAAGCAAAGTAGTGTTGTGACTTGAGTCTGACTCGTCACCTACTTATGTTGTGTTTTGTGCAAGCCCCTTAGAGCTGGATCTAGAAGTGCGAAACCCTAACCTCAGCAGGGTCCAATGTATGCCTTGGACCTATATATATGATTAAATGGAATTTTTGGATGATTTTAGGATTTTATGATATGTTTCAATTAGGGTTCCACTAAGAAGGGTGATTAAAAATTTAATCGCCGGAGCCCAATATGAGTCAAGGTGACTAAAGGGAAATAATGAGGATTAAAATATGCTAATGTGGCATGAATGGTTAGTTTAATTTCCATGATTTAATTAATGGGGATTAAAATAGAAATTGTGGAATTATGTTGGAAAATCATAAAAAATTCATAACTCAACGCCTGTAAGGCGGATTCAAGTGAAATTTGAGATGAAAGTTGATGATGTTGGGCTTGATATTATGGGATTATTGGATTATGAAAATCCTTGATGAAATTGGATTAATGATTTATTTATCATATTTCAATTTCAACCGTTAACTTTAAACGGCTATAACGGGAGCTAGGAAAATCGGATTGAGATGAAATTTGAAACGGTTGAATGAAATTATGAGATCAAAATTTTGAATGGCTTTGATTGAGCTTGAAATGTTGGGAAAATACATGGAATGAAAAAGGTGAGCATGGTTGACTAATGCACCTCAAAAGTACTCTACATTTAATGTTAGAGTACAAAGCATGAGTGCATGAATTTAATGACATTTGAGGTGTTAAGTGCAGGCCATTTCTAAGGTATTTTATGCATTAATATAAAATGAAAATATCCAAATAAAATCCCAGCAATGAATGTTCATAATTAATGAAGCTATGAGTGCTCAAAAAGAGCATAGGAGATATGGACGTCCAAGTGATGATATTGTTAGATTTTTTGCAATTTTTATTTTATAAATGATGTATATATATAGATAACATGTTGGGATGTATAAATAAGCATTTAATTATGTGGAAAAAAATCTAAGGAAATTCGTGATTTGCAGCTGCCATTGAAGGTGGAAAAAATGGACAGCTTGTTTACACATGTAGACATCCCATGTTTGATGCTGCTGCAATAATTTTTATTAATTTTTTTCAACTCCGAATTAATACATGAATTAAGGGATAATTATGTTTATAATTTACCCTCAAAATATGGTTATTAAACATGGGAGAAAAATCAGAAAATGGGCAGCAATGGTGGACGTGCCAAGTGGACAGATTTGGACGGCCTGGATTAATGCAGATTTGTGGATTTTCAAAAATAGTAAAATGCCAATTTATATGGCTGTGAGTTCACCAGCACATAAAAGGGGATAGGGATGCATTCAATGGTGTGGAAAATGCCCAACAAGTGGGGCCCACAGCTGGAAAATCCAGCCCCACCAAGTCAAGCACGTCCATATGTGTTGGAGACTTGGAAAATTTTCCAAGTGCTAGAAATTCTTCCCCAAGCAACAGCAGCCTCACATCCAGCCCTACCTAGCCAAGGAGAAGAGAAAACTAAGGGAAAAGAAGGGGAATTTGAGGAGGAAAATCATCTCCAAGTGATGAGGGTTTGATCTCCATTAACTAAGGAAGGAAAAGAATGGAAGGAATAGGGATTATGGCGATTTCAGGTAAGCAAGCAAACTTTCTGAAATGCCATTTTCTTTCTAGGTGATTGATATGATTGAATTGTATATGTTTATGTTTTAACGAATGGGCAAGCACAAGTTTTGAATATGACGGCTTTAATGCAAAGCCATAAGTTTTGAAAAATGATGACTTTAATGAAAAGTCTTAAGGTTTGCTTCATGGGAAGCAAGCGACACTTCTTAAGATAAATAATTTATACTAAGTGTTGCCAAGGATGGGAATGCTGCACGTTAATGGAATTGAGAATTTTGCTTATGAGTAAGCAAGTTTTCCATGCTAATGTTTTCTAAGGATTTCATGTTAGATACCGATGGTTTTAAGAATTTGCTTTTAAGCAAGCAAGTTCCATATGATATTGTTTTAACAACATTTTATAAGAAAAAGGGAATTTTACCCTTTTTCACAAAATATTATTTGTAAATAAGTTATGAGTTATTTCTACAATAACTCGCAATAAACAATGATGATAAAGATTTGTTTTGCTAGTCAAGATAATTAAATAGTAAATGATGTTTTGGACATAGTCCATATGTTTTGAAATGATGTTCGAAAAGTTTTTATTTCCTTTAGATAAGGAAAATGTTAAAAATGTTGGAAAAATATTTATACGGATGTGTTAAAAAGGGATTTATGGATGACCAACCTCCTATGATTGATTTCATAAAATGGTTTGATTTCAGGTTGCTTAATGGCATGCAAAAGACTGTGCAATTTCTCTTTATGCAAAAATAATTGATATGTGGACAATTATTAAATTTTTAGGTTATGGACAAGGGGATAACAAAATTGCATAACTTTTGTAAACAAAAGGCCCTGAAATGGAAACTAAGAAAATATAAGAGAAAAATATGATTTATTTATGGAAATCGAAAGGTTTTGAAATTCTTTTATTAAAAGAGTTTTAAGATGTATTGTTCTCAAACGTTTCAAAGGTTTATCAAAATATTTTACTCAAAACGTTTCTAAAGGAACTTAAGGAAGGTCATTCTAAAACTGGATTTCAAATAACAACTTCTTAAAGTGGGTGCGCTCACTTACAAGTTGACACGGACTGTGTTCTGTGATATGATTTTAAAAATTATTCTTAAATATAGACTTCGGTCTAAAATTTTTGTGCATATGGATACAGGTTGCGGTCTGTGATCCCGGTTTAAAAGGACATGGGTTGCGGTCTGTGGTTCTTCAAACCGAAACGGACTGCGGTTTGTCAGGATAACGTACGGTGCACCGATACAAGAAATGGGCCGGTTGCAAAGCACGGTTGGGATAACCGAGGCCCACTCTACATAAGGCCAAGTCGCTAAGGGATGGCAGGAGTGCCAGCGGCGCCCTCCCTGAGATGGGAGCAGGATAAATAAACAGCCGCTGGGCTAGAGTGTTGTTAAGGATTCTCTTCCAAAAGGTAGCATGATCACTTGCTAAGTGTCACTACTGGATGGAGAGAAATGCATTTGCTTATGTTTTATTTCTGAAAAGCCCAAAGATTGGGTCATGAAAATATGATTTTATGAAAGTATCCTAAAGGGATTTTTATGAAATGGTTAACCTAAAAAAATAAAGGATGTTTTACACAAAAGTGTAAATAACAGAAATGAAAGGAAATGCGTTTACGCAAATGCATTTATGAAAATGGTTTACATATTTTGTTTGCCTTGTTTGCTATAAACAAGTCCCGAGACGGGGATTATAAAAAAGATTTATGTGAAACGTGGATTAGACATAAGAATGTCCATTTCTGAAGAGCCTAAATGATAAGGGTTTATGGACATGAGAATGTCCAATGTTAATGTGTTTAAATAAAAAGTGTTTTAGGACATATGAATGTCCATTGCCAAAGGAAGCTATATGAAAAATGTTTTGAGACATAAAATGTCTCTTGGCTAAAATTTTTTATGATGGCTTATGTTAATGATGTTTTGAGACATAAAATGTCTCTTGGCTAAAGGATTTTATGATGGTTTATGATAATGATATTTTGAGAATTGAGATGTCTCCTTTGCCTAAGTATTTATGTTGTTTTGGACGTAAAATGTCCACTGCCAACCGATGATTTCATGTAATGGCTATGAACATTAAAAATGTTCATATAAGATTAAAGGGAAATCATCATCAAAGGTAAAATGTGTATGTCTTGCCTAAACAAGCCCAGGCGTGGCTTGTAAATGATTTTAAGAATGAATGCTTTATGAAAGCATTCAAGGACATGGAATTGTCCTCATAAACAAAGGATTTCACGATGGTATTTTAGGACATATACATGTCCTCGGGAACAAGGTATTCCCGATGTTTATGAAAATGGTTTTCAAGAAGCCTTGCCCTAAAGATAAAATGCTTGCTTACTGAGTTGTCACTCACATTTTGTTTTCCCAACCCTTAGACAGGCACCAGGGAAACTCAGAAGGTTGCGAACCTAAGACAAGAAGAAAGGTACGTGATGATAGCCTTGAAGGCTATGAGGAATGGAAAAGCATGAATATGCTAAGGTAAGCTAATGTGTATGTGAACTTAATGAGAATATTAAGTTCTATATATGATTCAATGGTTGAATGTATGGATGTATGGATGTAAAATGTGAAGCTTAAGTCAAGGAATCTTTCACTGTAGAAAGGCATGAAAAGACGCTACGTGATTATGTATATTTGAACTTAGTTAGAGTTCTAAGTTTCATGTGAATTAATGACTGAATATATGCAAGTATGATATGTACAATGATTGAGTGTATAATGATAGGCATGTAAACATGCTATGAATGAAATGATGAATTTTATTACAAGTGAAATGTCACAATGTGTGATGATTGTCATGTCAAGATTATGAATGATGACAGATGAATAATAAAAAAAAATTGGACGTATTCCAATTAAGAACCCGCCGTGTGATCAGGGCAACAATCCTGATTCATATTTACCAATCGATAGATCTTGAGGTAAGGAAGTGACGTCTCGTTTCGGGGCGCCACAAGAAGAGACTTGTTGCTCTAGTTGTTTTTGATAATATAATAGTGGAACCCAAGTCACAACGTGTGGCACCCCGAACCGAGGCGTCCACATAGTCCTTACTCCAAGATCTTGTCGATTGGTAAACATGACTCAGGATTGTTGCCCTGATCACACGGCGGGTTCTTAATTGGATCTCGTCCAAATTTTTCTTTCTTTCTTTTTCTTTCATCATATAAACATATACTCGTCATCATTCATAATGGACTTATCCATAACATCGTAAATCATCAACTTCTCATATTATTCATAACTTCATAATTTCATACAACCTATGTCCTTTTTCATCATATCCCATTAGGGAATCTATTCATACAAAAATCTACTATCCTTTGTAGATTCCTCTTTTCCTTTATCAACACATGCCCTTCATTTCTTGGCTTTCCCTACACCTGTCTGAGGTTGGGAAAATAAAACATGAGTCAAAACTCAATAACCAAGCATTTTTCTTTCATTTAAATACATTTCTCTCCATTCGATAGAAGACACTTATCAAGTGATCAACTACCAATGGAATAGAAACCTTTTCGTAAACCATTCTTGGAAATCATTCATGTAAACCATCATGTAAATCATTTGTAAATGCATTTCTCTTCATTTGATAGGAGACACTTAGCAAGTGATCAACGATCAAATGCACAGAAACCTTTTCCTAAAAATCATTTCATAAACATTGGATGTGCAAATGCTTCCTTTCTATTCCTGACATAAACCTTCGTGTGCAGGTACGCTCGCCCAGGGAACATCTCACATAGCATGGTCTAATACACCGGCTGTCTCCGACTTGGCCTTATCAAGGGGAACCTCTCTTCCTCTTGACACCTACATGGTCTCCTACATGCATGACTTTTGATTTTCCCAGCATTATATACCTCTTACACCAGGTGACTTGTCATTCTCATGTAGAGAATTATTTGCACCATCCCTTAAAAATATCATTTCAAATCCATGCTTTCCTTTTGAATCCATGTATGAAATGCAATGCATTCATTCATACATAACATTCCTTTACCTCCACCTCTTAGGAGGACGCCTCTGGCACACAGATCATACGACTCAGCAATAGTGAAGGGGGACCCTCTGATCCGCTTTCTACCTCCACTAAAGCCTCTTCCTTGTGCCCCCACCTTTTAGGTCGACGCCGCTGGCACACAGCCCTTGCGACTTGGCAATGGTAAAGAGGGATCACCGATCCTACTTCCTCCACCAAAGCCTCTTCATTATGCATCATACATATGCACATGTCCATAAACATCACATGATATCAATATGCCGGCATGACTTTTCATAAAAACTCATAAACATTCAGCATTTCAAAACATTATAGGAATGACCACCCTTAAACACATTTCATAAATACTTGAGAATAAAACATATTTTCAAAAGGGTTTGCTTGCTTACAATGAAGCAGTAAAATCACATTTTCAAAGTTGTGCTTGCTTACCTCCTCAATCCGTTGTCCTCAACCTTCTCCTTCCTTTTTTCTTATACAAGGAAAATGGATATTTTATTTATCCATCCATTCCATGTCTTAGGTTGCTTTCCATGCTTTCTTTATAACCATTCATTACCTCATTCCAATAGAGTTTAATCTTATAAAGATACTTGGTCATTACCCATTTATATGGATTTTTATCCATAAATCCTTTAAAAATTCCATCCATATATCTTCATAAAATATAAAAATAAATCTTAATTTTTTCCAAAATCATCATAGTTACTGTTGCATATCACTGTTCATCATCACTGTTCAAGTTTACTGTTCACAACAACGTGGGTTACTGTTCATGGGCTCCAAAAATTGACTTTTTTCCCAAAAATAAAAATACCATGATATAGCTTTCAGTTAGTATATCATGGGAAAATTCATGAATTTTGAATTTATCATCATTTACTTGGCCAAATAAATCATTTTCTTCATATAATAAAATTCATCATAATTTCACTTAAGCATAATCCTTAAATCCAAAAATCATGACATTAATATATCATTATTCTAACATCATAAATATCATAAATATTTGTCCCAAATCATCATGTAGAAATTTTGGAGCATTATTTACACATATCATATGTTATTTTTCCGAATGCTCTTCTTTGCTCCAAATTTTTGATGTTTAGGCATAATTCCAATTAGGCATTATAACCATACTTATTTTCTCATGCTTAGGCATTATATAAGCATGATTTTACCCTACTTAACATCCAAAATAAATTTGGGAAGAATTCCCTTACTTGAAGTAGAAAAACTCTCCTCCTACTTGCCTTTTCTCTCTCTAACCTTCTCTTTCTCTCTTAGAAACGAATTGGGGGGGTGGGAAAGGCTTGAATTTCTCAAGCTTGAGCTGGAATGGTGTGCCCTTGGACGTCCCATGCATCCCCTATTTATAGCATTTTATTTTTCATGAAATTGCAATTTACCCCCTTGCTCAAGGTATTAAATTGTAAATATTTTTTTTTCTAATTTTCAAATGGTGTTTTGAGCCATGTGCAGCCTACCCTACAACAGCTCAGCCCCCATATGGAAGGCCTATTTTTATTTATTATTTTTTCTTTTTAAAATTAATTAATTTAAGCTAATTAAATCCTAGCACTTGATTTATGATGATGAAGAATGTGGACCATTGATTTTGGTCAAGGACCCCAACCACCCCCTGCTGTAGTTCTGATTTTCATTAATTATTTTCATTTTTAATTATTTAAATTTAATAAAAAGTCATTTATAATTAATGAAAAGTGGAGCTACTTTTTGATCTCCAAATGACATTTCATCTTCACCTTTGATTCATGATTTTTAGCAAATCTTAAACCATTCATCATGATCATCATAATATTTTGGTCATCCTTAAAAAATTTCATCTCAATCCGACGTCCGGATTGCAAGTTATGAATTTTTCTTTAATTTTTCACTAAAATCCGAAATTCCATTAAAATATAAAAAGTATTGTTATTTTGTCCTGTAATGATTAAATCTCCTTTTTGTCATTTTGTGATTAAGTTAATCCAAGTGATTAACTCTTAATCACATGTCTTAATCCTAAGGTTACTATTCACGTGCACTATTCATGTGCACTATTCATCCGAATTTCATAAATAATTATTTTAATCTCTATTTCCACATAATTTCATACCCATGAATGTACATTTTCGAAATATATTACCTAGGATTTACAACCATAGAGTTTTATACACGTGTCTAAGATCGGGGTTTCACACAACGGGTGTGAGCTTGGAAGAGTGGAGTAAGGAAGGTTGCCCGAACCACTATAAAATCTGTGCCTATTGCTATGGTTTGCATATTTGCTTTTACTGCTTTATTTCTCTCTATATTCTTTATTTATTTCATTAAGGGGATTAAACTAAACAGGGAAAAAAATTTTGTTTCAGTGAAAATTTTAAAATACCCAATTCACCCCTCCCCTCTTGGATAATAGTCATAAACTCAGGACCAACAGTTGGAAGATAGGTATGAGAGAAATTATCTCTCTATAATGTTCATAAGAAATGAGACTAGAAAGAATGATAAGGACCCTTACTGGTTTATGGAAACTCGAAAGGGAGATAAGGAAGAAAATGTTTTAGACTAGTGTTAAATCAGTGCTCCTATTAAGCAGTCTACATTAGTATAACCTATTGTAGGCATTATGAAGCAAGAATGAATATAGGAATTAGCAAAAGTATCTTTTGCTTTTAATGAAATATGTATGAATTTTTTTGTGAGAGCAACTTTTGCTTTATGCTATAGAATGAAGGTATTTATGTTATATGAATATTATGTGAAGATAATTGCTATTAATCTCTACTTGAGATGATTGGATGGGTAGCTTAAATCTTTCCTTACGATAAGATGAGAGATTATACAGATATAATTTCTTTATATATAAGAAAATAGTATGCCTACCATAAGAATAAGAGTTGGAAGGCACAAAGAAAAGGGCAATTGCCAATGGGAAACTCATATGGGAACAGGAAACAGTAAAAATCAGTAATAGGTCTAATGTACCAAGGCTAAAAAATGCCACTAAGACAGAGTAGCGCAATGGAAGCGTGATAAGCCATTAAAAGTATTGAAAGAAAAATGATAAATTGGCTAATTTATACGAGCCTTACCCTGATATTTGAAATGTAATAGGTTTCGGGATGAAACCTGTTATAAGGGAGGGAGGATTGTGATACCCAGACCCAAGTAGGGCTCATATATGTGCATTTGGCATGTAAACATGAATTATGTATGATTCATGTATGTTTGGATGATTTTATGATTTTATGATATTTTACAATTAGGGTTATGATTAAGAATGGTGATTAAGATTAATCGTCATAGCCCAATGTAAGTCAATATGACTAAAGGGGCTTAATGAGGATTAGAATATGCTAATGTGGCATGAATATTTATTTAAATTTTCATGATTTAAATTAATGGAGATTAAAATAAAAATTATGGAATTACGTTGAAAATTGTAGAAAATGCATAACTTGACGCCTATAAGGAGAAATGATATGAAATTTGAAAGGTTAGCTCATGATTTTGGGCTCAATCTTATGTGTGGATTGGATTAAGGAAAAGTAATGGGATTAAGATGATAATTATATGATTTTAATCTCATACTCTAAGGTTATTTTCAAAGGATCATAACTTAACGGAAAAAAATCGGTTTGAGATGAAATTTGAAATGATTGAATAAAATTATGAAATCTATTGTATGGATGGATTGGATTAAGATAATTACCATGAAAATATGCTTAATCAAAAAAAGATGCATAACTTTGACTTTGTGCACCCTAGATTACCATAGCATTTATTAAAAGGAAAGTGATTTAATGGTGTAGTTTAATACCCATGAGAGGTGTTAAAAGGAGGTGCTTTGAGCTAGATTTTTTGGATTTAGTCAAGGGTTGAAATCCATGGAAAATTCAGGGTTTAAATGCATGAATTAAATGGCGAAGGGAGTAGCCATGGGAGGCCACATATGTGGCTTGATGTGGTGACGCCCTAGGGATCTCTACATTGGATTTTTGATTTTTAAAATTCCTAAGTCAAAACCTAGCTAAGCTAAGGAAGAAAAGGCATGTAAATGCACATAAATGGGAGTGACTTGGAGACCAAGAAAGCCCTCCCAAGCAGCCATGTGGATGCCCAACCTAAGAGAGTTAAGTAGCTTATTTAAGAGCTTGGATTTGGAATTTTGAAAATGAGATAATTGCATATTTTACTTGGATATGAGTTAGCTAATACATTAAGGGATAAGAGGGCATTAATTTACCCTCAAATGATGTGGCAAATGTGAGCCCTAAAAATCAGAAATGAGGTATATGATGGGGAGCACATGGGACGTCCATATGGGTATATTTTGGCATTTAAAAATTATATAAAAAAATAAATTCAAGGAATTTCTTGGGCAGCAAGAAAGGAGTAAAATAAAAGGAAAAAAGGGGTAGCAAGGAAAGGGTTGGTCGTTCAAGCCAAGGAATAGAGAAAGAGACAGAAAGAGACAGAAAGGGAGAGAAAATTTTCTCCACAAAGGGGCAGCAGCTAGGATCATCCCAAGCAGGCCAAGCAAGGAAGAAAATGAAGAAGAAAGGAAGGGAAAAATAATTCAACAAGGCTTACCCATGTTCATGTTTAATTTGGGTGAGTATTATGCGTTTTTGATTCATATACGTTAACCTAAATCATGTTTCGTTGATGATTAATGTAAAGATGGTTTAAAATATTAAATTCAAGGGTAAATATCTCCTTGAATTCTTGATGAATGATTAAGCAAACAAAACCCAAATATAGATTATGTGTTAATACTTATAAGGGTGAAATGAATCACAAGAATATGTTCGTATGTATTGAATCTGGAATAGGAAAAAAATATGAACGAAATGGTAAATGAATGATTTTTAGAATGAAATTTTTTTTCGATCTCATGATAAGGTGATTAAAGAACAACTGAATTTTTCAGCTTAAAAGGATAAGCAAGTTGTAAACTAAAAATTTGAGAAAATCAATTTGAATAGGGTTGAACAGGTGTCAGGATTAGCTGCACCAAATAATTTTTAATAATTTTTATATAAATAATTTTGAGCTGAAATTTTTATATGACATGGAGTGCATGTTGAGTAACACTCAAATAAAATAAAAATTAGGTTACGAAGGGTATAAATGTACCTAATAATTAAAGTTATTTGAATAGATCGAAAATTGATGCTTCTATCCTGCAGAGTAAAAATACCAAAATAAATATAAATACTTCATATGTCATGCTAAAAATATTTATTTTGGTTATCTCATGTAGTTATTAAGGTATGAAAGAAAATTCAGATTTAAATTCTTTGATTTGATACGATTCAAAAATTAGAGAGATCAGTGAGTCTGATTTCAGCATTTTGGACAGATTGAGGAATAAATCAAAATAAATGTTGAATTCCAGATTTTTGGGATGGGTGCTATGGAAGTACAAGTTATACCAATGTAAGAATTGTAAAATGGACACCCAACTTGAAAGGAAAGTGGGTTAAGTTAGTTTAACATAAATCCAAATGGATTCATGTAGGTTGGAAAACCCTAAGGGATGCAAGCATTTGAATTTGATGCATATAAATGAAATATCATTTTCATTTATCTAGGAAAAGGTAAGGAAAGGTATGGAGAAAGAGATTAAGGCTATCTTAGGTAAGCAAGCGAATCTTTCAAAATATTGATTTTCTCTTATATGTTCAAATGGTTGAATACGTTTATGATTGATGTTTTATGAATTTCTTACGAATGGGCAAGCACAAGTTTTGAAAATGATGACTTTAATGAAAAGTCACACGTTTTGCAAAGGATAGCTTTAATGGAAAACCACAAGGTTTACTTCACGGAAAGCAAGAAACACTTTAAGATAATTATTTTATCACAAGTGTTGCCAAGGATTGGAATGCTTTATGTTGATGGATTTAGGAATTTGTTTACAAGTAGGCAAATTCTTCATGATTCTATTTTCTAAGGATTCATGCTTTATGCAGATGAATTTTAAGCAAGCAAGTTCTTTACGATGTTGATTTCAAAAGGGATTTGATTTCTATGACATAACGTTTAAACATAAACGATAATTTGGACATGGTCCATATGTTTGAAATGACATTAAAAAAGTTTTAATATGTTGAAAATGTATTAAAAAATGTTTATATGGATGTTGTTAAAAATGGGTTTAAGGATGACCAATCTGATAAGTTGATTTCATAAAATGCTTTGATTTCGGGTTGCTAAAATGACATGCAAAGGGCTATGCAAGCCCCTCTTTATGTAAAAATTGCAAGATGGATATGTGTATAAGGGTTTGATATCAGAATGGTTAAGAAGGGGATGATATAATTGCATAACCTTTGTGAGCAAAAGGCCCTGAAATGGAAACCCAGAAAATTCTAGGAAAATACGTGGTTTATTCTTGAAAATCCAAAAGCTTTGAAGTTTCTTTATCATAAGGATTTTAAGATCTATTGTTTTCTTAAGTATTTCAAATGCTTATCAAAATATTTTACTCAAAATGTTTCTCAAAGAATTTAAGAAAGGTCATCCTAAAATTAGATTTCAAATGATAACTTGTTTAAAGTGGGTGTGCTCACTTTACAAGTTGACACGGACTATGGTCCGTGATGTTCTTTTTTCAAAATGATTTAAAAGGACACAAACTACGGTCTGTGATGTTTTTTTCAAGATGGTTTAAAAGAATACGGGTTGCGGTCTATGATACTTTAAACCACACAGACTGCGGTCTGTGATGTTTTATGAGATCATGCTAGCATTGAACATTTTTTATGATGATGTATGATGCACCAATACAAGGAATAGGTCAGTTGTAGAGCACGGTCGGAGATGGACCGGGGCCCACTCTACATATGGCAAAGTCGCTAAGGGATGGCAGGAAGCCAGCGGCGCCCTCCTTGAGATGGGAGAAGATGATGGAACGGCCGCCTGGCTAGCGTGCTGTTAATGATGGATTCTCTTCTAAAAGGTAGAATGATCACTTGCTAAGTATCACTACATGATGGGGAGAAAAGCATTTGCATATGTTTTACTGTTGAAAACCCAAAGGATTAGGACATAAAAGCGTTTATACAAAAAGTTATCCAAAAAGGATTTTATGAGCCATAATGAACAAGTTTACCCTAAAAATAGGGTGTTTTACATAAAAAGTGTAAATATTAAAGATAAGATGAAATGTTTTCTATGCAAATGCTTTCATAAAAATGAATTATGTGTTTTATGCCTTATTTGTTATAAATAAGTCCAAAGACAAGGATTATGAAAAAGGGTTTATATGAAAAATGCTTTATGTGTCTTGTTGCTATAACAAGCCCCAAAATGGGGATTACGAAATAAGTTTTATGTCTTGTTTGCTGTAAACATGCCCCAAGTTGGGGATTATGAAAAGTATTATGTGAAAAGTGTTTATGGACATGATAATGTCCAATGCCAAAGTGCTTAAATGGAAAATATTTTTGGAGATGAGAATGTCCATTGCCAAAGAGTTTTTTTGAAAAATGTTTTAGGACATATAAATATCCACTGCCAAAGAAAGTTTATGTTAAAGATGTTTTGGGACATCAAATGTCCCTCGCTAAAGGAATTTATAATGAAAATGTTTTGGACGTAAATGTGGCGCCCCGAACCGAGGCGTCCACATAGTCCTTACTCCAAGATCTTATCAATTGGTAAGTGTGAATCAGGATTGTTGCCCTGATCACGCGGCGGGTTCTTAATTGGAACTCATCCAATTTTCTCTTTCTTTTTCTTTTCTTTCATCACATAACATATACTCATCATCATTCATAATGGACTCATCCATATCATCATAAATCATCAACTTCTCATATTATTCATAACTTCATAATGTCATACAACCTATGTCCTTTTTCATTATATCCCATTATGGCATACATTCATATTTCAATATACAAACGATTACATACCTTTGTAACTATGCTTCTTTCATTCATTCATCATATCACTTACAGGAAAATCAACCTGATCTTTTTCATCACTTGGCTTTCCTTGCACCTATCTGAGGTTGGAAAAACAAAACATGAGTCGAAACTCAATAAGCAAGAATTTTTCATTTTAAATGCATTCCTCTCAATTCGGTAGAAGACACTTACCAAGTGATCAACTACCAACGGAATAGAAACCTTTTCGTAAACCATTTTTCGAAACCTTTCATAAACTATTCATGTAAATCATTCGTAAATGCATTTCTCTCCATTCGATAGGAGACAGTTAGCAAGTGATCAACTATCAATGGAATTGAAACTTTTCATAAACATTGGATGTGCAAATGTTTCCTTTCCACTCCTGACATAAACCTTCGTGTGCGAGTACGATAGCCCAGGGAACATCTCACATAGCATGGTCCAATACGCCAGCTGTCTCCGACTTGGCCTCATCAAGGGGAACCTCTCTTCCTCTTGACGCCTACATGGTTCCTACATGCATGACTTTTGATTTCCCCAGCATTATATACCTCTTACACCAGGTGACTTATCATTCTCATGTAGAGAATTATTTGCACCATCCCTTAAAAATATCATTTTCAAATCCATGCTTTCTTTTTCAATCCATGTATGAAAATGCAATGCATTCATTCACACATAACATTCCTTTGCCTCCACCTCTGGGGAGGACGCCGTCAGCACACAGCCCATACAACTCGGCAATAGTGAAGGGGGACCCTCTGATCCGCTTTCCCACTAAAGCCTCTTCCTTGTGCCCCCACCTCTTGGGAGGACGCCGCCGGCACACAGCCCTTGCGACTTGGCAATGGTGAACAGGGATCCCCGATCCTACTTCCTCCACCAAAGCCTCTTCATTATGCATCATACATGTGCATATGTCCATGAACATCACATGTTATCAATATGCTGACATGACTTTTCATAAAAACTCATAAACATTCATCATTTCAAAACATTATAGGAATGACCACTCTTAAACACATTTCATAAACACTTGAGAATAAAATATATTTTCAAAAGGGTTTGCTTGCTTACAAATCATCATTTTCAAAAGGATTGCTTGCGTACAAATCATCATTTTCAAAAGGATTGCTTGCTTACCTTTGCTTTGCTTCAACCTGACTTCTTTATCCTTTCCTTTCATTTTCCTATACAAGGAAATTGGATATTTTATCCATCTATTCCATATCTTAGCTTGCTTCCCATGCATGCTTTACGATCACATATTACCTCATTTTTATAGAGGTTATCCTTTTATAAATACTTGGTCATTACTCATTTATATGACTTTTATCCATAAATCCTTTAAAAATTCTATCCATATATTTAAATATTAATCTCAAATTTTCTCCAAAATAAGCTTTTTACTGTTCATAGTTACTATAACAGATTACTGTTCATCATCACTGTTCATGGGTCGTGTTCACGTTTACTGTTCACCCGAGGTTACTGTTCACAGTAACGTGGGTTACTGTTCATGGGTTCCAAAATTTGATATTGTTTCCAAAAATAAAAAATACCATGACATAGCTTATGCCTAGTATATCATAAGAAATTTCATACATTTTGAATTTATCGTCATTTACTTGGCAAAAAAAATTATTTTCTCCATATACTAAAAATCAACATAAATTCACTTAAGCATAATCCTTAATTCCAAAAATCATGGAATTAATATATCATCATTCCAACATCATATTTATCATAATCATACATCTCAAATCATCATTTATTAAATTTGGAGCATTATTTTCACATATCATACATGATTTTCCCGAATGCTCTATCTTCGCTCCAAATTTTTTATGTTTCGGCATAATTCCAATTAGGCATTAGATCTATACTTATTTTCTCATGCTTAGGCATTATCTAAGCATATTTTTACCCTACTTAACATCATGCACAAATTTGAGGAGGATCCACTTACCTTAAGTGAGCCAAAATCTCCTTTCCTCCTCCCTTTCTCTCTCTTTGCTTCCTTTCTCTCCTCCTCTCTTGCTTAGAACGTGGATGGGGTGGGGAAATGAGCTTGCTCGAGTATTTTGAGCTTGGGATGGGTGTGAAATTCGTTCAAGGCACCCTCCCCTATTTATAGCATCCTAAATTTCATGAAATTTCATTTTACCCCCTTGAATTTTGGGCTAAATTATAAATATATTTACTTAGGTCATTTCCACCTCATTTCCAAGCAATGTCTCATTATCCTAGGTGGAAAATTGCTGGTCATAAGTTTCCAAAGCTGATCCATCCATTAATTGCTTGATTTTCATCAAAAGACGTGATTAATCTCAACCGTTGATTATCCTTGATTGAGCTCATCTCAACCATTGAATTTTTAGCACAAATCCCCATGCTAGCTCACGTTTTCCCATGGTGGACTTTGGAGATTTTTATATTTTCTCATTTCATTAAAATATCATATCTTAAGCTACTTTTTCAAAAAGTAAAAAGTAGAATTAATGACTTGCTTTGGAAAAGTTAAGCCTCACTTACTTACTCTCCAAGAAACACATTTTTCATGATATTTGGCTTAATCCAATCCATCCATCATATTCGACATAATATTTTAGCCATCCGTACAAAATTTCACCTTAATTCGACTTCCGGATTGTAAGATATGAATTTTTCTTCATTTTCTCTCAAAAATCCACTAAAAATCCGAAAATATTATTTTAATCCAAAAAGCACTTTTGTCCTTTAGTGGGAAGCTTCCTTTTTTGTCTTTTATGATTAAATTAATCCAAAGTGATTAACTTAACATATTCCTTAATCCCACATTTACTATTCATGTTTCACTATTCACGTTTACTATTCATCCGAATTAACATTCCATAATTAGCTATTTAATCCTCCAATGCCATATATTGCAAAATATCATTATATTACCCAGGGTTTATAACCTTAGGGTTTCATACATGTGTCTAAGATCAGAGTTTCACAGTAAAAACGTCTATTGGCAAAAGAAGGTTTTATGTAAATGTCTTGGAACATTATAAATGTTCACACAAGACCAACAAAAATTACTGAAAGAGGGTAAAACACATTGTTTTGCCTTAACAAGCCCAGACGTGGCTTGTAAATGGTTTTAAGAAATGGATGTTTATGAAAATATTCTAGGACATAGAATTATCCTCATGAACAAAGGATTACACAACAACGTATTAGGACATACAATGTCCTCATATAAAAAAGTGTTCAAGATGTTTAAGAAAATATTTTAAAGGAAAATCTTGCCCCAAAATGCTTGCTTACTGAGTTATCACTCACGTTTGTTTTCCCAAACCTTAGACAGGTACCAAGAAGCTCAAGAGGTCGTGGACCTGAGCATCTAAGGAAAGGTACGAGATGATATGCAAATTTGGGCTAAAATAATTAGCCAAGATATGTGAGATGATATGCCTTAATGTTTTAAGCTAATGTATATGAATTTATTTAAAGTTCTAAGTTCTATGTGAATTGATGATTGGATGTATGTATGTGTGTATAGAAATGTCATAATTAAGTCAAGAAGACTCTTATTGTAGAAGAGCAAGATGAGATGCTATGAATGATATATGCAATTTATTATAAGTGTATCGTCGCTTGTAAGATGAATGGTGTGGAATGCAAAGAAATGAAACGAAAAAAATTTGGACGAGATCCAATTAAGAACCCGCCGCGTGATTAGGGTAACAATCCTGATTCATATTTACCAATCAACAAGGTCTTAGAGTAAGGATGTAACGTCTCGAGTTAGGGCGCCACATTGGGCTTCCCAACCAGCAGACATTATTCAAGGCTTGTGACAGAGGACTCAATAGGCCCAATTAGGAAGTGCAGAAAAGGAAGGACCCATTCCTATGGCTAACCCAATTTCCCCTATAGCACCCACAACAGATAAGAATCAGTTGATGGAAGCAGACAAGAGGGCAATAAACGCATTCCTTACTCAACAGCCTCCTAAATTCACAGGTGAACCTGACCCTGTTCAAGTTGAACAATGGATGACGGAGATCCGAAAGTTGTTTAAGATATCTCCTTGCAATGATAGGCAGAAAATGCTATGTGCCACTCATCTGTCGGTAAAGGATGCACATGAATGGTGGGAGACAATGTTGATCACCATGCCACACCCAGAGGAGGTGACATGGCAAACATTTGTGGAGGAATTCAACAACGAGTATCTCTTAGTGAGATTGTAGAGCCAGAAAGTCATTGAGTTTGAAAGGCTCTACCAAGGGAGGATGACTGTGACAGAATACACCACCAAGTTCAATGCTTTGGTGAGGTACGTATGCCAGAGAACAAGGCACAAAGATTCCAACAAGGACTGAGGCCATACCTCAAAGAAAGTTTAGCCCCTCTACTGATCAAGGACTATGCATCAAGTGTAGAAAGGGAAAGAGCATTGGAGATTGAGGCAATTAGAACTCAAGAACTAAGTCTAGGATCTAGGACGCTTAGCTCGAGAGTAAAAAATGTTGAAACGGGGAAGGAAAAGGTCAAGAGAGGTGGTACAAGGAAAGGAAAAGGAGCCTCGAAGAAGAAAAGATCACCTATTTGCAAGAAATGTCAAAGGCACCATGCAGGCGAATGTTTGAAGGGATCAAACAAATACTTCAAATGTAGGCAAACAGGTCATATAGCTAAGGAATGTGGCAAGGGAGAGGTAAAAGTGGTAAAATACTACGTTTGTGACCAGGTTGGACACATAGCTCCGAACTGTTCAAATAGAGCGCAAACATCGCAAGGGTGAGGAAAGACAGCACAACCTAGGCTAACTATAGCAGCTAATAGGCAGGGAACATCTACAAATCATGTGCAAGTGCATGCTCTAACCCAGACCAAGTTGCAAGAGCAAGAGATGAAAGTGGTTATAGGTATCGTTTATATTTTAAAAAATTCAGCTATAGCTTTGTTTGATTTAGGTGCTAGCCATTCATTCATAGCTTGCCAATATGTAACCACACATGCACTAACTATAGAGGAAACCAATAAGGTAATCCATGTAGAATCTCCTATTTATAGGTTTGCAAGTTTTAGCTAAGTATGTAAGGCATGTCCAATCAGGATAGGGTCAATGATTTTAGAAGCTGACCTGATCCTATTACACATGACTGAGTTTGACGTAATACTAGGCATGGATTGGTTAAGCCAATGCAATTTAAAGCAGCCCCAGAAAAGGATGTAGCTATTAGAAGGCTAAGGTAGCCTGATAATTCAACGATACTGGTATCCTCAATGAAAGCAGCTAAAATGATCCGCCAAAACTGCCAAGTATATCTGGTATCAGTAAGTGTGAGGAAAGAAAAGGAGGTGGAAATAAATCAAATTCCAGTGGCTAAGGAATTTCTAGATGTTTTTCTGAAAGAATTAACCACATTACCTTCAGAAAGGAAAATGGATATGTCGATCGACATCATGCCAGACATAGCTCCAATATCTAAGGCCCCATACCAAATGGTACCAACAGAGATGAATGAGTTGATAACTCAAATACAAGAGCTATTGGATAAAGGTTTTATCAGACCCAGTGTATCAGCCTGGGGAGCTCTAGTGTTGTTTGGGAGGAAAAAGGATGGGAGTCTTAGATTATGCATTGACTATAGTGAGTTGAACAAGGTTACAGTGAAGAATAAATACCCATTACCGAGAATTAACGATTTGTTTGATCAGTTGAAAGGAGCTACAACATTTTTGAAGATTGATTTGCAATTGGGGGTACCATCAGTTAAGGATAAGTCATGCCAATGTTTACGAGACAGCTTTCCAAACTAGGTATGGATACTATGAGTTCTTAGTGATGCCTTTCGGACTTTTGTGGTCGTATTCATTGATGACATCCTAATTTACTATAAGTCAGAAGAGGAACATAAGGTTCATTTAAGAAGGGTACTGGAAAGGTTAAGGAAGGAGAAACTATATGCCAAGCTGAAGAAATGTGATTGGTTAAAATAAGTAGCATTTCTTGGGCATATAATCTCAGAGAAGGGTACACAAGTTGACCCTCAGAAGATTGAGGTAATATTAAAGTGGCCAAAACCAACGACCATTACAAAAATCAAGAGTTTTCTGGGATTGGCAGGCTACTAAAGAAGATTTGTGAAAGGTTTTTCACAATTATCAGCTCCACTGACGAGGTTGACTCGTAAAGGAGTCAAGTATGTATGGTCTGAAAAATGTGAGCGCAGTTTTCAAGAATTGAAGCAATGTTTGGTAAAAGCTCCTATCCTAACCTTACCTAAAGGAAATGAAGGATTTGTGGTTTACAGTGATGCTTCAAGGAAAGGATTGGGATGTGTGCTAACGTAGAAAGGCAAGGTGGTAGCTTATGCGTCACGGCAGTTGAAGCCCAATGAGGTAAGCTACCCCACTCATGACTTATAGTTAGCTGCTGTGGTATTTGCCTTGAAAATTTGGAGACACTACCTGTATGGTACTAAATGCGAGATTGATACGGATCACAAGAGCCTTAAGTACATTTTCACTCAGAAGGAATTGAATATGAGACAATGGAGATGACTCGAATTACTTAAAGATTAGGATTTGGAGATCCTACACCATCCGGGTTAGGCAAATGTGGTAGCTGATGCATTGAGTACAAATGTCAGCATAGCGCACCTTATCACTAAGGAAGAAGGATTGCTTCGAGAAATAAGGTAATTGGAACTGATTATATGTCCCCCTGGATTTCAGGCAAGATCATCACAAATGCACATGCAATCATCCTTAGTTGAACAGATTAAGACTGCGCAGCAAGAGGACACAGGCCTACATACACATGTGGAAAGGATGAAGACAAAGGAGTAAAATGAATTCGTTGTTGATGAGTGTGGTATGTATCGATACAAAGGTCGCTTATGCATACCTAATTCAGGAGAATTAAAAGAACAACTTCTTAAGGAAGCTCATTTTTGCCATTTTCCATACATCCGGAAAGTACGAAGATGTATCAGGATCTCAAGAAAGCATATTGGTGGAATAACATGAAAAGAGAGATCGCTGAATACGTAGCAAAGTGCTTAACTTGTCAAAGGGTGAAGGCAGATCACCAACAGATGCTAGGAAAGCTACAGTCTTTAGAAATTCTCGAATGGAAATGGGATGACATAACAATGGATTTTATTGGAGGACTACTTAGGACACAGGCAGGAAATGACTCTATATGGGTAATAGTGGATCGATTATCCAAAGTTGTTCATTTTATACCCATAAAGAGAACCTATACAACTGAAAGATTAGCTAAAGTATATTATAAGGATATTGTACGACTCCACAAAGAGCCTAATTTGATAGTATCCAATCGAGATACAACGTTCATGTCTCGATTTTGAAAGAGTTTGCACGAAATCCTAGGCACCCGCTAAAGTTCAGTACGACATTTCATCCCCAGACCAATGGACAGATGGAGCGGGTAAACCAGATTATTGAGGATATGCTTCGTACATGCACATTGGAATTCGGAGGATCATGGGATGAATATGTGTCGATAGCGGAGTTTGCGTACGACAACAGTTATCAAGCTAGTATTCAAATGACACCATTTGAAACATTATATGGACAACGGTGTCGAACACCATTGAACTGGGATGAAGTTAGAGTAAAAAAGCTAGCCCTAGGCTTGTCTTAACGAATGACAGACAAAGTGCAAGTTATTCACTAGTGTATATTCATAGCCCAGAGTCAGCAAAAGAGTTACATGGACTGTAAGAGAAGGGATTTGAATATCCAAGTTGGCGAACATATTTTTATTAAGGTCATGCCATTCAAAGGAGTTACAAGATTTGAGAAAAGAGGCAAGTTAAATCCTAGGTTTATTGGGTCATTTGAAGTGTTGGAGAAAATTGGAAAGTTAGCTTATAGAATAGCATTACCTCCAGCCCTAGCTTTAGTACATAATGTTTTTCACATTTTAATGTTAAGAAAATATGTTCCAGATCCAACACATGTGCTAGTAGCAGAGAATCTACCAATTTAAGACTATTTGAATTATGAGGAGAGACCTCTTAGGATCTTGGATCATAAGGTACAAAAGCTTCGGAATAGAGAAATCGAATATGTTAAAGTTCAATGGAATAGGTATTCCGAACGTGAAGCTACTTGAGAACTGAAGGAAGAAGTGGAAAGGAAGTATCCCTAGTTATTTCAAAAGTAGACAGTTTCGGGACGAAACTTATTAAAAGGGGGTGAGGATTGTAATACCCAAACCCAAGTAGGACTCATATAAGTGCATTTAAAGTGTATTATGATTTATGTGTGAATTGATTGATTTATTGATGATTTTTATGAATTGATGAATTTTGCAATTATGGTTGCAATTAAGAATGGTGATTAAGATTAATCGTCATAGCCCAATGTGAGAGTCAAGATGACTAAACGGGCTTTATGAGGATTAGAATATACTAATGTGGCATGAATATTTATTTTAATTTTCATGATTTAATTAATGGAAATTAGAATAAAAATTATGAAATTATATTGTAAATTGTAGAAAATTCCTAACTTGACGCCTATAAGGCGGAATGAGATGAAATTTGAAATGTAGGCTCATGACTTTGGGCACAACCTTATGTATGGATTGGATTAAAGCAAATGTGATGGAATTAAGATGATAATTATTTGATTTTAATCTCACGCTCTAAGGTTATTTTTAAAGGATCATAACTTGACATAGAAAGTCGATTTGAGATGAAACTTGAAACAATTGAATAAAATTATGAAATTTATATTTTGGAAGGATTGGATTAAGCTAATTACCATGGAAATATTCTTAATCAGAAAAAGCTACCTAGCATTGACTTTGTGCACCCTAGACTACTATAACATTTATGTTAAAGTAAGTGGATTGAATGACTTTGTTTAATACTATGAGAGGTGTCAAATGGAGGTGAATGGAGCTGAATTTTTTGGAATTGTTTAAGGGTCAAATCCATGGAAAAATGGGAGCTTAAATGCATGGGTTTAATGGCCTAAGTGTAGCTCAAATAGAGCATAGATGTGGTGGCAACAAAGGGGACGTCCAAGGGTGGAAAAGGCATGGAATTTGGATTTTTAAAAAATCTTAAAATACATGTTTAAGTAGCCTAACACCTAGTGTAAATAATGGGACATTTAAATTTGTGTAAAAATGAGCACCAAAATGTTAAAAAGCAAGGCAAATAGGGGACGCCCCTAGTGGACAGCAATACACCTCATCAATGAGTGGATTTTGATGATTTTTTTAAATATTAAATAGGTATTTTACTTGGATATAAAATTATCATGTCAACAAGGGATAAGTTAGAATTAAATTACCCTCATGACATGTGGCAAAGTGGGTCCCATGAGCTGGTTAAAAATTATAAAAAGGGGGCCTTATCCATGGGGATGTCCACTTGAGAAAGGGGGAGAAAAACTTCTCAAAAATCTCTAAGTGAGGCAAGCTTTAGACGTCCAAACCAAAAAGGAAAGAAGGGGAAAAGAGGAGAAAATGAGAAGGAAAAAAGGGAAAAAAGAGAGAAGGAACCAAGCTAAGGAAGTTGGATTCAAGTTGGATTCAATTCAAGTAAGTGAAACTTAAGTTTTGAATCATTTAAACCAAGATTTCCTCTCTCAAATTATGAGTCATGAATATGATTCATAATGAACTCTTAAAGGATGAGTTATAATTCCTTGATAAGGGTATTGAATGATTTTTTAAAGGTATAAATGAAATCAAGAGTTCGAGAGAGTTAAAAGGGACGTTAGGGTTGATTTTTAAGAAGAAATCTATCTTGGAATTTCTTAAAATCCTAAATCAAGTTTTTGTTTGGTTTACGCATTATTATTTAGATGTAATTCATGTTCTTTTAGATTACATATGTTGATTTGTTCATTTGTTAATGATTTTAGCAAAAATAGAACTTAGGGTTTCATGAAATACCCGATTTTTCCATTTTTATGTTAAAAATGATGAAACAGGAGTTTAAATGGATTATGGATGAATTTTAAGGTAAGGTACCCTAAATTAAGCACCCTCTGGATGTCCTAAGTAGTTTGGATAAGATAGCCCTAAATCTGATTTTTTAGGGTATATGTATGGAACGTCCAAATGGGGGCCAAAACGGGTACCTTACATATAGATTTTGTTTCTGTTTGTAAATAATTAATTTATGGATGTTATGGAGGATAAATTACCCTAGGATTAGGGTACTTTGAATGTCCAAAAGGGCTTAGAAATATTTTTCCTAAAGGACATGTGTTTGGACATGTCAAAACGGGGTGAAAAGGATACCCTACATGTTTAAAGTATTGTTGTTTTGGAAGCAACTAAATTGTGAATTTTAAATATGTGATAATATCCTAAATTTGGGTTAAGAAAATCATTTTTAGTTTCTAGAAATTATGGCTTAAAAATCTGTAAAGATTTAAGTATTGACAGAGGCGTTGAAAGGATAAAAATCGGGTCATAACATGGCTGTTTTGGAACCTAATGATGAATGGATTAAAATTAAGAAATTAGACCCTAAATTATATGTTAATTAAGGGGTTTAAGCATGTTGAAATTTGATGTAAGTTACTGTGTTAAGAAATTTTAAGAAAGACATAATATATGCGTTGTAAGTTGAACATATGTATGAATGGATGATATATGACATATATTAAATTGCTAAAATGCAAAAATGCATGAATATGTGATGAAATGAATAATTATATTTTTGTATGAATGAATTTTAATAATCTCAAATTTTGAGATTAAGTTATAAAGCTTAAAACATCACTTATATGCTTAGAATGAGCATTGACGTAGGAAAAATGAAAAATGGATGAAAAATGATAAATGAGAGATATAAATCCCTATATGTTGGTTAAAGAATGATTAATATATGTTTACCCTAAATATGGGTTT
Source organism: Annona cherimola (assembly GCA_030490835.1). Taxonomy (NCBI): domain Eukaryota; kingdom Viridiplantae; phylum Streptophyta; class Magnoliopsida; order Magnoliales; family Annonaceae; genus Annona; species Annona cherimola. The sequence goes on along the minus strand of CM059972.1, from coordinate 39,510,500 downwards.
AAAATGACATATAGAATGGATGGTATGATACACAAGTGAATGTTGTATATGTATGTCTGATTTGAAATTCAAGTTGGTTATGTGTAAAATGGATTATGGGATTGGAAAACTAAGTGAATGCAAGAAAATAAATTGTTATGAATGTAATGCTATTTTTATGTATAGGCAAAGGCAAAGAAAAAAGTGATACGGAAAGCTAAGTAACGAGGTAAGCAAGCAAAATTTCCAAATGCTTTCGTTTTATCAAAAGTGATCAAATGCTTATAAATGATGTTCTAATGTTTTAATGTATATTTTAAATCCTTTTTAAGTTGTTTAAGGATGGTCATTCCTTTATATAAATGTATATTGAAATGATATTCCAATATGATAAATGAATTGCTTACTATTTTGCAATTATTTATGACAAATGATGAATCATGAATTTATGAATGAAAAATCATGCTAGCATGTCAAGGATCATGTTTATGAAAGGAATCATGTGCACAAAGCATGAGGTCCACCTCAAAGGTGTAAGTGGACCGATTGTCCGCCTTTGGTGTGATCAAGTCGCTAAGATAGGCCTCGAGCCGACGACGCCTCCCTAGAATGGGAGAGAGGATGAATGTGGATGGTTGCCTAGCTAGCTTCTATCTAAGGAAAGTCATGGTTTTAAATAATGCATCGCATTGTTAGTGATATACCCTAGACCGGTATAAGAAACATGTTTTTATGATATACCCTTGACTGGGTATAATATGGCTTTCCAAGTTATTTTAAATGAAAATGAATTACTTGAAAACCTTACAGCTTGCTTATTGAGTTTCGACTTATGATTTTGTTTTCCAAACCTTAAAGACAGGTGAAAGGAAGCACCATGCAAGGAGCACAGGTGGAGATTCAAGAATACATGAATTTCTATGAGTTACTTGTATATGGATTTATGAATTGAATGGGTATATCAACGATGACATTAAATTGTTGATTCAATATTGTATAAGGATTTCATTATGCTTTATGTCTATGAATGGTGAAAAAAATTTATGGTTATATATTAACGTATGAATTAGCATGAAATGACTAAGTATGAATTTTATGATATCATATGCGTATTCTAAATTGGTTTAATGACCTAAAAAGGCATTTGATGGAAATTGAAATGAATTGAAAGATTTAAACTGCTAAGGAGTCAGGAATATATGGATAAATATTCAATAAAGCCCACCATGTGACAGGGCAACAATCCTGAGCACGTTTACCAATCGATAAGATCTTGAAGTAAGGTTGTGACGCTCGGGCTAGGGTAGCAGCTAGGGTGCCACGTATGTATCCAACTTGGTCACAAACCTAGCATTTCACAACCTTTGTGTCTCCCTTACCACATTCCATGGCTATGTGCCCCATTTGCCCACACTTGAAGCACTTGTTTGATTCTTTCAAACATTCGCCTGCATGGCGCTTCTGACATTTCTTGCAAATGGATGGGCTTTTCTTCTTTAGGTCTCCTTTTTCTTCCTTCATACCTCCTTTCTTAAATTTTCCTTCCCCGTCTCAGTTTCTTTCATGCCTGAGCTGAACATCCTGGATCCTAGCATTAGTTCTTGAGTACTTATTGCCTCAATTTCCAAGGCTCTTGCCCTTTCTACACTTGACGCATAGTCCTTGATCAGTAAAGGGGCAAAGCATTCTCTGAGGTATGGCCTCAGTCCTTGTTGAAATCTTTGTACCTTCTTCTCTGGCACATTTGCTATCCATGGTACATATCTCACTAAGGCATTGAACTTGGTGGAGTATTCTGTCACTGACATTCTCCCTTGATAGAGTCTTTCGAACTCAATGACCTTTTGACTCTGCAATCCCACTAGGAGATATTCCTTGTTAAACTCTTCCACAAATGTCAGCCATGTCACCTCCTCCGGGTGCGGCATAGTAATTAACTGTGATACCCAGACCCGAGTGGCACTCATATGAAGGCATTTGGCATGTAAATATGATACATGTATGCCTTAAATGAATTTTGAATGATTTAAGGATGATTTTATGATTTGATGATATTTTGCAATTAGGTTTTAATTAAGAATGGTGATTAAAAATTTAATCGTTGGAGCCCAAAGCGAGTCGGTATAACTCGAGGGGCTTAATGAGGATTTAATGGTGACAATGTGTCATGAATAATCATGTTAATAATCAGGATTTAATTTACGGAGACTAAAATGTAATTATGAAATTAAGGTGAAAAATGATAGAAAATTCATAACTTGACGCCTACAAGGCGAATTTCGATGAAATTTGAAAGGTAATCTCATGACGGTAGGCTCAATATTTTGAATGGATTGGATTAAGGGAATCATGATGGGATTAGGGTGATAATTAATTATTTTTATCCCAAATCCAAAAGATAAATTCAAGTGGTCATAACTTGAGTTAGAAACTCGGTTTGAGATGAAACTTGAAACAATTGAATAAAATTATGAAATCTATGATATGAATGGATTGGATTAAGCTAATTATCAAGGAATTTGCTTAATCGCAAAAGGACGAAACCCATTTAATGTGGTAGGACCCACATATGAGGTTCATGTGATGGGAATTCTGAGCATTTAGTGAATTTTAGGAAATACAAAATGCATGGATAATGATGAAGCTAATGTGGACAAAAATTTGACACGTGTATGGAGGGGATGAACGGACACTTGGATGGTCCAGATTGTGATACCAAATCAAGGTCGAGTCAATGCCCCTAACCATGGTTGAAATGATGCAAACTAGGGTGAATTGCAACCATATAAAAGAGGCAAAGGGGGCAGCCCTTGGACGTATTTGGCAAGGCATCAAGGTGAGGAGAAAATCCTCAAATAGGGGCAGCAAGTGGGGGACGTCCAAGGCAGCCCTATGTAAGAGAGAGAAAGGGGCACTTCACGTCCTGTTTAATGGACATCTTGAGAGAAAAAAAATAATAAGGAAGAAAAATCCAGCAAGCTTCACATGACCCTAGCAGCAATGAAAGGGAGAAAAGAGAAGGAAAGGAAGAAGAAAAAAGGGTAGGAGAAGCTCAGGAAGCTCGGGGCAAAGATTCGACGAAATCGGGTAAGTACCCGTTGAGTTTAAGCCTACCAAATTCCAAGTTTTCTTCTTAATTTGGAATCATAGTTTTGAGTTATAAAAGACCTCTTAAAGAACATGTTTCAAGGATTAAATATTCTTAACTAAATGAGTTGATTTATAAAGTTTAATTTGGGATTAATCAGCCCATATCCTCTAATCTATACTCATGTGTAGTAAATCTGGACCTGGAAAGGAAAATATGGAAGAAATAGTTAATAAACGAGTTTTATCAGAAAAATTTATGGGACTACTTATGATGGGGTGATTACGGAATGACCCAATTTTCAGCTTAAAAGGATAATCACGTTGTAAATTCAAAATCTGGGACTATCAACCTGGACAGGATTGAACGGGTGGCAGGATCAGCTGCACCAAATAATTTTTAATAATTTTTATATAAGTAATTTTGGGCTGAATATTTTAACAGATATATAAGACATATTGAGGATCACAAAAAAAAGTTAGGTTTTGATGGGTATAAATATACCCCATAATTTTATGTGATTCAGGCTGTCTGGAAAGGGTGGCTACTGTCTAGCAGAGTAAAAATACAAAAATAAATAGAAATACTAAATATTTTATGCTGAAAAATATTTATTTTGGTTAATTGATGTCGTTATTAAGGTATGGTAGAAATTTCAGATCAAAACTACTTGATTTGATATTAATTCAAGATTTTGTGAATTCAGTGTGTCTGAATTCAGCAATATGGACAACTTAAGGAATAAATCAAGATAAATGTCAAATTCTAGATTTTTGTGATGGAATTTGACTTATAATGGGATATAAATCATGATTTAGTGTAAGTCATATGATGATTTATGAATAGGTTGCTGATTTTATAAGGTATGGAACCTAGGGTTGCATATATGACTCGATTTTTCAATTTTTATGTTAAAAATGGTATGGAAATGAAATTAAATGAATTGTGGAAGTTATGTATGGTAAAATACCCTAGGATTAGGGTACTTTGGACACCCAAAAGGATTTGGGAAGATGAGCCCCAAATCTAATTTTTATGAATTTTATGAAAAGATGTCCAAATGGGGTGAAAACAGTACGTGAAATGGATAAGTAAGTTGATATATGGAAACTATTTAATTATGGGATTCAAATATGTGTTAGTAATCTAAATTTGGGTTAAGAAAAGTATGATTTAAGGCTGAAAAATTTGGATTAAAAATCTGTTATGAACAATGTGTCAAGTTAGACGTTGAAGCATGAAAGGAGGGTGCTAAGTAGCTATTTTGGGAACCCAATGATGAATGGATTATAAATCCAAAATTAAACCCTAAATTATGTATTAATTAAGGATTTTAATCATTCTGGAATTAGAGACAAGTTGCTGTTTTGAGAAATTTTAAGAAACACATGATTTATGTGTTGAGAAATGGACGTATATGATGTGATAAGTATGAATAAATGATATGTGAATTATGTAAGTTGTTAAAATGAAAAAATGCATAACAACATGATGAAAAACATGGGTTAGGGTACTTTTTAAGTAAATAATGATAATCTCAAATTTTGAGATTATTATATGATGTCTAAGTTAGCAACTAAGTGCTTAAAATGAGCACCGTTGTATGAAAAATAGAAAATATGTTAAAAATGATAAATGAAGGTAATGAACTTCCAAATAATGATTTAATGAAATATTATTATATGTATGTAAGTTTACTCTACATAAGGGTATTAAAAAAAATGAATGGATGATTGATATATATAGGCTATGTTGCTAAGTATGAATACCCGACTTGAAAGACAAGTGAGTTAAGTTAGATGAACTTTTGTAGGTTGGAAAACCTAAGGAATATAATTATTTGAAGATAATGCAAATAAATGAAATATTATTTTCATTTATTTAGGCAAAGGCAAGGAAAAGAATGGAAGAAAAGGATTATGGCGATCTTAGATAAGCAAGCGAACTTTCTAAAATGCTATTTTCTTTCTATGTGATTGATATGATTGAAATGTTTATGTTTATGTTTTAATGAATAGGCAAGCACAAGTTTTGAAAATGATAGCTTTAATAAAAAGCCACAAGTTTTGGAAAATGACGGCTTTATTGAAAAGTCGTAAGTTTTGAAAAAGAATGACTTTAAGGAAAAGCTTCAAGGTTTGCTTCATGAGAAGCAAGCAATACATTTTAAGATAAGGATTTTATCACAAGTGTTGCCATGGATTGACAATGCTTTATGTTAATGGATTGAGAAATTTGTTTATAAGTAAGCAAGTTCTCCATGATAATGTTTTCAAAGGATTTCACGTTTTATGTCGATGGTTTTTTTAAGAATTTTCTTATAAGCAAGTAAGTTCTTTGTGATGTTGTTTCAAAAGTATTTTATAAGAAAAAGGGAATTTTACCCTTGTTCACAAAGTATTGTTTGTAAATAAGTTTTGAGTTATTTCTATAATAATTTGTGATAAGAAATTATGTTTATAAAAGAAAAAGGAAAAGGGGAATAGATTTATGAAAAAGATTTGTTTTGCTAAGTCATATAATTAAATAATAAATGATGATCTAGACATAGTCCATATATTTTAAAATGATATTCGAAAAGTTTTGATTTCCTTTAGATAATGAAATCTATGTTGAAAATATCTTTAAAAATATTTATACAAATGTTGTTGAAGGGGATTTAAGGATGACCAACCTCCTATAATGATTTCATAAAATGGTTTGATTTCGGGTTACTAAATGGTATGCAAAAGATTATGCAAGCCCCTTATGTAAAAATGGTATAATAGATAGGTGGACAATAATTTAATTATTAGGGTGGTTGAGAAGGAGTAGCATAATTTCATAACTTTTGTGAGCAAAAGGCCCCGAAATGGAAACCTAGAAAATGTGAGAAAATATATAGTTTAAGTTTGAAAATTCAAAGGTTTTGAAATTCTTTTAAAAGGATTTTAAGATGTATTATTTTTCAAACATTTCAAATGTTTATCAAAATATTTTACTCAAAATATTTTCGAAAGAATTTAAGGAAGGTCATCCTAAAATTAGATTTCAAATGACAACTTGTTTAAAGTGGGTGCGCTCGCTTTATAAGTTGACACGGACTGCGGTCTGTAATATGTTTTTTTCAAAATGATTTGTTTTAAAAAGACACAGACTTCGGTCTGTGATGTTTTTAAGTTATGGATGCATACTGAGGTCTGTGATCCCGGTTTTAAAGGACACGGGCTGCGGTCTATATGTGAAACCCCACCTATTGTAGAACCTAGCAAGTGTAGTTTCAAGCTAGTATCAAGATGGAATTAGAGGAATTACTTCAAACAAGATGATTAAGTTAATTTTCCAAGAATTATTATGATCGTTATGCACACTGAAGGATGGAAAAAATGTTTATGTGGAAAGTGCAAATAATTCTATTTATTATTTTAATTATTGATTTAATACTTGATATATTTATATCTTAAGATTTATAAGGTAGAATGACTTGAAAATTTAAGAGATAGCCTAAGATGGTATGATGCCTTAATCTATGAAGGGCTTACGTGTATACATTAGGCATATAAATATGATTCATGAATGATGTTGTTATTTTGAGAATTTATCACAATTAGGACTAATAATTATAAATGACGATTAAATTAATCGTTATAGGCCAATATGGGTTAAAGGGATTAAAGAGGCTTAATGAAAATTGGAAACTATAAATATATCATGAATAATCTTTTTAATTTTTCATAATTTGATTTATGGAAATTAGGATGATAATTAATGAGGTAAGTTGAAAAATGCTAGAAAATTCATAACTTAACGCCTATAAGGCAAATTGAGGCAAAATTTGAAAGACCAGCATATAATTATGGGCTTGATCTTATGGATGTTTTGGATCATAAAAATTTTGAATGAAAAAGGGTTAATCGACTAAGATTATATGATATTTTATGAATTAAATTATTTTGCTAATAACTTAGCATATATTCATGTTTTTGAGATGAGATTTTTATATGACTAAGCTAAGGTGCATATGTGGCACATGGTGGGGACGCCCATGGTGATATGCATTAGATTTTAATTTTTTTTAATGATAAATATGTAATTAAATTACCTATGCAATTAGGGTAAATACATGGTCACAAATTAAAGTAAAATTCTTTGGCATGAAATGCCATAATATGAAGTCAAATTAACGTGCACAGTATGGACAGCAATGTATATAAATTTTGAGCAATTATTGTTAAATAAAAAATGCAAAAATCTACATGGAAAATGCACCTAATTAAGGATGTCCACAGCTGAGTATGAATTGGTAGATTGTTTCAACAGTGGAACAAAGGCAGCAGCAATTAAATGCATTAGACAACATGGACGTCCATTCATTTTCAGCAGCAATTATATAATTATAAAATTATTTTTCAGCAGCTATAGGGTGGAAAATTTAGGGCCATAGGTAGTCCTTAGGAGCATGGAAAACTTGGGCAGCAAGCAATGCAATGGGCGGTCCAGATTTATTGATGGGAAGAGAGGGTGGACGGTCCATTTTATGCCAGCTCAATGCAGAAATGCGGTGGCAAATAAAAAGGGGCAGATTTCAGCTTCCTTATAAATAGGTAATGGCAGCAATGGAAAAGGGGTTTAAAGGGCTGAAAGAAAGAAAAAAATGGAAATTTCAAAGGGGCAGCAGGGACATCCATTTTCAGGTATGAATGCTAGGTTTTTATTTTAATTATTCTTTGCTCCAATTACGTCCAGCAGGTATGTTGTAATAATGTTTTTATGTCATTTAATTCATGCCCATTTAATGTCCAGCAGTATATGGAGGAAAAAAATATTTATGCTATGATAATTGGACGTCCAACCTGCATAAGAAAAATATGTATTTCTGCCATTAATGGAACGTCCAAACTGCATAAGAAAAAAAAATAAATTTCTGCCTAATTAATGGGGACGTGTAATCTGGATGAAAGGGAGGAATTTCTATTTATTTTGATTTAATTTAATGATATATGATGAATTACTAGCTCCAAGGGTTAATGAATTAAAAATATATCATATATGGGTATACCTTCAAGTGGACGCCCAAATCATGTATAGGTTTAAATTTCTGTTATATTTAAGTTTCAGAAATTTTATGTGAATTTAGGGTATTATAAATCATAAACAAGCCCTACAAATGGTTATAAGAATGGTTGATTGATAGCACTTTATGTATGTATAGTTAAGGTGCAAATTTCATAAATGAAATTTGGAAATATGAGATTATATAGGGCTGTTTTGTAAAAGGGGATAAATTCCAGAAATTTTGATTTAATTTAGCTTGCTATAGATCCTATATAAACAATTAAGATAATTATAAGAATTGTTGGTTGATAATTCTTTTATATGTACATGCAAAGAAATGAAAGGGTAGGAGTAATATATGACAACTATGTATGTATATGTGGCTAAATTGAAATGGATTACCCTTTCGAAAATTTAGAGTGAACTTGGCTTGTTAAAGGTTGTAAACAAGCTATTTGAATAATTTCGTAAGTTAAGAACTCTAAACATGGAGATTAAATGAAGCAATAAATTACCTCTAAGTTGTAAATGTATGTGGTTGTTAAGAAGATGAATGTAAATTCAAAGAGTTGAATATAATCAAGTTCCTTGAAAATTTAAGTGAATAAATACCTTAGACATGGGTATTTAAAAAAATAAACGAGCAATTGCTATACCTATATAGGTAGGTATGTAATATGTCACTATTGAGGAAAGTGAATATTAATGCTTATTAAAAAGGGTATGTATGGTTGAATAAGAAATGTGGATAATCATTCCAAATAAAGTTTTGATAGAAAACTTGCATGTTATAGGATATGAAAGGATATCTTGAGTAATTTCAAGAAATTCCTACGCAAAATATAAGTATAGAAGGAAAGAAATAACTCATGTATTAAACTTGTATGAATATATGATTATAGGGAAATACAAGTGCTAATGTCAAGGAAAGAATGATTTAAAGTTAGCATATTACGGGCCATATGGGATTAAACCCATGTGACACGTATATGTGAGTTGAAGGGAAAAGAGAGGAATGGAAAGCACAGAGGATCGACTCAGGTAAGCAAGCAACCTTTTGAAAATATGGATTTTATTTAGAAAATTGAAATGATTACAAATGCTTTATAATGATGCTTTAGATAGCATTTTCACATGCTATTTTGTTATTAAATGTTGAAATGATTTGAACATGTATTATTAAGATGTTTCAGGATTACTTACAAGGTAAGTAAGCGAACCTTCATGAATGTCGATTTGTTTCAAGTACATGTATTGTTAATTTTAAGTTTTGCTTGTAGATTAAGCAAATTTAATCTTTGAAAATATGACTTTAATGAAAAGTCTTAACATTGCTTCAGTGTAAGCATGCTTAAATTTCGAAGGTATGATTTTACTCTGTATTAATGTTATGCTTGAAGATGGTTTCTAGATAAGTTAGTTCCTAGAAATGCTATTTCAAAGGCATTTATAATAAAAGATTTTTTAATTCTCTTTCAAGATGATATTTGAAAATAAATGTTGGGAATTCTATTCCTAAAGGGTTTTGAGAAAAATTACACGATTTTTCATATAATGACATTTGTAAATAAATATGGCATTTGAAATGACCTATAAATATTTTAAAATGATTTATATAGATGTTTTAAAATAAATTATCAAAATACTTTCCATCTCTATGAAGACTGAAATACTTTGGAAAAATCTCTTGTACTCATGTGTTTCTTTCTAAAAGAGTTTTAAGAATGACCCACTCAACACTTGGGGGCTGTTTGGATACAAAGAAAACTTTTCCCGTCGTTTAAAACTTTTCAAATACTTGAGGGCTGTTACTAAAGGAAGTCATATCAAGCACCAGGACCGGAAGAAAAATTATGAAAAAATCCATTTTTCATGGATTCAAGAGCGCGGGAAGAGCTTCCAAAAGTCCAGCTGTATTGGTCGTGCATTCAAACCAGCTTTGACCAACCGTAATAGCATTAACGCGCACATAAAAAACTGACACATTCAGCCATACTGGACATTTTTTAACTCATAAAAAACGTCAAAAAGTTTTCTTCGTATCCAAACAGTCCCTTGATGTTATAAAACGATTTGATGACTATTATGAAATTCAAAAGATAGTGCAAACGTTTCTGTACATTAATGTGGAAAGAATGGTATATGGACGAGGCATATAATGCCAACAAAATGGAAGCAGATGTGTTTGCCTATCCTTTGTTCATAAAAGCCCATAAAAGGGAATAAAAATATTTACAATAAAAGTCTATTCTTTTCAGTTACTGAAATGCTTCGAAATCAGTTTACAAGATGAATCAAAAAATGGTTTATCAATAAACAAGAAATATTCTTGAAAATGACGTTTCTCAGGTATTATAAATATTTTGTAAAATTGATTTATTAACGTATTTTTAAAATTCTTTAAGGGTGGTCATTCTAACATTATTATTTGAAGACGGTTTATGAAAATGTTTTATTTTTGGAAAATAATAATGTCCAGTTCTCAATTTGAGATGGACTCAGTCTGAGGACTGCAATGGATCATAATATCAAGCTTTTATTGGAAAAATCACATGGATTTAAGATTGTGTTAATTTTATGAAATCATGATAGCATAACGATGCAAATACAAACAAGTGTGCACAGGAATCACGTACTAGGCCCATGGTGGAGGCTGTTGCAGACCTAGACGGTTGCATACCAAGGCCAACCTCTACCTGTAGCCAAGTCGCTAAGGGAAGACAGGAGGCCGGCGGCGCCCTCCCTGAAATGGGAGTAGGATCATGGACAACCGCCTAGCTAGCGGTGTAGTCACATGAAGGGTTTCTTTCCTATGGAGGTATGATCACTTGGTAAGTGTCACTTAACAGATGGTTAGAAACGTATATGCATATCATTTGTTTTAAAAACCCCAAAATGGGGATATGAGGATATGTTTTGGACATGATGGTGTGCACATGAAATAATGTTTATTTAATGATATTTCAGGACATAACAATGTCCACAGAAAACAATATTTACTCATCTATTTTAGGACACTTTTTACATATGCATATGCGTTGTATTGAAAAAGATTTATAGAAATTGTTCAGGACATATAATTGTCCTTATATAATAAGGTTTATATGCAAATGATTTAGGACATAAGATTGTCCTCAAGAATATAGATTTATATGAAAAATAATTTAGGACATACATTTGTCCTCTTATAAATGGTTTATATAAATGGTTGACAGGAATGGTTTTTCAAAATGGTTTATATGAATGGTGGTCATGTATGATTTAAATGACAGGTTTTAGGAAGGATTTAAATGCAAAGTCTATGATAGGTTTTCAAGAAAGGTTTCTTCTTATTGGTAGTTGATTCTTGATAAGAGTCTTCTAACGAATAGAGAGAAATGCATTTATATAAAACGACAAAATGCTTGCTTACTGAGTTCATCACTCACGATTTGTTTTTTCCTAACCTCAGACAGGTATAGGGATGCTCAAGAGGTGGAGAGCATAATGTAATTGTGGAAAGGTATGATATCGTATTCATGTGTGTACTAAATGATTAGTTATGTGCATCGAATGATATGTTTGGAATTTTTAAGATATGATGATATATGTACAAGTGTAAGTGTTTAGCATTCAATTATGAATGAATTTTATATGGTTATGGCTTGGCCAGGTTTTTAAAACTGAGGATGTAAGAGAACAAGATTTTATGAATGATATATATAACTGATGATAACTGATGACAACTGTCAGGGGATAAGTTTATGAAAAGTTAGAATGAAGCCATGTAGTATGTTAAAATACTGTGTGCAATGAAATTACAATTGTATCGTTGCTTACAAGACGAATGAAGTGTGATAAAAAGAAAAGAGATGAGGATGGATAATAAAACAAATAAAAAAATTTTTTTTGGACGAGATCTAATTAAGAACCCACCGCGTGAGCAGGGCAACAATCCTAATGCACATTTACCAATCAATAAGATCTTGACGTAAGGAAGTGACGTCTCGGTTTGGGGCACCACAGAAGTTGGTATTAGAGCATGGATTGGTAAATAGGAGGGAGAAGGAGAAAATAAAGGATGATGAAATGATCAATCTGATACCACAGAGCTAGATATTAAAGCAAAGATTGGTAAAATGGTGCGGAAAGAAGGGACTTGATATCACAAAGTTTGATATTCGAGAAAAGATTAGTAAATAGGTGTCAAAAGAAAAGATATATCACAGAAACGGTATCCTAGTAAGGATTGGTGAATAGGCATAGGAAGTGAAAAATAAAAATGAAGGAAAGAAAGGTATGATATCATCGAGAGTGATATTATGGCAAGGATAGGAAAATAAGTGTAGGAAGAATGAAGGAAAGGAAAGAAGTGAATTGAAATTATGATATGTATCTATATACCATCATGTGTTGTTTTCTATAATGAAGAATTGAAATGTTATGGGTCAGAAAGAAGAGGAAAATTGTTTGGAATTTTCTTTGATCTCAATGTATTTGGAAGATATGTATGACAGGGTTTTCTCTTTATAGTGTAAGATGAACTCATGGAAAAATGAAAGTGGAAAAGATAATGATGAGTTATAGAAAATGAAAGTGCAAATGATAATAAAAGACCTCAGTAAAGGGTCCATAGAGAATGGAAAAAGATGAAAAAGGCATCGAATTAGTCTAGCACTAATATAGTCACAGAGGAGCCTACATTGGTATGACATGTTCATAGACACCTGACGAGCTGCGTATATGTCTATTAAATTGCTCGCTATTTACGCAAGTATACGTGTCGTATCAAGTAATAAAGAGTGAGTAGAGTATTGTTCCCACAAGGATTTGTAGACCGGAATTATTATTTAGCTTAACTTCTTTTGAGGGTTGTGAAATTCTGAGTTTGTGGTCCTATTAAACAACAATTGCAAGGGAAAATTAGAGTAGAGATATGAGACTATTGGATACTAAAATGGGTTTATTGATTAGGGATGGCAGATGGATAGATCGGAATCCTTGAATCTAAACTATATTGCTCTGGTTCTTGTTAAGCGGATTGCATATGAATTTACTAGCCCAAGTTCATGTATCTTCATATGTCTTCCAACAGTATATAAAGCTAATTACACCTTATTTAAGTGCTATGTTCCCATGCCATTAAATAAAGTGAAATTGATAAGTTAATAACTTGTATAATGACTACACAAGGTTTAACGGTATAGTCCTATCCGTTAAACAACTCTCCTTACACAAAGGTCGAAACCTGTGATTTGCACATGGATCTGGCAAAGATCTCCCTTTTCCAAGGGTAAATTAAGCAATTAAATCATCTTACAAGGTAGCTAATCTTGTAAAAGCATTATACTCACACATGCAAAGGTAAATCATACACAACCATGTATATAAGCTTAAATAGTCATTCCTGAATATTCTAAGAACCAAGAAACAATACAGTTTAGAATTCAATTCATCCTAACTATCCATCTAATGGAGGTTTAGTTCAAAGACATGATCTTAACAACCACTACATCCATATAAAAAGTATACATAGTGCAGAGAAAGAAAATTGGAAAGAATAAGAAAAACTGTTTTCCGGCAGTTTCCACCAATGGGACTTGATTCCTTTCTTCAATTCGAGCTTTGATCTCGATTTCCACTTTCTCTTGCACTGTAGTTCGTACTCAGGCTCTCTTTTTTCTCCCTCCTTTTCCTTCTCGCATGCGCGAACCCCTAGGAACTATATATAGAGTCCTATTTGCGCAACTTACGCACTGGAATATTCGCGTACGGATGCGTATTGACGCCTAGGCGCCAACTCTCTGTGTGCTGAGCAGTTTGGACAATGTCTGGAGACCCTAGGAATTTCTACACTAGCGCTTAGGCACCAACTCTCTGGACTGCTCCTTCATGTCAGCTGTGTGTGTTACAAATGGTCAAGGCGTGTAGGGTGGCGCCTAGGCGCCAACTCTCTAGTTTTGGACGCCTCAGCTTGCATTCAATTCGTCCGCTCTACTATCATACGTCCCGTCCTTCCTATAAAATATGGAAAAACTAAATAAATGAACTAAAAATGCCTAAATAATGCAAAAATTGCCTAAAAACTAATTAATGCTCCTAAAATGCAAAACGGACGAAAATTAAGCTAAATGAGTGCAAACTATACCTAATCTCTCGAACTAACGCACAAATTAAGTCTGAAATGGGCCATGATAACTCGTAAAAATACGAGTTATCAACACCGGGTAGTGAGATTAAGATAAATGAAGTTAGCAAAAGTCTCTTTTGACTTTTTGAATGTATGATGTAAAGATGCTATTAAGGTACAAGTGGAACTTATTGCACTTGTATGATAAATATATAGATAAATATGTTGGTCCCGAGTTAATGACAATTACCCAAGAGGGGAGGGGTGAATTGAGTATTTAAAATTTTTCAACTTAAACAGAAATTTTACCCCGGATTAATCTAGTCCCCTTTATGAAGAAACAAATGGAAAACAATATAGTGCTGAGAGCAGAAATAAAAATTAACAAGCAAGATTTTATAGTGGTTCGGGCAACCTTCCCTACTCTACTCTTCCAAGCTCACACCTCTTGTGACTTGGGTTCTACTATGTATTTCATAAATACAACTAGAGTCACTGCTCTCTTCTAGATTCCAGCTCTAGGGGGCATCAATAATTCACAGCACAAGTAGGTGACGAGTTCCACTCCAATCACACACTACTTTGCTTACACTTGATCTTAGTTACCCAAACTAAATCAAGTTCGATACAATATGTGAAACCCTAACCCATGTAGGACCCATATGTATGTATTGAATGTGTATATGATGATTATTTGTGGATTATGGAATTATGAAGGCATTATGTGATTTTTGCTAATTATGGCAATTAGGCTATGGGTTAGCATTAATGATGTGATTAAGTATTTTGAGCCTAAATGAGACAATGGGTTTAAAATAAATTATTGGTGATTTAAATGTGCAAATATATCATGAAAAATTATTTTCCATTATTTAAAATGAATTATGGAGATTAATGTGGAAATTGACAAGTTTGATGGAAAATATTGAAAAATTCATAACTCAATGCCTATAAGGCGGATTGAAGTGAAATTTGAGATGAAAATTGTTAATGATGGTATTTTTATTATGGAATGAAAATATTATAAAAATTATTGATGAAATGAGAATTATGAATTTTTAAGTATAAGTTCATTTCAACCATTAACTTTAAACGGATATATCGGGAGCTAGAAAACTCGGATTGAGTTGAAATTTGAAACGGTTGAATAAAATGGTGAGATGTTTATTTTGGATGGATTGGATTAAGCATGGAATATTAGAAAATTGCCTGCATTGAAAAAGGTGGGCATGTTTGACTTATGCTCCATAAAAGTACCAAGGCATTAATGATGGAGTACCATACATAAATGCTTGATGCAAAAGGGAATTTGAGGTGTCCATTGAAGGAATTTTTGGAAGGAATTTATGCATTTAAATAAAATACATAATTCCATGAATTATCCATCCATTTAATATAGGAAATGATGGAGCTATACAAGTATAGGCTAAGCATAGCCAAGGTGGCCAAAGGGGACGTCCATGGGCTGGATAGAGCTCATTTTTTATTTTTAAAATTTATTAAAAATGCCTAGAGGTTGCAGGGATGAAAGTACATGGTTTGTGCAAGCAATAATGGAGAATTTCAGCAATTAAAAAATGCAAAAAGGGAGGAATATGCTGCTGAAAACGTGGACAGCATAGTAGGTGGAATAATGTGTAGAAAAGTGGCAGTTTTAGCCATTTTATTAATTTTTCTTAACACCAAATTTATGGAGGAATTAAAGGGTGATTAGGAGCATAAATTACCCACTTTTTTACATGAAATAAAAATGAAAAAAATGGATAAAAAGCTGGACAGATTTGGACGTGAAATGGAGATGCATTGGACGGTCAAAGATGATGCAGATTTTGTGATTTTTGAAAATGGTAAAAAGAAATTTTACTTGGCCAAAATTCACCCACCTCATATGGTAGATAGAGAGGCATTTATGGGCTGTGGAATTGCAGCACAAGTGGGTCCCACAATTTGGGAAAAATTCAGCAACTTATAAGCCCTTTGCACGTTGAGTTGAGATGGCTTTTGGAAAAATTGCTAAGTGTTAAATTTCACCAAGCAAACCACAGCAGCAACTCACGAAATTTCCCAAGGAAATAGGGGAGAAAAGAAAGGGAAAAAGAAGAAGGAATTGAAGAAGAAATCACCTCAAGTTGCTAAGATTTGATTTGCTACAAATCCAAGTATGTGATGATTTTGAGTTGTTTAATTTGAGTTTTTAAACTCAAAACTTGGAAATGAAAAGCATGCTTAAGGAATCTGTAAAATGATTTTTTAACATACCATTTCATAAATATGGAATGGGTATTAATTTTTAAGCATGAATCTTTAAGTTAAAGTTGATGGAAATGGAGTTAAGCATGCATATGAAATGAAAAATTCAAGTTGTTGAACCCTAAATCTTCAAGACATGTTGCTGTTTTGATTTGATGATTTTATTAAGCTATGAATCATGTATTTATGCTAAAAATATGAGGGTTTATGCTTAAGTGATGAAATTTTGAAGTTATGAAAGGCAAAACGTTGATTTTGACCTAATTTCGTAGTTTCTATGTTGAAAATGTTATGGAAATGGACTTGCATGTTTTAAGCATGTTATGTAGGGAAAAATACCCTAGGTTTAAGTTATGAAGGATGCCCAAAATATTTGGGAGAAAGAAACCCTAGAACTGATTTTTATGAATTTTATTAAAGAACGTCAAACCGACGTGAAACGGGTCTCAAAACGTGAGGGTAATTTTCTGTTTTGAGAAAATATAATGCATGGATGTTAATTATGTGTTAAATACCTAAATATGGGTGAATAAAAATAGATTTTATTGCTGAAAATTCGGAATTATTTGACTGCGTAGGGTCAAGTGTCGAAAGATGCGTAAAACGGGTGAAAAACGGGTTCCGAACTTGCTGTTTTGGAAACTTATGGGTGAATGGATTTAAATCCCATGAAAATACCCTAAATTCAGTGATGATTAAGGTTAATTAAACCCCTGAAAAATGGATTAAATTTCTGAGTTAGTAAATTTTATGAAATGCATCAAGTTTATGCGTTAACTGAGCTTATATGAACGAATAACGGTAAACGGGTGAAGAATGACTTATGAAAAGTGATTGTATGAAAAAATGCATAAAAATGAGATGAATTCTGTGTATATGGATCTGTTTGAGATGGTATGGTATTTAATCCAAAATTTTGGAATTGATTTATGAAGCTAAGGCAATGCTATGTACGTAGAAGAAACACCCATATGTGTGTTTTGGAAAAATGGGAAAAAATGGAAAAGTAAGCTTAATGAAGCTATGAATGATGTGTATGGAATGAATTTTATGATATTGAAATGGATACCCTAATTTTAGAGTTATATGTATATGCTATGATGTATGATAGCCGAATGTGTGTAAATTATGTTAATGGGTGCAAAATGAGCCATATATGTGTATGATGACTTGTGTAGTCAAATAAATGATGTGTGTTTATGGAATGGGTTGGAAAACTAAGTGAAATATGAGGAAAGGAAATGTATGAAAAATCATATCATTTTCATGTAGGCAAAGGCAAAGAGAAAGTGGTGACGGAAAGCTAAGAACTTCAGGTAAGCAAGCAGCTTTCTAAATGATTTTGGTTTTCATTACAAGGTATTTAAGGATAGCCATTCCTTGTTTATATGTGTATTAAAATGTTTATTTCTGTTGAAATAAATGATTGCTTATGGTTTCTCACTTTATGCTTGAAATGTGTTGAAACATGAGTTTATAAGATGTTTCATTGAAATGGTGTTTAAAGAGGGATGATACAAAGAATTCTCTACATGAGAATGAAAAGTTCCATGTGTAAGGAGGTATATAATGCTGGGGTGACTAAAGGACATGCATGGAATGGAAATCAAGTAGGCTAGTCGAGGTAGTAAGTGGACAAGGAGTCCCCCTTGACGTTGCCAAGTCGGTAGGTCCGGCGCTAAGGATGGAAAGGATATGTCATGGAATATTGTTCCCCGAGCTAGCGTACCGTCACATGAAGGATAATGTCATCAATGAAAATGATGAATTTGCACATCCAATGTTTATGAAATATTTATGAAGTGTTTATGAATGATTTATGAAAAGGTTTTTTCTCCACAGGTAGTTGATCACTTGATAAGTGTCTTTGCCGAAGGGAGAAAAATGCTTTTGAATAAACATGTCTTCAAAATGAATTGCCTGCAAAATATACAGCTTGCTTATTGAGTTGAATTTCAACTCGTGTTTTGTTTTCCAAACCCATAGATAGGTGAAAGAAGAGACCTGACAAAGGAGCAAGAGTTGAGCATTGAGGAAATGAAGAGCAATATAAGTTTCATGTTGTGAAAAACTTATGTTGAATGATTGATTGTAAATTTACCTTGATGGTTCATGTTGACAACTATGATAATACATGCTGTGACATCTGATTTATGAGAATGATGAAATGTTTTTGAACATAATGCTTTATTTTGCCATTATTGGATGGAAATGACTCAGATATGCATGAGACAAAAATAAGAAGGAATCAAACTCCTATGAAATATATTTAATTGGATAAATATCCATTAAAACCCGCCGTGTGATAGGGCAACAATCCTGATCACGTTTACCAATCGAACGATCTTGAGGTAAGGTTGTGACGCTCGGGTTGGGGCGCCACACAATAAGAAAAATAAAAGAAAGTTTCTACACGTTACTAATGTGTAGAGGCAGATTTGGCGCAGAGAAGAACTTATACAGCAGTATTAATGATTCAGCAGGCAGCTTTTGGTAGTTTGAAAGCAGAGTTCTTCTTCTATATGATGGCTTGATCATTAATACTCTTAGAGATAGGAGTTGTTCTCAATCAATGAATTCTCAACTACCCTCCACGTCCATATTGAATGTCTTTTATAAATGTTGAAGGAATCCGAACGTTTGGAAGTAGGTGGCGCTCATTTAATGTACCAACGTTCAAAAAATTTCCGACCGTTGCGACCCAAGTCGCAGGTGGAGACGACTTCGGGTGCGACTTCGGCTGTCCGTAACTTCTTCAAGTTCCAGTCTAGGTTGACTTGGTCCTCGACTTGACCCAAGTCGCAAGTGAAGTCGAATTTGGGTGCGACTTCACTTCCTCAGCTTGCTAGTTGAACTTGAAATTCTTTGGAATGACTTGCTTGCTTGAATTTCTTCATGTTTGATGGTTCTTCCACCATTTTATATTACTTAAGACTCTTTGTAATTCTTCTATCTTAAAAGAAAACATTTGATTCTATGTCTTGAGTCTTGAGTCTTGGAATGCATGGAAGATGTCCGAGTATGTGCTCATAATCCAATCATGATGGATTCATGCAACCCTGCTTGCTTTGGTCTTCATTTGATCTTCATTTGATCCAAGTCGAGTGTTTGAGTCGACTTGGCCTTCATCTTCACTCAAGTCTAGCATTGAGTTGACTTATTCTGCAAGTTCCGCACTGAAGTCGAAACTGGAGTCGACTTGGTCTGCGACTTCACCCAAGTCGCATGCGGAATCGACTTGGGATGCGACTTTGGCAGCTCTCGTTCTCGATTTCAATTCTGGACAGAAAATCATGGTTGAAGTCGATGCTGGAGTCGACTTGGTCTGCAACTTCACCCAAGTCGCATGTGGAGTCGACTTCGTTTGCGACTTCGGTAGCTTTGCTCCCCGATTTCAACGCTGGACGAAAAATGTCACTTGAAGTCACTGCTGGAGTCGACTTGGGAATCGACTTGGCCTAAGTCGATGTCTAAGTTGACTTAAAAATCGACTTAACCTGTCATGCTTGATTTTCTTCATTTGTATATCCTTTAATCATCTTCACAAACATGTTAGTAACCAAAACTTACTCAAATTGATTTGTTAATCATCAAAACATAAACTTGGCTTATTTTCCACATGTTTCCAACAATATATATATATAAATATATGTATTGGAAAAGGAAACATTGGTAATCTTTCTATTTAATTTGAATGATTATGTATGATATGACTTATTTTATGATAAGGTGAGAGACAGTATTGATATGACTTGTACATATGTAGAAACCATCATGTCTATTACAAGAGCTAAAGCTAGACTGAATAAAGAAAATGTGGTTGCAAATAAGGAACCTGTAAGCTAATGGGAACAGATCTAAGTAATTAAGATAGAAAGGACAATCAAAACCAAGAACTCGTCAACAACGAGCAAATGTCAACCGTGAACCAACGGCTGAAGGTAGAACTGTTATAAGTAACACCACTCAAATAGAACTTATAGAAGCACAGGTAACCCCAAATATAATAGAAACTATACAGCAGGCTACTCAGGAATGGGCAGTCCAAACAATGGAAATAATTCAAAGTCTTTGGGAAAAGGCCTAATAGAGTCATTTAGAAAAACATGAAAGGAGTAGGTTGATGCAGGCCGCACTTCCTAACCAAAACATATAAGAATTGATAATAATATGATAAAAACATACAGGAAGGATATTAATGTTTCTTTTTAGCTCAACATCCCCCTAAGTTTATAAGTGAATCGGATTCTATTAAGGCAAAGCAATGAACGACTGAGAATAAGAAGTTGTATAGAATTTTCCCCTGTGATGATAACCAAAAGGTTTCATGCATCACTCATTTATTGATTGAAGACGCTTAGGAGTGGTGGGAGACCCTCTTAATTACTATGCCACAACCAGAAAAAAAATGATATGACAAATTTTTATGAAAAAATTCAATAAAAAGTATCTCCTAGTAGGTCTCCAAAGTAGAAAAGTTATTTTTTTAAACTATGTCAGGGAAAAATGACAGTGATGGGATATGCAATAAAATTAAACACCCTGGGTATTCAATGGATAGCAAATGTACCTACAAAAAAAAGGGTACAAAGTTTTCAACAAGGGCTAAGGCCATATTTAAAAGAAAATTTTGCACTTCTTTTGATTAAGAATTATGCGTCAAGTATAGAAAAGACAAGAGCTTTGGAAATAGAAATATTAAGAACTTAAGAATCCCAACAAGGGCAAGGATAACTTAATTTTGGCACTCAAGAACATTATATAGGAAAAGAAAGAAACAGAAAATTGACAAGGAAACAGAAGTTAAACTTAAACATAATAGGTGCCCTAACTGGTGAAAATTGTCAAAAATGTTACTTTGATGAATGTTTACATGATTGAAACAAATGTTATAAGTATGGATAGACTGGCCATGGAGCAAAGCACTTTAGAAGTGCTAAGGCAAGATTATTAAAACATTTCATTTGAGATCAAGTAGGATATGTTACTCCAAAATGTCTAAATAAAACGTAAAAAGTAATAGAACAAGGAAAATTAGCCTAGCAACAAAGGACCGCAACTGCTAACCAATGGAGTGCTTCTACAAATCCAGTGCAGATGCATACGTTGGCTCGCACAGAGTCATAAGAACAAGAGGAGGAAGTATTTACAGGTATAATTTATGCTCTAGGGAATTGGTGATGCTGTTGTTTGATTTTTATACTGCGTATTTATTTACAGCACGGCCAGACGTGACCACTCCTGCATTGCTAGTAGAAGAAATGAATAATACCTCTTATGTAGAATCACCTGTATAAGAAATCGACAAGGTTTAATTAGAACGGTGCGGAGGCGTGACGGATTATTTCGAGTATAGCAGGTTTTAGGACGAAACCATTTATAAGGGGTGGAGGATGTGAAACCCCACCTATTTTAGAACCTAGCAAGTGTAGTTTCAAGCTAGTATCAAGATGGAATTAGAGGAATTACTTCAAACAAGATGATTAAGTTAATTTTTCAAGAATTATTATGATAGTTATGCACACCGAAGGATGGAAAAAACGATTATGTGGAAAGTACAATTCATGCTATTTATTATTTTAATTATTGATTTAATACTTGATATATTTATATCTTAAGATTTATAAAGTAAAATGACTTGAAAATTTAAGAGATAGCCTACGATGGTATGATGCCTTAATCTATGAAGGGCTTACATGTATACATTAGGCATATAAATATGATTCATGAATGATGTTGTTATTTTGAGAATTTATCACAATTAGGACTAATAATTATAAATGACGATTAAATTAATCGTTATAGGCCAATATGGGTTAAAGGGATTAAAGAGGCTTAAAGAAAATTGGAAACCTTAGGAGCATGGAAAACTTGGGCAGCAAACACTGCAATGGACGGTCCAGATTTATTGATGGGAAGAGAGGGTGGACGGTCCATTTTATGCCAGTTCAATACAAAAATTCGGTGGCAAATAAAAAGGGGCAGATTTCAGCTTCCTTATAAATAGGTAATGGCAGCAATGGAAAAGGGGTTTAACGGGCTGAAAGAAAGAAAAAAAATGGAAATTTCAAAGGGGTAGCAGGGACGTCCATTTTCAGGTTTGAATGCTAGGTTTTTATTTTAATTATTCTCTACTCCAATTACGTCCAGTAGGTATGTTGTAATAATTTTTTTATGTCATTTAATTCATGCCCAATTAACGTCCAGCAGTATATGGAGGAAAAAATTATTTATGCTATGATAATTGGACGTCCAACCTGCATAAGAAAAATATGTATTTCTGCCATTAATGGAGCGTCCAAACTGCATAAGAAAAAAAATTAAATTTCTGCCTAATTAATGGGGACGTGCAATCTGGATGGAAGGGAGGAATTTCTGTTTATTTTGATTTAATTTAATGATATATGATGAATTACTAGCTCCAAGGGTTAATGAATTAAAAATGTATCATATATGGGTATACCTTCAAGTGGACGCCCAAATCATGTATAGGTTTAAATTTCTATTATATTTAAGTTTCAGAAATTTTATGTGAATTTAGGGTATTATAAATCATAAACAAGCCCTACAAATGATTATAAGAATGGTTGATTGATAGCACCTTATATATGTATAGTTAAGGTGCAAATTTTGTAAATGAAATTTGGAAATATGAGATTATATAGGGCTGTTTTGTAAAAGGGGATAAATTCCAGAAATTTTGATTTAATTTAGCTTGCTATAGATCCTATATAAACCCTTAAGATAATTACAAGAATTGTTGGTTGATAATTCTTTTATATGTACATGCAAAGAAATGAAAAGGTAGGAGTAATATATGACAACTATGTATGTATATATGGCTAAATTGAAATGGATTACCCTTTCGAAAATTTAGAGTGAACTTGGCTTGTTAAAGGTTGTAAACAAGCTATTTGAATAATTTCATAAGTTAAGAACTCTAAACGTGGAGATTAAATGAAGCAATAAATTACCACTAAGTTGTAAATGTATGTGGTTGTTAAACAGATGAATGTAAATTCAAAGAGTTGAATATAAGCAAGTTCCTTGAAAATTTAAGTGAATAAATACCTTAAACGTGGGCATTTAATAAAATAAACGAGCAATTGCTATACCTATATAGGTAGGTATGTAATATGTCATTATTGAGAAAAGTGAATATTAATGCTTATTAAAAAGGGTATGTATGGCTGAATAAGAAATGTGAATAATCATTCCAAATAAAGTTTTGATAGAAAACTTCCATGTTATAGGATATGAAAGGATATCTTGAGTAATTTCAAGAAATTCCTAAGCAAAATATAAGTATAGAAGGAAAGAAATAACCCATGTATTAAACTTGTGTGAATATGTGATTATAGGGAAATACAAGTGCTAATGTCAAGGAAAGAATGATTTAAAGTTAGCATGTTACGGGCCATATAGGATTAAACCCATGTGACACGTATATGTGAGTTGAAGGAAAAGCGAGGGATGGAAAGCACTGAGGATCGACTCAGGTAAGCAAGCAACCTTTTGAAAATATGGATTTTATTTGGAAAATTGAAATGATTACAAATGTTTTATAATGATGCTTTAGATAGCATTTTCAAATGCTATTTTGTTATTAAATATTGAATTGATTTGAACATGTATTATTAAGATGTTTCAGGATTACTTACAAGGTAAGTAAGCGAACCTTCATGAATGTTGATTTTCTTTCAAGTACATGTATTGTTAATTTTAAGTTTTGCTTGCAGATCAAGCAAATTTAATCTTTGAAAATATGACTTTAATGAAAAGTCTTAGCATTGCTTCAATATAAGCATGATTAAATTTTGAAGGAATGATTTTACTCTGTATTAATGTTATGCTTGAAGATGGTTTCTGGATAAGTCAGTTCCTAGAAATGCTATTTCAAAGGCATTTATGATAAAAGAGTTTTTAATTCTCTTTCAAGATGATATTTGAAAATAAACGTTGGGAATTTTATTCCTAAAGGGTTTTGAGAAAAATTACACGATTTTTCATATAATGACATTTGTAAATAAATAGGGCATTTGAAATGACCTATAAATATTTTAAAATGATTTATATAGATGTTTTGAAATAAATTATCAAAATACTTTTCGTCTTTATGAAGACTGAAATACTTTGGAAAAACATCTTGTACTCATGTGTTTCTTTCTAAAAGAGTTTTAAGAATGACCCACTCAATACTTGATGTTATAAAACGATTTGATGACTATTTTGAAATTCAAAAGATAGTGCAAAGGTTTCTCTACATCAATGTGGAAAAAATGGTATGTAGACGAGGCATATAATGCCAATAAAATGGAAGCAGATGTGTTTGTCTATCCTTTGTTCATAAAAGCCCAGAAAAGGGAATAAAAATATTTACAAGAAAAGTCTATTCTTTTCAGTTACTACAATGCTTCGAAATCAGTTTATAAGATGAATCAAAAATGGTTTATCAATAAACAAGAAATATTCTTGAAAATGACGTTTTCTCAAGTATTATAAATATTTTGTAAAATTGATTTATTAATGTTTTTTTAAAATTCTTTAAGGGTGGTCATTTTAACATTATTATTTGAAGACGGTTTATGAAAATTTTTTATTTTTAAAAAATAATTATGTCCAGTTCTCAATTTTAGAAGGACTCAGTCTGAGGACTGCAATTGATCATAATATCAAGCTTTTATTGGAAAAATCACATGGATTTAAGATTGTGTTGATTTTATGAAATCATGATAGCATAACGATGCGAATACAAACGAGTGTGCACAGGAATCACGTACTAGGCCCACGGTGGAGGCGGTTGCAGACCGAGATGGTTGCATACCAAGGCCAACCTCTAGTTTTGGCCAAGTCACTAAGGGAAGGCAGGAGGACGGCGGCGCCCTCCCTGAAATGGGAGTAGGATCATGGACAACTGCCAAGCTAGCAATGTAGTCAAATGAAGGGTTTCTTTCCTATGGAGGGATGATCACTTGGTAAGTGTCACCTAATAGAGGGTTAGAAACGTATATGCATATCATTTGTTTTGAAAACCCCAAAATGGGGATATGTGGATATGTTTTGGACATGATGGTGTCCACATGAAATATAGTTTATTTAATGATATTTCAGGATATAACATTGTCCACAAAAAATAATGTTTACTCATCTATTTCAAGACAGTTTTTACATATGCATATGTATTGTATTGAAAAAGATTTATACGAAATTGTTTAGGACATATAATTGTCCTTATATAATAAGGTTTATATGCAAATGATTTAGGACATAAGATTGTCCTCAAGAATATAGATTTATATGAAAAATAATTTAGGACATACATTTGTCCTCTTATAAATGGTTTATTTGAATGGTTGATAGGAATGGTTTTCAGAATGGTTTATATGAATGGTGGTCATGTATGATTTAAATGACAAGTTTTATGAAGGATTTAAATGCAAAGTTTATGACATGTTTTCATGAAAGGTTTCTTCCTGTTGGTAGTTGATTCTTGATAAGAGTCTTCTACCGAACAGAGAGAAATGCATTTATATGAAACTGCAAAATGCTTGCTTACTGAGTTCATCACTCACGATTTATTTTTCCCAAACCTTAGACAGGCATAGGAAAACTCAAGAGGTGGAGAGCATGATGTAATTAAGGAAAGGTATGATATCGTATTCATGTGTGTACTAAATGATTAGTTATGTGTATCGAATGATATGTTTAGAATTTTTAAGTTATGATGATATATGTACAAGTGTATGTGTTTAGCATTCGATTATGAATGAATTTTATATGGTTATAGCTTGGCCAGGTTGTTAAAACTGAGGATGTAAGAGAACAAGATTTTATGAATGATATATATAACTAATGATAACTGATGACAACTGTCAGGGGATAAGTTTATGAAAAGTTAGAACGAAGCCATGTAGTATGTTAAAATACTGTGTGCAACAAAATTACAAGTGTATCGTTGCTTACAAGATGAATGAAGTGCGATAAAAAGAAAAGAGATGATGATGGATAATAAAACGAATTAAAAAAAAAAATTTTGGACGAGATCTAATTAAGCACCCACCACATGAGCAGGGCAACAATCTTGATGCACATTTACCAATTAATAAGATGTTGAGGTAAGGAAGTGACATCTCGGTTTGGGGCGCCGCACTGTAATATTTTAAACCAAACAGACTACGGTCCGTCATAATGATGTATGGTGCACCAATACAAGGAACAGGCCGGTTGTAGAGCACGGTTGGGATGACCGAGACCCACTCTACATATGGCCAAGTCGCTAAGGGATGGCAGGAGTGCCAACGGTGCCCTCCTTGAGATGGGAGCAAGATAAAGGAACAGCCGCCTGGCTAGCGTGCAGTTAAGGATTCTCTTCCAAAAGTTAGCATGATCACTTGCTAAGTGTCTCTACTGGATGGGGAGAAATGAATTTGCATACATTTTTCTTTTCAAAAGCCTAAATATTGGGATATAAAAGCATTTATATGAAAAGTTATTATAAATTGAATTTTTATGAGCCATTATGTATAAGTTACCTTAAAAGTAGGGTGTTCTACACAAAATGTATAAATATCAAGAATAAAAAGAAATAGTTTTTATGTAAAAGTTTTCATGAAATGGATTTATGACTTGTTTGCTATAAACAAGTCCCAAGATGGGGATTATGAATAAGAGTTTATGTTGGAAAATATTTTGGACATAAGAATGTCCATTTCCAAAAGGTTTATGTGGGAAAAATAGTTGGACCTGAAAATGTCCATTTCTTAAAGGGATTTATGTTAGAACATGTGTGGACATAAAAATGTCCGTTTCTAAAAGAGTTTAAGGGATAAAAGTGTTTGTGGACATATGAATGTCCATTGCCAAAAAGGCTTACGTGAAATGTATTTTGGACATAAAAATGTCCATTACCAAAGTATTCATGTGAAAAATATTTTAGGACGTATAAACGTCCGTTTCCAACAAGGTTTATGTGGAAAAATATTTTAGGACGTATGAACGTCTAGTGCCCAAATGATTTATGTGGAAAAATATCTTTTTGTGGACATGAAAATATCCATTGCTAAATATGGTTTATGTCAAAATGTTTTGGAACATGAAATGTTCCTTGGCCAAAATGATTTTTGAGAAAAATGTTTTAGGAAATGATTTCCAAGGAAGTCTTGCCCTAAAAGATAAAATGCTTGCTTACTGAGTTGTCACTCACGTTTTATTTTTCCAAACCTTAGACAGGTACCAGGAAACTCAAGGAGATGAAAATATAAGCAATGAAGTAAGGCACGAGATGATGGTCAGGTAGGCTATAACGAATGGAAAAGCATGAATATGCTAAGGTATGCTAATGTGTATGTGAACTTAATTAGAATTTTAAGTTCTATATGATTCAATGATTGAATGTATGGATGTATGGATGTATATGTCATGATTTAGTCAAGGAGACTTTTATTGTAGAAAAGCATGATCAATGCTATGAGTGAAATAGAATTTGAAATTTTATTACAAGTGTATTGCCACTTGTTCGATGAATGATGTGAAATGTAAAGATATGAACGATGATGAACAAAAATTTTTTTTGGACAAGTTCCAATTAAAATCCCACTGCGTGATCAGGGCAACAATTCTGATTCACATTTACCAATCAATAAGGTCTTGAGGTAAGGAAGTGATATCTCGGTTTGGGACGCCACAGAGGTTGGTATCAGAGCATGGATTGGTAAATTTGCGTGATAAGAAATGATTTGATATCACAAGATGATTTTTCAGCAAGGATTGATAGATAGATATAGAAGAAAAATGGAAACTGATGAAAGAGATAGATTGAGATTATAAGACATATACGATATGTATTGTCTTATATTGTGAGTCATTATGACACAAGAATATGATTATTTGAGGAAATATAGCTGGATTGCCATATTTCATTGTATAGATGGTATAAGAAGGAAAAATGATATGAGGTCAGATGAAATGAAGAAGGAGGTAGGAAAATTTAAGGAAAGACAAAGGATAGAAGGAAATAAGAACAACTGATGGGTTATGGAACCCTACATAGCGACCCCCCTTACCTAAGGTAAACTATCCCTCACTTAAGATAACACAAGATTGTGCTATATGATGAATATGTTTACGGTGCGATGCCATGACAGACATATGGAAGGCACCTGGCAGTCTTATGATGGGCACCAAGGCGCCAACTTTCTAAGTGATTGTTGGTTTAGAATTTATGGTTATAATAAAATGACAGATTATATAGGTATAATTTGTATGTGTAAGGAAAAATAACCTTACACCATGAAAAGAGAAGATAGAAATAAGAAAGGTAGGAAAAAGGGAGTTTCTTTTGACTCTTAATGTATGATGTTTGATGTTATGAAAATATAAATGCATTTGATTTCATTCAGATGCTAAGTATATGTATGAAAAAGGAAAGGTCATTGATCTTTTTAGATTATGTGATTGAATATGTATGATATGCATGATTCTATGATAAGATAGGATTATATTAATATGACTTTATATGTTGCTTTCTACAACATGTCTATCACCTTAGTTCTTGAACAAAGGAAAGGCAATTGTAGGTATGAGTCAACAGAGAAGAAGAGAAGCCAATAGTAAGTCTAAACGACTAACGGCAGAGAGGACAAGTGAGTCCATGAACTCATCAACGATGGGCAAATATAAATCCTAAGTCAAAGGATTGGAGGTGTTACCGTTATAAGTAATATCACACAAGTAAAAAGAGTGGAGGAAACGATAACTGTAGCTTTAAAAAGAGCTATGCAGTAGGCCGCCTAAGATTTCATGGCCCAGACAGTAGAAATAAGATAAGGCCTTTGGAAAATACCCAACACGACCAATTAGAAGAAGGTTGAAATGACGGACCGGTACAGGTAATAAATTTTTACCTAGTGCCCAAAATTTTAAAGGTTAATAATGGTAAGATAGAAATGAATGGGAAGGTTATTAATACCTTTCTAGCTCAGTATCTACCTAAGTTCTCAGATAAATCAGATTTTATTCAAGCTGAGCAGTGGATGACTAAAACTAAGAACATGTTTAAAGTTTGAACATGTAATCTTATGTAATGTCCAAGCATTGATTGGCAATGCTTATAAGTAATAGGAAATCCTAAGTGTCTATTACGCCATAATCAAAGAAGGTAATTTGAAAGAATTGATAAGAAATATCTTCCAATAGGACACCAGGATATAATACATGTTGGTAATGAACATGTACAATTAGGGCAAGGATAACTTGACCCTAAAGATTAAGGAACTTGGTGTAGGGAAAGAAAAGAGTAAGAAAGGTCAACTCAACCGATAACTATAATTGATAGGAAGCCTCTGCAATTTAATGCAGAAAAAGGTAGCAAAACATGTCTAGTTAGCATGTATGGAAGGAAAAGGAAATTACATATATGATAGCATAAAAGTTGGTATATCATAGCAAAGAATGGTAGATAAATGAAGAAAAAGAAAGGCAAGAATGATTGCTGAAATTCTTTTCAATTCCAATGTGATTGAAAGATAGGTACGAGAGAAATTATTTCTCTATGATGATCATAAGAAATGAGATTAGAAAAAAATGATAAGGACCCTTACTAGTTTATGGAAACTAGAAAGGGAGACCAGGAAGAAAATATTTTAGATTGGTTTAATACCGATACTTCTATTAAGTAGTCTACGCTAGTATAACCTAGATTAGACAATATGAAATGAGAAAGAATGGATAACTTAGCAAAAGTATCTTTTGCTAAGACATGTATGAAAGTTCATGTATAAAACTCTATATGAGAGCAACTTTTGCTCTATCTTATAAAATGAATGTATTATTGATGATATGTGAAAATGATTGCTATAGATGTTATGAATGAATGGGTAGCCTAGATATTACCCTATGATAAGATGAGAAATTCTATAATTTCTCTATGTATAGGAATAATAGTATGCCTACCATAGGAATAAGAGATGAATGACATAAAGAAAAGAACAATTTCAATAAAATGTTCCTACGGGAATAGGAAACAGGAAGTAGTAGAGACAAGTAATAAGTCTATTGGACCAAGGCTAGAAATGCTACTAAGACAGAGTAGCGCAATAGAAGCGTGGTGAGCCAATGGAAGTATTGGAAAAAAGAGGATGATAAGTTGGGTATTTCACATGAGCTTTACCCCTGACATTTGAAATGTAATAGGTTTCGGGATGAAACCTGTTATAAAGGGGGAGGATTGTGATACCCGGACCCAAGTAGGACTCATATGAAGGCATTTGGCATATAAATATGATACATGCATGCCTTAAATGAATTTTGAATGATTTATGGATGATTCTATGATTTGATGATATTTTGCAATTAGGATTTAATTAAGAATGGTGATTAAAAATTTAATCGCCGGAGCCCAAAGTGAGTCAGTATAACCCGAGGGGCTTAATGAGGATTTAATGGTGACAATGTGTCATGAATAATCATGATTTAATTTATACAGACTAAGATGTAATTATGAAATTAAGGTGAAAATGATAGAAAATTCATAACATGACGCCTACAAGGCGGATTTCAATGAAATTTGAAAAGTAAGCTCATGACGGTAGGCTCAATCTTTTGAATGGATTGGATTAAGGGGATCATGATGGGATTAGGGTGATAATTAATTATTTTTATCCTAAATCCAAAAGATAAATTCAAGTAGTCATAACTTGAGTTAGAAACTCGGTTTGAGATGAAACTTGAAACGATTGAATAAAATTATGAAATCTATGATATGAATGGATTGGATTAAGCTAATTATCAAGGGATTTGCTTAATCACAAAAGGACAAATCCCATTTAATGTGGTAGGACCCACATATGAGGTGTCATGTGATGGGAATTTTGAGCATTTAGTGAATTTTAGGAAATACAAAATGCATGGATAATGATGAAGCTAATGTGGACAAAAATTTGACACGTGTATGGAGGGGATGAATGGACACTTGGACGGTCCAGATTGTGACACCAAATCAAGGTCAAGTCAATGCCCCTAACCATGGTTGAAATGGTGCAAACCTAGGTTGAATTGCAACCATACAAAAGAGGCAAAGGGGGCAGCCTTTGGACGTGTTTGGCAAGGCATCAAGGTGAAGAGAAAATCCTCAAACAGGGGCAGCAAGTGGGGGACGTCCTAGGCAGCCCAATGTAAGAGAGAGAAAGGGGCACTTCATGTCCCGTTTAATGGACGTCTTGAGAGAAAAAATAATAAGGAGGAAAAATCCAGCAAGTGTCACACGACCCCAATAGCAAGGAAAGGGAGAAAAGAGAAGGAAAGGAAGAAGAAAAAAGGGTAGGAGAAGCTCGAAAAGCTCGGGGCAAAGATCCGACGAAATCGGGTAAGTACCCGTTGAGTTTAAGCCTTCCAATTTTCAAGTTTTCTTCTTGATTTGGAATCATGGTTTTGAGTTATAAAAGACCTCTTAAAGAACATGTTTCAAGGATTAAATATTCTTAGCTAAATGATTTGATTTATAAAGTTTAATTTGGGATTAATCAGCCCATATCCTCTAATCTACACTCATGTGTAGTATATCTGGACGACTTATGATGGAGTGATTAAGGAACGAACAAATTTTCAGCTTTAAAGAATAAGCACGTTGCAAATTAAAAATCCGGGAAAATCAACCTGGACAGGATTGAACGGGTGGCAGGATCAGCTGAACCAAATGATTTTTAATAATTCTTATACATGGAATTTTTGGTTACCAAATTTTACAGGATATATAACACATATTAGTATCACACTAAAAAAATAAAAATTAGGTTTTGATGGGTATAACTATACCCCGTAATTTACGTGATTCAGGCTGTCTGAAAAGGGATGCTACTGTCCAGCAGAGTAAAAATATAAAAATAAATAGAAATACTAAATATTTCATGTTGGAAATATTTATTTTGGTTAATTCATGTATTATTAAGGTTTGGTATAAATTCGTATAAAAAACACTTGATTTGATATTAATTCAAGATTTTGAGAATTCAGTGTGTCTGAATTCAGCAATATGGACAGCTTAAGGAATAAATCAAGATAAATGTTAAATTCTAGGTTTTTGTGATGGAATTTGACTTATAATGGGATATAAATCATAACTTAGTGTAATTCATATGATGATTTATGAATAGGTTGCTGATTTTATAAGGTATGGAACTTAGGGTTGCATATATGACTTAATTTTTCCATTTTTATGTTAAAAATGGTATGGAAATGAGATTAAATAAATTGGGGAAGTTATGTAGGGTAAAATATCCTAGGATTAGGGTACTTTGGATTCCCAAAAGTATTTGGGAAGATGAGCCCCAAATCTGATTTTTATGAATTTTATGAAAAGATGTCCAAATGGGGTGAAAACGGTACCCGAAATGGATCAGTAAGTTGCTGTATGGAAACCATTTAATTATGGGATTCAAATATGTATTAATACCCTAAATTTGGGTTAAAAAAAGTATGGTTTAAGGCTGGAAAATTTGGATTAAAAATCTGTTATGAACAACGTGTCAAGTTAGACGTTGAAAGCATGAAAGGAGGGTGCCAAAGTAGCTGTTTTGGGAACCCTATGATGAATGGATTATAAATCCGAAATTAAACCCTAAGTTATGTGTTAATTAAGGGGTTTAATCATGCTGGAATTAGAGACAAGTTTCTGTTTTGAGAAATTTTAAGAAACACATGATTTACGTGTTGAGAAATGGACGTATATGATGAGATAAGTATGAATAAATGATATGTGAATTATGTAATCTGTTAAAATGCAACAATGCATAACAACATGATGAAAAATTTGGGTTAGAGTAATATTTAAGTAAATAATGATAATCTCAAATTTGATATTATTATATGATATCTAAGTTAGCAACTAAGTGCTTAAAATGAGCACCGTTGTATGAAAAATATAAAATATGTTAAAAATGATAAATGGAGGTAATGAACTTCCAAATAATGATTTAATGAAAGATTTTTACATGTATGTAAGTTTATCCTACATAAGGTATTAAAAATAAATAAATGGATGATTGATATGTATAGGCTATGTTGCTAAGTATGAATACCAGACTTGAAAGACAAGTGGGTTAAGTTACATGAACTTATGTAGGTTGGAAAACCTAAGGAATATAAGTATTTGAAGACGATGCAAATAAACGAAATGTTATTTTCATTTATTTAGGCAAAGGTAAGGAAAATAATGGAAGAAAAGGATTATGGCGATCTCAGGTAAGCAAGCGAACTTTCTAAAATGCTATTTTCTTTCTATGTGATTGATATGATTGAAATGTTTATGTTTATGTTTTAATGAATGGGCAAGCACAAGTTTTGAAAATGATGGCTTTAATGAAAAGCCTTAAGTTTTCGAAAATGACGGCTTTAATGAAAAGTTGTAAGTTTTGGAAAAGAATGGCTTTAAGAAAAAGCCTCAAGGTTTGCTTCATGAGAAGCAAACAATACGTTTTAAGATAAGAATTTTATCACAAGTGTTGCCATGGATTGGCAATGCTTTATGTTAATGGATTGAGAAATTTGCTTATGAGTAAGCAAGTTCTTCATGATAATGTTTTCAAAGGATTTCACGTTTTATGTCGATGATTTTTTTAAGAATTTTCTTATAAGTAAGCAAGTTCTTTGTGATGTTGTTTCAAAAGTATTTCATAAGAAAAAGGGAATTTTACCCTTGTTCACAAAGTATCGTCTGTAAATAAGTTTTGAGTTATTTCTACAATAATTTGTGATAAACGATTATGTTTATAAAAGAAAAAGGAAAAGGAAAATTGATTTATGAAAAAGATTTGTTTTGCTAGGTCATGATAATTAAATAATAAATGATGATTTGGATATAGTCCATATATTTTAAAATGATATTCAAAAAGTTTTGATTTCCTTTAGATAAGGAAATCTATGTTGAAAATATCTTAAAAAATATTCATACGAATGTTGTTGAAGGGGATTTAAGGATGACCAACCTCCTATGACGATTTCATAAAATGGTTTGATTTCGGGTTACTAAATGGTATGCAAAAGATTATGCAAGCCCCTTATGTAAAAATGGTATAATAGATAGGTGGACAATAATTTGATTATTAGGGTGGTTGAGAAGGGGTAGCATAATTGTATAATTTTTGTGATCAAAAGGCCCCGAAATGGAAACCAAGAATGTGGCGCCCCAACCCGAGCGTCACATCCTAAGCCTTACCTTGGGATCGTTATTGACTGGTAAACGTGATCAGGATTGTTGCCCTGTCACACGGCGGGTTTTTAACAGATATTTATCTAATTAAATATATTTTCATAGGAGTTTATTTCGTCATAATTACATCTCATGCATAACTGGGTCATTTCCAACCATTCAACATATAGCAAAACATGATGTTCTAGAGACATTTCAACATTCTCCTAAATCAGATGTCACTGCATGTATTAAACATAGTCGTCAACACAAAACATCAACATAATTACATTCATTCAACATGAGTTTTTCTATATCCTAAAACTGTTAATATTTTTCTCTCGCTTTAATGATATTGCCTTTACTCCTTTGCCGAGTCCCTTCTTTCACCTGTTTATGGGTTAGGAAAACGAAAACGTGAGTTGTACACTCAATAAGCAAGCTTTATAAAATATTCAAGCAAAACATTTCAAAAGTAACCTTTTTCAACAAAAACGTTTCTTTCCATTTAGTAGAGACACTTATCAAGTGATCAACTACCTGCGGAGCAGAAATCTTTTATTTATAATCATTATGGAAAGCAACATTATACCCCCTCGGGGATATATAATGATAATGTGATGAATGCATTTGGTCCCTTAGGATGGAGGCTAGCTAGGCGACCATCCGTCCTCATCTTCTCCCATCCGGGGAGGCGCCGCCGGCCCTTGACCTATTTTAGTGACTCGGCTACACCAAAGGGGGATAATCGGTCCACTTATTCCTTTAAGGTGAACCTTATGCATAATGCACATGAATTTATCCATGTCATGCTAGCATGATTTTTCACACATAATATCATAGGACAGAAATTTTCATCAATCAAAAAGCAGTTATATAAATCAATTTTCAATACATAGTAAACTAAAGAATGGACATCCTTAAAAATTTAGAAGTAAATTTAAAATAACATTTGCTAAATCAATAAAAGTAGTTAAAACGTCATTTACAATTATTTCAAAGAAATTTAAAAAATAAAAATTCATTTAGAAAATTGGCTTGCTTACCTTGTTCGTGAGAGCTTTCCGGATTGACTTTTTCTTTTCCTTTACCTATGAAAGAATAACATAATATTCACATAAATTTCATTTTCTTGCATTTATTTAGTTTTCCAACCCATTTTCATAAATAGTCATAACCCGTTTAACTTCTTAGTCGGGTGTACATACATCATATACTTATGTATATCAATCCTTCATTATACCACGTATTTAATTCCCATAGATTAATCTCAAATTTTGAGATTATCAAATCAGCAATATATTACATGTTTTTCCATCTTATTTTTATGCATTTTTGCATATTAGCCCTTCGCATAACTTAGTTATCATTTTATCAATTTCCTTATTTCACATATGTCCATTTCTTACACCTAATTCATGTTTTCCTTAAAATTTTTCAAATCAGAAACTTGGCTTCCAATTCAGCATGATTATACACCTTAATTAACACTTATTTAGAGCATTTTTACGAATTTTT
Source organism: Annona cherimola (assembly GCA_030490835.1). Lineage (NCBI taxonomy): Eukaryota > Viridiplantae > Streptophyta > Magnoliopsida > Magnoliales > Annonaceae > Annona > Annona cherimola. The sequence goes on along the minus strand of CM059972.1, from coordinate 39,474,341 downwards.
AATCCACTAATTTGAAAGTTCCAAAAACAGCAACTTTGATATCTGATTTTCACCCTTTAAACGTCTCTTTTAATATTCCATTCTAAACAAATTTTTAACCACTTGATTCCAGAAATTAATTCCACTTTTCATAACCTAAATTCAAGGTATTTTCACATATTAAAATTCCATATATAAGTTGTTTACAAACAGCAACGTTTTATGTATGTAGTGTACCCATTTACACCACTTTGGATGTCCACCATTAAACCCTCAAAATTCCGATTTTAGGCAGTCCATGCATCGTCCCTTTTCACGTACAAAGTTCCCTACATTTAGGAAATTTTACCCTACAATTTATCCATAATTTATTTGAATCACTTCATATATCATTTTCAACAGTTAAACGTGAATTTCGAGTCTTAAGAGTAACCCTAACTAACCTTCCTTCTACACTTCATAAATCATGCTAAATTTCACATATATTCAACATCAAAACATGAATTATCATGTGATTATATCAATTTAATAAAACAGCAACATTAAACACAAATTTCAGCAAGTTTAGGCTAGTGTGGAAGCTCATACGTCACACTAATCACTTCCTTCTTACATCTAACTCCTAGTTGCATTACTTGTTATTATATTTTCATTAAATACCCTAATTAAAAGAATCATAAATCTTCATTAAAGGATTCATTATGAATCATATTCACATCCCATAAATTTAGTTTGAAACAATAGATTAAAATCATTCAACACAAACATACACTTACTTGTATAGTGTAGCACTCAACTCCATTTCTCAAGCAAGCTTCCTCAACTTAAATACTTCTTTTCTTTCCCCTTTTTCTTCTCTTGTTTTTGGGTTTGAAAGGTGGTGGAAGAGGGGACGTGTGCTGCTACTGGAAATGGGAGCTCAAAATGCTAAAATTTTTCTAAGTCCCCATCTATGCATATGGACGTTCCTCCTTTCTTAAACAACAGCTGGAAATTTCTAGCTAGTGGACCCCACTTGCCACCTCATCTATGCTCATTCCAATGAAATTTTATCCCCTTAGCTGACATGGCAACTTGTGGACCATTTAAATTATTTTTTTCTTAATTAATAATTTGTTAATTATCCAATGCATTTAAGCATCTCAAATCTGTCCACCAGATCACATCCACAATAGCTGTTATTTTCCATATTTTTTTCAACGAAATTTGCAGCTTTTTTATGCATATTTATATACCCTAATACCTAGGCTAATTACTCATGCATTTATAAATTTTTAAAAATTTTAAAAAATCAAATTTCTAGCTGCTTGAACGGTCCTCATTTTTCTGCTCCATTTTTGCTGCCTGTACACGTCCCTGTTTTCAGCAGCTTATCTTATCATTATTTATTATGGTGCAGCTTTATTTAATTATTAATTTAATTACCTAGTAGTGTAGGTCATTTAGGATCATTTTAGCATAATTTAAAAAATTATAAAATTTGCATAAGCTGCTAAACCGTCCACATCATCCAAGAGATATGCTACTGTCCATTTTTCCTTTTTCTCTCAACGGTCCAGATATTCCCCTTTTTAATCCGAATTTTCACATTAATTTAATTTATATTTATCCTCATTAACTCATAGTTGACTTTGGGTATTGATTTTATAAAAAAAATATTTCACAAAATGCCATTATATGGGCTGTTTGGCATTCCCAACTGCCACATCACCCATGCTCCATTAAACTGTTTAATTGAGCATTTAATTATGAGATAATTGCAGGAATTTTTCCATTATTAGTAATTCACAAAATACCCTACAAATTACCTCCTTTTGACATCTCAAATTTGTCTTTATTCATTTGATTATTTTACTCATTTTCAACATAAATGCTAATCACTTTTTGGGTTGAAAAATCAAAACACTAATCCCAATTTCGTGCAAGCTTATTTCCATCATCATTTTCATGATCAAATCCTCCAATAACATTAATCTCATAATTTTAACCGTCCATTTCAAATTTCATCTCAATCCGATTTCCTAGCTCAATTTATGATCATTTTAAGTTTTGAATGGTGATGATCGATTTTCATCGAAATTTTCATAATCTAATTTCCTCATGTCATTAAGCACAAAATTATGTGCTTCTACTTAAATTTTCACCTCAATCCGACTTAAGGGCATCAAGTATGAATTTTCTAATATTTTCTTAACTTGGCTCCATGATTAGCCTCCTTATCTCCATTTGTTTCATTATGGAATTTAATAATTTTTTTTTCATGGCATACTAACATTTATCCATCCTCATTCTATTACTTCAATCATATTATCCCACGTTGTCTGGAATGGATATATTTAAACAACATTCATAACAAATGACCTAGCTGCAACAAGTCATAAAATTTGCAAATAATTCATTTTTAAATATTATTCATACATGAATCAATCAATTGCATATACATGATTTCTACTCCGATTAGGGTTTCACAAAGAAAATGTTAGAAAATATATAGTTTAATTTTGAAAATTCAAAGGTTTTGAACTTCTTTTATAAGGATTTTAAGATGTATTATTTTTCAAACATTTCAAATGTTTATCAAAATGTTTTACTTGAAATATTTCTGAAAGAATTTAAGGAAGGTCATCCTAAAATTAGATTTCAAATGATAACTTGTTTAAAGTGGGTGTGCTCGCTTTACAAGTTGACACAGACTGCGGTCTATGATGTGTTTTTTCAAAATGATTTATTTTAAAAAGACACAAACTTCGGTTTGCGATATTTTTAAGTTATGAATGTAGGCTGAGGTCTGTGACCCCGGTTTTAAAGGACACGGGCTGCGGTCTGTAATACTTTAAACCAAATGGACTGCGTTTCGTCATGATGATGTATGATGCACCAATACAAGGAATAGGCCGGTTGTAGAGCACGGTTGGGATGACCGAGGCCCACTCTACATATGGCCAAGTCGTTAAGGGATGGCAGGAGTGCCAGCGGCGCCCTCCCTGAGATGGAAGCAGGATAAAGGAACAGCCGTCTGGCTAGCGTGCTGTTAAGGATTCTCTTCCAAAAGGTAGCATGATCACTTGCTAAGTGTCACTACTGGATGGGGAGAAATGCATTTGTATACATTTTTCTTTTCAAAAGCATTAATATGAAAAGTTATCATAAATTGGATTTTTATGAGCCACTATGTATAAGTTGTTGGTCCCGAGTTTATGGCAAAACCCAAGAGGGGAGAGGTGAATTGGATTCTTAAAAATTCTTTGGTAAATCAAAACTTAACCCCTTTAAAGTTTTAATCCCCTAGATTGTAACAGATAGAGAGCAATAAGATAATGAAGGCAATAAAGAAAAACAGTAGACAAGATTTATAGTGGTTCGGGCAACCTTTCCCTGCTCCACTCTTCCAAGCTCACACACCCTTGTGACTTGGGTTCCACTATGTATTCTGCGAATACAACTAGAGTCTCCGCTCTCTTATAAATTCTAGCTCTAGGGGGCATATACAACCAGAGCCTCTGTTCTCTTCTAGATTCTAGCTCTAGGGGGCATATACAATCAACACAAGTAGGTGATGAGTTACACTCCAATCACAACTCTACTTGTAACGTCTTGGTTTGAACCACCAAACTCAAACCAAGCACTAAAACAAACAATAATGTGAAAATAAAGAAAATCTACACTTTACTGAGTTGTGTAGCAAGTTTCAGTTTGAGGAAGAATCTGTAGGAGCACCCAATTGAATTTCGTTGGAGCAAACCGCAACTTTGAAGCTTGTTCTTCCTTTGAAAGTGTATAAATCACTCAATTGTAGAGAAAAGCGAATAAAAGCTCTTAGTAGCACTTCTTTCCTCTCTTTAGGCTCTATCTTGTATGTATCCACGTTTTCTTGAGTGTTTATATATAGAGGAGGGAAGATTTTGAACGTTATAGAGTTGGTTGGCGCGTAATAAATGTCCAACGTTCAAAAATTCGAACGTTATATCCCCAAGTTGCAGGTGGAGTCGACTTCGTCTGCGACTTCGCCCAAGTCGCATGCTGGAATCGACTTCGTGTGTGACTTCGGCTGTTCTTCAGCTTCCAAGTCTGTCTTCAGGGTCAACTTGGTTTGAGACTTGGCCTCAAGTCGATCTTGGAGTCGACTTGGGGTGCGACTTGACCTCAAGTCGATCTTGGAGTCGACTTGATGTGCGACTTGGCTATTTCCTTGTGCCAAGTCAGTTTGAACTTCTTTCCTTTTCTTGTCCTTCAATACTAGAAGCTTTTATTTATACTGGATTGGCTTCAAGTCTTGTGAATTTGGAGAACTTGAATCCTGTATGGACGAAATCATTTTTGATTTGGAATGAATTCATGTACCTTACCTTCTTTAAGCTTGTATTAGTCTTCATATACTCAAGTTTGGGAAAACTTGAGTTATCTTCATCTTGAAATGAACTTGTACTTGAGCTTGAGAATCTACCTTATAATGTTGAAGTTGATGACTTTGCCTGCGACTTTAGAAGTTTTGCTGCACAATTTAAGCTTTGAGAGGAAGCCACCACTTCAAGTTGATTCTGGGGTTGACTTCATCTGCGACTTGACCTCAAGTCGCAAGTGGAGTCGACTTCGACTGCGACTTCGGATGTTTTGTCCCCAAAATCAATGCTGGAGAGAAAATGCTGCTTCAAGTCAATACTGGAGTCGACTTCATCTGCGACTTCGGTTGTTTTGTCTCCCAAAATCAACGCTGTCCATAAAGTACCTGTTGAAGTCGCTTGTGGAGTCGACTTCGAGATCGACTTCGCCTAAGTCGAAGTTGGAGTCGACTTAGGGATCGACTTGGGCTGATTTTTCATTCCTTAAAAACATTCATTTATTAGTAATCATATCATACTCAAATTTGTATTTGTTAATTATCAAAACTTATGCTTTGGTCAATTATTTCCAACAATCTCCCCCTTTTTGATGATTGACAAAACTAATTTGAGTTTGTACCTTTAAAAAAAAATCATATTCTTTATACTTTGTTCAAACATAAAACAGGGCATGAAATAACTTCCAAAAACAGAGCATGAAACAGTGTAAACAGATATCAGAGCATAAGTCAAAATTTTCACTTTATCATAATTCATTACAGTGCAAAGTAAAAAGAAACCTATATACAAGCTACCCAACCCAAACAAAACTTTAGAATTTATGTCCTAAAACTCAAAAAAAAAACTCAGCCAAACCTCTATCCTATCTCCCCCTTATTGTCAATCACTCAAAATGAAATTCAATTACCAAAGATTTGGTGAATTGAAAGTTGGAAATGGGATATGAATGTTGGGTAGGTTTGACAGGTCGGACATGGGCAGATGAGTAGAATGATGAAACGAGTGCAGGGGTAGGATCTCTATGAACTGATCCGGAATCAAACGGATCGAGTTTGGGTATGGGCCGATTGCGGTGATGCCCGGATGCCAAATGGTAGTGGATGGTACGAAGCTCACGATCGATATGATCCTGACGTGAATGCATGTCGTGGATGTCATTTTGAACCCCGACTATGTGGCTAGTGAGGCGATCTTCAAGCTGCTCGAGGTGGACTCGAATGGCATGCACAGAGGTTTCCCATGACGGAGGATGTGGTGCAAGATCTAGAATTTGCGACCCATGCGGTGAGCAAGAGCCGTGAGATACAGGAGAGGCTTGCTCCTCAGCCTGTGGCGGAGCTGGTTGGGCTTCAGGAGATGGAGGGGGCTGCTCCCCCTCAGCTTATGCATGTCCTGCTTCTTCTTGAGCCGGCTCTCCCATCCTTTCTCGAATCCGTTCTGCTCTGAACTGCTCCAAATTGATTTTCATCCTTTGGAGCAATGCCTTATTGATGGCATTTGTGGATTTTGGGAGTTCGAAAGGTTCGCCGTCAATGTCCACTGCATAGTGTTCTAGGATCCTCGTGATCCATGTCCCGTAAGGTAAAACTCCTCGTGGGTTATCCTTTCGAGACGCCAAGGCTTCTAAAAATAATCTTGGTAAGCTTACCTTGACTTTATTTGATACATTCCATTAAATCCCAGCTTCTTGTGGATTTAGCTGATTTCTGCCTCCACCTTTAGGGTATATGCAATGTGCAATAAGTAACCTGAGCACCCTAAGTCTGGGAGATAAATCCATATAATGTAAAAACTTAATGCCCGGGTGATATTTGTTACTCTTTGTTAGCTGATTATACATCTGATCCAAGGTTAGATCCTCAGGAAGCTGCCCTTCTTTGTATGGTACATGTAGGATTCTTCCTATTTTCATCAGTGCATTTCCTAGACTTGCTGTTCTCAAAGAACATTTCTACTCCTTTTACATATGTGTTGAAGGAGTTATCATCCAATAAGTAGTAGAATATCCTAGTCAGGTCGGGATATACTCTGTCATCTGCTTTCAACAAACTTGTCCAGCCTTGGAAATCTAACAATTCTTCAATTCCAAATTCATAATCGCTCAAGAACTTAAAGTCTATAATTTTAGGAATGAATACCTTCCGTTCATAAAAGTGCTTATAGAATCTACTATGCTGAAGCTCGGTTTTGAAGTAGGTTGTGGGCATTTTCAGAACTTGCCCTTTTGTGGCTGGAGTTCTTCTTTCTCCAGTATCTAAGCTTTGAGGTTGACTTTCTGACCTCTGAGCTCGAGCTGAGGATGGGGTTGCAGTTTGAAATCTGACCCTTCGACTTGTTGAAGTTGAAGGTTCTTCTCTGGCCCTTTTTGCAGGAGTTCTTTGCCTCCTGGGAATTTCTTCCTCTGTGGCTGATTCCGAAGGTCTAGGTACAGGCCTCAAAGAAGGCTTAGATATCGCTAGTTTGGGAAGTCTGGATTTAGGAGCCATTGAGTTGGGTTATAGAGAGAAAGAGAGAGAGAGTGAGCTAGAGTGAGAGAGAGACAAAGAGACAGAGAGATATCAAAAGAAAATGCAGAGACAGAGAGAGATTGAGCGGGAGAGTGAGAGAGACTGTGAGAGAGGGACAACGAGATAGAGATGGAAAGAGAGGTGAGAGCAATGGAGAGAGAGAGAGAAGAGAGCAGAGACAGAGACAGAGATGGAGAAATGTAGAGAATGGAGAGAGATGAGACAAACAGAGGAGAGAAAAGAGGAACAGAGGAGAGAAAAAGAACGGAGAAGGAAAATAGAGAGAACGCGGAAGGAAAATGAAGGAGACGAACCTGGACGCGGAGGGAAAAATGAAGGAGAGAGGGAGAGTACAGAGAGAGAGCTGTGCGCGGGAAAATGACAGGAAGAAGGAGGAGGAGGAGGAGAAGAAGGAGAAGGAGAAGACGGACGATCGCGCCGAAGTCGACTTCACATCTCCCAAGTCGACTTCACTGGAGTCGACTTGGCTTCCCCGGAGTCGACTTGACTCATCGATTTTGACCTTTTTCAGATTTGATTTTCCTGTATAATTTTCCCTAATTTAATTCAATCATCCCCATTTCATTTCAAATTTTGTAAAATGATTCCTTTGCTAAGGGCTTAGTAAATATATCAGCAATTTGATCCTCAGTTTTCACATATTCTAAACAAACATCATGATTTTCAACATGTTCTCGAATAAAATGATGTCTTACATCTATATGCTTGGTTCTTGAATGCAATACAAGATTTTTTGTCAAACATATGACACTTGTGTTATCACATCTGATAGGAATATTATAATAATCAATGCCATAGTCTTTCAATTGTTGTTTCATCCAAAGTAGTTGGCCACAACAGCTTCCGGCGACTATATATTCGGCTTCTGCTGTAGATAGAGCAACACTAGTTTGTTTCCTTGAATACCATGAAACCAAAATATTTCCAAGAAATTGACAGGTTCCACTAGTACTTTTTCTATCTACTTTGTAGCCGGCAAAATCCGCATCGAGTAGTCGATTAAGTCAAATGTTGACCCCTTTGGATACCATAGTCCAAGATTAGTGGTATTTATCAAATATTTAAAAATTCTTTTTACAGCCAATAAATGTGATTCTTTAGGGCATGCTTGGAATCTAGAACACATACAAACACTGAAAAGAATGTCTGGTCTAGAAGCAGTTAAATACAACAATGATCCTATCATACTTCCATAAAGCTTTTTATCGATACATTTACCATTATCATTCGTGTCGATCTTGATTGTTGAACTCATTGGAGTATTTGCTCCTTTAGTAGTTTGCATTCCAAATTTCTTTAGCATTTCTTTGACGTACTTGGACTGATTTAAGAATATTCCTTCGCTTTGTTGCTTGATTTGCAGTCCAAGGAAGAAATTTAGTTCTCCCATCATGCTCATTTCAAATTCGCTCTGCATGATCTTAGAAAATTCTTGGCAAGAAGTTTCATCAGTAGCACTAAATATTATATCATCTACATAGATTTGCACAATTAAAATATTTTTACTTTTATATTTGATGAATAATATAGTATCAACTTTCCCTCTTTGAAATTCATGATCAATCAAAAATCTATTTAACCTTTCATACCAAGCTCTCGATATAATGCTTTGGTCAACTTATAAACATATTTTGATTGATCCTTTTCTTCAAATCCAGGGGATTGTTCAACATATACTTCTTCATTCAAGTATCCATTCAAAAATGCGCTTTTCACATCCATTTGAAACAATTTGAAACTCATGTGAGAAGCAAACGCTAGTAAGATGCGTAGGGCTTCTAATCTAGCCACAGGTGCATATGATTCTTCAAAATCAATCCCTTCTTCCTGGGAATACCCTTTGGCTACTAGTCTAGCTTTGTTTCTAATTACAAGTCCGCTTTCGTCCAATTTGTTCCTAAATACCCATTTGGTACCAATAATGGTATAATCATTTGATCTAGGAACTAAATGCCATACATTGTTTCTTTCAAATTGATTTAGCTCTTCTTGCATTGTAATAACCCAGTTTTCATTATTAAGAGCTTGTTCAATGGTGGTTGGTTCAATTTTTGACACAAATGCATATTGTCCACAAATATTTTGTTTTGATCTCCTAGTTTTTACTCCTTCATAAATATTTCCAATGACTTGCTCAATTGGATGGGCATTTTTGAATTTTAAATCAATTGGAGGTTTGTAGGAATCATTACCTTCACTTACCTCTTCCTCCATGGAGTTTTCCGGCTTGAGCTCGGTTTTCTTTTGTTGTTCTTGTTGTTTTGCTCTTGTATCATCTGCGTCACTTAGTTCATCCTCCTTTTTTGGAGTTTGGTTAAATTCATCAAAAAAAACATCTATTGATTCTTCTATTGTTTTATTTCTTTTGTTGAAAATTCTATATGCTTTGCGATTTGATGAGTAACCCATGAAAATAGCTTCATTGCTTTTGGCATCTAGTTTTCCCAAATTTGTTTTTCCATTATTTAACACATAACAAATACATCTAAAAGTATAGAAATATGATATGTTTGGTTTCCTGCCTTTCCAAAGTTCATATGGGGTCTTTTTCAATATTGCTCTATTGGTAACTCGGTTTAATACATGACAAGCTGTACTTACAGCTTCACCCCAAAATCTCTTGGACAATTTACTCTCATTTAGCATGGTCCTAGCCATTTCTTGTATAGTCCGATTTTTCCTTTCAACAACTCCATTTTGTTGAGGAGTTCGTGGTGCAGAAAATGTATGGTGAATTCCTTTTTCTTTGCAAAATTCTATGAATTGACTATTTTCAAATTCACCACCATGGTCACCTCTAATGGAAATGATTGAACTTTGTTTTTCATTTTGCACCAAATTTGAAAACGAGACAAACATCGAAAATGTTTCATCTTTGCTAGCTAAGAGTATAATCCAAGTAAATCTAGAAAAATCATCCACAATTACATACACATACTTTTTCCCACCAAGAGTTAAAATGTCTGATGGTCCATAAAGATCCATATGTAGCAATTCAAGTGGTCTAGTTGTTGAAATTTTTTGTTTGGTCGAAAATGGCATTTTTGGTTGTTTAGATAGTTGACAGGCTTTACAAATCTTATATTTGTCATATTTGAGCTTGGGTAAGCCTTGTACCAAATTCTTTTTCCATAATGTTTTAATATTTGACATATTTATATGTCCAAGCCTTGTATGCCATTTCCATGGATCATTTTCTATGGCTATTAGATATTTTCCTTCTAGGTCATCAAGGCAAACCAAATATACATTTCCATGTATTTTGCCACTAAATATTATGTGCTCATCATCATCAATAACGTTACATATAGAGGATTCAAATACAACTTTATATCCTTTATCACATAATTGACTAATACTCATTAGGTTGTGTTTGAGTCCTTCAACAAATAGAACATTTTCAATACATGCATTTGAAGTACCATAGACATTTCCTTTACCTTTTATTTTACCTTTTTCATTATTTTCGAAAGCTACTGTTCCTTCATTGCATGGGTTGATCTTGTGAAATAGTCCTTTTTTTCCTGTCATGTCTTGAGCAACCACTATCCATAAACCATACGTTATTGGCCTTAGCTTTAAGACAAACCTGCAAAAATTAATTTGAGTGGAGCTCATCCTTTTGGTACCCATTTTATGGGTCCGTTTGGGTTAGTTATCCTTTGGAGTTTATGCTGGTCTACTTTTGAAGCCATAAATCTAATGCTTTTCGGCATCCAAACCAATTTAGCACCAAGGTTTTGCAATTTTCTTAATTTACATTGATAGACCTTGTGTCCTAACTTGTTGCAAAAATTACAAGCTCCCGAAAGTCTAGAAATAGGGAGCCACTTGGTAATTTGTTCCTCGGTTGGTCTTTTGGTCCAAACTACTTGATTTATCTTAGGATTAGTATGAACAGGTTTGGCGTTGTTTCTTGGAGCATTAGATTTCTTTTGTTCAAATGTATTATACCCCAGTCCTTTCTTGCAAGTTTGGGTTGTCATTTTTAAGAATATTCTCACATTTTCTCCTGGATTAGAAAACTTGGCAAGTGATTCATTTAATGATTCATTTTCGTTTTTGAGTTTCTCTAACTCAACTTCCAAGGTATTCATTTTATTTTTCAATTTATCTAATTTTTCAGCAAGTTTACCATTTACAATTATTATTGCATCACATTGTCTTTTCTTTATTGTAAACTTGTTTCTTAATTTCTTTATTTCTTCATATAATGAATCATAGGCTTGTTGAAGTTCTTCTAATTCAGCACATTTGAGACATTTATTTGTAGAAAAATTTGAAAAAGATTTTTGTTTGGAGGTTACCTCTTGACTACTTGTGTAGTTCGTTGAAGTAGCTTGATCCTCCAAGATTTCCGTGGCTGCAAAGCATATGTCAGAATTTTCTATGCAACAAATTCTTGCGCAATCTGGTTCACATTCTTCACTTGAAGAGCTACTTGTTGTAGATTCTTTTTCATTCACATACATGCCTCTTCCTTTGTTTCTTTGAAATTTTCTGTTGTCGCCTCGATCTTTTCTTTGCTCCTTTGCTTTATTTTCTTCGGCGTTGGACGTTGGGAATTGGGCTTGCATGTGCCCCGAACCGCCACATCGGTAACATTTTGTTGTTTCTTTCTTTTTCTCTTTGGTATTTTTTTCTTTAAAGTTTATGAAATTTCTACCTTTCCTTACAAACTTTCTGAATCGTTTTGTAAGTAAGGCAATTTCATCGTCATTTTGAGAAGATGAGGTGGTGTCGTCCAAGTTTTTGCGGCTCTCAAGGCAATGGCTCTTTTGCCTTTGTGGTGATCTTCGTTTCTTTTCTTGATCAGCTCATATGACATCAGGGAGCTAATAAGATCTTCGAATTTCAACGTGTTTAGATCCTTGGCTTCTTCTATTGCCGTGATTTTTGGAGTCCATGATTCGGGTAGTGCCCTCAGAATCTTCATGACCTGCTCAGATTCTGAAATTTTTTTTCCTAGTCCTTTCAAGGCGTTAGTAATCTTGGAAAATATAGCAAACATTTCAAAAATATTTTCAGTTTCTAACATCCTAAAGTTTTCCAATTCTCCAATCAAAATATTTCTCCTTGTTCCTTGGACTTGAGAAGTTCCTTCATAGATAGATGTTAGTGTATCCCATATCTCTTTGGCAATTAAACAAGAGGATACTCTATCATATTCGGAAGCTGTAAGAGCACAAAATAATCAATTCATAGCCTTAGCATTGCTCTTTACAATTTTAACTTCCTCATCGGTCCATTTGGAAGCTCTTTCATCAATAGACAAAGTCATACCGTCTTGGATTGCAAACCAAGAGTCCATATCTGTAGCCATGATGAGTTGTTTCATACATAGCTTCCAATATCCAAAATTGTTCCCATCAAACAATGGTGGCCTAGTAAAGGATTAGCCTTCGAAAAATGCGGAAACGGAAGTGGATTGGGATGCCATATCAATAGATCTCTTTGGTAAAACTCAAAGACCTACTCTGATACCACTTGTTGGTCCCGAGTTTTTGGCAAAATCCAAGAGGGGAGGGGTGAATTGGGTTCTTAAAAATTCTTTGGTAAATCAAAACTTAACCCCTTTAAAGTTTTAATCCCCTAGATTGTAACAGATAGAGAGCAATAAGATAATGAAGGCAATAAAGAAAAACAGTAGACAAGATTTATAGTGGTTCGGGCAACCTTTCCGTACTCCACTCTTCCAAGCTCACACACCCTTGTGAATTGGGTTCCACTATGTATTCCGCGAATACAACTAGAGTCTCCGCTCTCTTCTAGATTCTAGCTCTAGGGGGCATATACAATCAACACAAGTAGGTGACGAGTTACACTCTAATCACAACTTTACTTGCAATGTCTTAGTTTGAACCACCAAACTCAAACCAAGCACTAAAACAAACAATAATGTGAAAATAAAGGAAATCTACACTTTACTGAGTTGTCTAGCAAGTTTCAGTTTGAGGAAGAATCTGTAGGAGCACGCAATTGAATTTCGTTGGAGCAAACCGCAACTTTGAAGCTTGTTCTTCCTTTGAAAGTGTATAGATCACTCAATTTTAGAGAAAAGCGAATAAAAGCTCTTAGTAGCACTTCTTTCCTCTCTTTAGGCTCTATCTTGTATGTATCCACATTTTCTTGAGTGTCTATATATAGAGGAGGGAAGATTTTGAACGTTATAGAGTTGGTTGACGCGTAATAAATGTCCAACGTTCAAAAATTCGAACCTTATATCCCCAAGTCACAGGTGGAGTCGACTTCGTCTGCGACTTCGCCCAAGTCGCATGCTGGAGTCGACTTCGTGTGCGACTTCGGCTGTTCTTCAACTTCCAAGTCTGTCTTCAGGGTCGACTTGGTTTGAGACTTGGCCTCAAGTCGATCTTGGAGTCGACTTGGGGTGCGACTTGACCTCAAGAGATCGACTTGATGTGCGACTTGGCTATTTCCTTGTGCCAAGTCAGTTTGATTTATCTCTTGCTTGCTTGACTTCTTTCCTTTTCTTGTCCTTCAATACTAGAAGCTTTTATTTGTACTAGATTCGCCAACTTCGTGTTGGCTTGGAACCTCTGTTTCCACCTCTTTTCCCTTATTTTTCCTTACTCCTGCTCTTGTTTCCACCATTATTTTAAATCTGAATATATAACAAACACTTTTTATTTTCAATTAGTATTAAATCATTATAGACGCATTTCAGTAATATCCATCACAAAATCGTTGCATATGCATTTCAGTTTCATTCAATATTAATTCATTGCATATGCATCTCATCATCACATAGTCACAATTATTTCATTCAATCACCACATAACACACCATTCAGCTCATGTTCATTCATTCATGCACATCTAGAACATTAGAAGTTTAGCATAGCAACACATCCATTCATATACATCATATTCACAATCAGTACATACCAAAAGTAAGTCACACTTCTATACAGATTCAGCTTAGCATGCATATTTCACACCTGCATGCATGTTAGTTCACCAAACACAACCATAGAGTCATCCACCCATAATTATACATATACCACACTTATATATACAAAACCGTTTAAATAAAAACAAAGCAAACAAGTTTATCGTCCTCCTGGACCTCTCCCTCGACGCCTACGTCTACGTGGAACTTGTGAGGGTGCCTCTGTGATAGTGCTAGTGTCGGACCATGCCTGAACCTCCTCGTCACTATCATCATCATCCTCATCATTTTCCTCAAACTCCACTATTTCTTCCTCGACTTCCTCCTCTCCTTCCTCATTTGTTTCTTCTTCCTCCTCATCTTCTTCGTCAAATGGTTCGAGGAATTCCATCGGGTCATCATCATCATTGACAACCTCATCAGGTTTAGGGCCAACAGGCACCTCGATGACTCCTTCGACACAACACCTTCTTATATAAAGAGCCATGTCCACTTCCCGTTGATGGATTTTCTCCCACGATGCTCCATATCGAAACTGAATACACCAATTCATAAATCGGTACCATGGACCAGCATCGGGAGGTGTAGGTGCTCGAGTCTTATCCCAGAAGCTCTGTAGATCTTGCGGACCTACTCTATCAGTCGGAACAGGGGGATCCCGAGGAATGCCAAGATAAGTGCCCGATAACACTCGTGCCCGGGGTTTAAAACTGGAGGGCTCTCCTAAGTCTTGTTCATGTTGACTGGAAGTGTCGTAGTAACTTCCTTGAGTGTGACCCTGAGTGCGTATTGGTGAAAATCTAGGGGGGACTGATGGAAACGGTTCATCGTCGGTCTGTGATTCCCACCATTGATTCATATTTTCTTCTCTTCTCTGTCTCCTATTCTCCTCCTCTCTTTCCTTTCTTAACTCTTCCGCACTCATCGTTCTTTTCCCTCTATCTGCCATCTGTATAAACATAGCAATCAAATTGCATTGCAACAACATAATTCATTATCATATGGCATGCATTTCATCATATCATGAGCATACCTATTCATCATATGAGCATATCCATTTCCTCATCTAACATGCATTTCATCATGTTATGATCATGCATAAGCATCATTTAATCATGTCTAATTCATCGCATAATCATTGTTAATCATGTATATTTCTTCATATTTTGTCAACTTTCCTATACTTAGAAATTTTCCACACCTATTTACCAATCCATGCTCTGATACCAAGCTCTGTGGCGCCCCAAACCCGAGCTTTACATCCTAGCCCTTACCTCAAGATCGAATTGATTGGTAAATGTGACAGGATTGTTGCCCTGTCATACGGCGGGATTTATCGGATATTTATCCTGTAATTGTGGTCATAAAACACTTCATATTCTGATAAATTCATTATCTTACATTTCTAAGATATTTGGAACCATTCATTTCATACAAACATGCTGTTTAGTGACATTTCATTTTATTTTTTTCTAAATCAGATGTCTTTGCATATATAAAGCATAGTCATCCATACAAAGCATTCGAATAGTTGACATCTATTCAACATAAAACATTTCATATAATTTACAATCATTTCACATAATTGCATAACATGACTTTCTCCATGAATTCCTTATGTCGGTGCTAGCTCCTTTGCCATATCCTGTCCATCACCTGTCTTTTGGTTTGGAAAACGAAAACGTGAGTCGAAACTCAATAAGCAAGCTATTTTCATTTTTCAGGCAATTCATTTCGGGCAATATTTTTCATTTCAAATCAACTTGGAAAGCATCTTATACCTTATCTAAAGGTATATCTTGAAAACATGAAATCCTGTACCCATCACGGGTCTCATATGCATAATTCCATATGAAAAATATGAACATGATCATCATATCTCCCTTAGGATGGAAGCTAGCCAGGCGACCATCCGTCACATAACTCCCATTTCAGAGAGGGCGCCGCCGGCCATCGGCCTATTACAAGCGACTTGGTCACACCAAGGGGAGACAACCGGTCCGCTTATACCCTTCAAGTGGACCTCATATCCTGTGCACATGAACTTTTCATAAATCCATCTTTTACATGCTAGCATGATTTTCAATCATAAACATTAAATCACAAAGCAGTTATAAAAGAAACATTTCATAATCATTGCATTTGAAATAAACATCATTTCAACACCATTTAGCAAAGGGATGGCCATCCTTAAACCCATTAGAAACAATTTCATAGTTTCATCAAACAATTTAGAATACAAATTACATTTATGGAAACAATTTTAAAAAGCAAAAATCATTTAGAAAATTTGCTTGCTTACCTGAACTTCTTAACTTTCCTCTGTCACTTTCTCTTTGCCTTTGCCTACATGAAAATAGTATGAATTTTCTTACATTTCCTTTTCTCATATTTTACTTAGTTTTCCAACCCATTCCATATACACACATCATTTATTTGACCTCATAAGTCATCATACACATACATGGCTCATTAAGCACATATTAGCACCTTTTACACACATTCGGCTATTATACATCTAGCATATATATATATAACCCTAAAATTAGGGTATTCATTCCAATATCATAAAATTCATTTCATACACATTATTCATAGCTTCATTAAGCTTACTTTATCATTTTTCCATTTTTTCCAATATACACATATGAGTGTACATAGCAACGCCTTAGCTTCATAAATCAAGTCCTTTTGGATTAATGTCATATTATTTCAAACAGATCCATATACATGGAATTCATCTCATTTTCATGCATTTTTTCATAAAATCATTTTTCATAGGTCATTCATCACCCGTTTACCATTATCTCATCACATAAGCTCATTTAGCACTTAAACATAATGCATTTCATAAAATTTCCTAACTCAGAAATTTTAACCATTTTTTAGCGGGTTAATTAAAATTTAATACCACTTTTCTTAAGGTATTTTCATGGGGTTTAAAATCCATTCTTCATAGGTTCCCATAACAGCAAGTTTGGAACCCGTTTGGAACCCGTTTAATGTGTCTTTTGACACATAATTATGGGCAGCCCTAAAATCCGAATTTTCCAGAAATTAAATCCATTTTCTCAACCCATTTTCTAGGTTTTAACACATATTCAACATTCATTCATTTCCATTTCCCAAAACAGCGGGTAACCCACACGTTTTGAGACCCGTTTCCACTCCATACATGCATTATTTCAAAAATTCACAAAAATCAGATTTAGGGTTTATTTTTCCAAAATATTTTGGGCATCCATCATACCTTAAATATAGGGTATTTTACCCTACATAGCATACATAAAACATGCAAGTCCATTTCCATAACATATTTAACCCAAAAATTAAGAAATTAGGTCAAAATCCATACTTTGCATTCCATAACTTCAAAATTTCATCACTTAAGCATAAACCCTCATATTTTTGGCATAAATACATGATTAATAGCTTACTCAAATCATCAAATCCAAACAGCAACTTATCTTGTAGATTTAAGGTTTAACAACTTGGATTTTTCATCTCTTATGCATGCATAACTCCATTTCCATTAACTTTAGCTTAAAAATTCATGATTAAAACTTAATACCCAATACCTATTCATGCAAAGGCATGTTAAAACATAATTTTACAGATTATTTAAGCATGCTTTTCATTTCTAAGTTTTGAGTTTAAGAACTCAAGTTAAACAACCCAAAATCATCACATACTTACTTGGTTTTGTAGCAAATCAAATCTTAGCAACTTGAAGTAATTTCTTCTTCAAATTTCCTCCCTTTTTCCCTTGCTTTTCTCCTCTATTTTTCTGGAAAAATTCGTGAGTTGCAGCTGGTTCCCTTGGACGTTTCAGCACTTAGAATATTTTCTCCAATTTCATCTCTACGTAATGTGAAATGTACTTATACATGTTGCTGGAATTTTTCCAGCAGTGGGGCCCACTTGTGCTGCAATTCCACCCCCATTCAATGCTCCCTTATCTACCATATGAGGTGGGTGAATATGGGCAAGTAAAATGCATTTTTACTTTTTACCAAAAATCATAAAATCTGCATCATTTGACCAAAATCTGCTTTGCCAATTCACGCCCAAACCTGTCCAGATTTTTGCATCCCATTTTTCGTTTTTATTTCATGTATAAATGTGGGTAATTTATGCTCCTAATTACCCTTTAATTCCTCCATAAATTTGGTGTTAAGAAAAATTAATAAAATAGCTAAAACTGCCATTTTTCTGCACATTATTTCACCCACAATGCAATTCATGTTTCAGCAGCATATTCCTCCCTTTTTGCATTTTTTAATTGCTGAAACTCTCCATTATTGCTTGCATAATTCATGTACTTTCATCTCAGCAACATGTGGCATTTTTTAAAAAATAAAAAAAATCAATTTGGGCAGCCCCAAAGCCCTTGGACGTCCATGTCTTGCCAACCTAGCTATGCTCCCATAGCTTCATCATTTTAGGCATTAAATTGTTAGATAATTCATGGAATTATGTATTTTATTTAAATGAATAAATTCCCTCCAAAAATCCCTACAATGGACACCTCACGTTCCCTTTTGCATCAAGCATTTATGTATGGTACTCCATCATTAATGCTTTGGTGCTTTTGTGGAGCATGGGTCAAACTTGTCCACCTTTTTCAATGCAGACATTTTCCCAATATTCCATGCTTAATCCAAACCATCCAAAATAATTATCTCACCATTTCATTCAACCGTTTCAAATTTCAACTCAATCCGAGTTTTCTAGCTCCCGATATAGCCGTTTAAAGTTGACGGTTGAAATGAACTTATACTTAAAAATTCATAATTCTCATTTCATAAAAAAATTTCATAATATTTTCATTCCATAATACCAAGTCCATCATTAACAATTTCCATGTCAAATTTCACTTGAATCCGCCTTATAGGCGTTGAGTTATGAATTTTTCAATATTTTCCTTCACACTTGTCAATTTTCATCTTTATTTCCATAATTCATTTTAAATAATAGAAATTGATTTTTCATGATATAATTGCACATTTAAAATCATAAATAATTCATTCTAAACCCATTGCCTCATTTAGGCTCAAAATCATTAATCACATCATTAATGTTAATCCATAACCCCAATTGGCATAATTAGCAACAATCATAAAATACCTTCATAATTCCATAATTCATAAATAATCATCTAATACATGTTCAATGCATACATATGGCCTACTTGGGTTAGGATTTCACATTTTTACAAATAACATTTCCATACCCAAAGTGCCCTTGGACGTCCATACATATGCCACATAACCTATGCTCCATTTGAGCTAAAATATTAGGCATTAAAACATTGCATTTAATCCTTGAATTTTTCATGGATTTGACCATTAAATACATCTAAAAATATTCAGCTCCATGCACCATAATTTGACACCTTGCATAGCATTAAAACAAGTCATTTATCTCAAATGCTTTTTATTAAATGCTATGGTAGCCTAGGGTACACAAAGTCAATGCTAGGTACCTTTTTCCAATTAAATAATTTTTCATACTAATTAGCTTAATATAATCTACTCATACCATAGATTTCATAATTTTATTCAATCGTTTCAAATTTCATCTCAAACCGACGTTTCTACGTCAAGTTATGAGTTTTGAAAATAACCTTAGAGTGTGAGATTAAAAACAAATAATTATCACCTTAATCTCATCACTTTGGCCTTAATCCAATCCATACATAATTTTGAGCCCAAAATCATGAGTTTGTGTTTCAAATTTCATCTCATTTCGCCTTATAGACGTCAAGTTATGAATTTTCTATAATTTTCAACATAACTCCATAATTTCCATTTTAATCTCTATTAATTAAACCATGGAAATTAAAATAAATATTCATACTACATTAGCATATACTAATCCTCCTTAAGCTCCTTTAGTCATCTTGACTCATATTGGGCTTTGGTGAGTAATCTTAATCACCACTCTTAATTGCAAACCCTAATTGCAAAATTCAACAATTCATAAAAATCATTCAAAAATCAATCAATTCACACATAACTCATAATTACACCTTAAATGCAATTATATGAGTCCTACTTGGGTCTGGGTATTACAAACGTAAAGTTTACAATCATCCTAAAGAAGGGGAATAAAAAAAATGAAGAATGAGAAGAAGAAGAGATGAAACCCAATAGATTTGCAGTGGAAAGCTTAGTCTCCTCTTGATAGCTCTTTGCTTTGAAGACTAAGTTTTTCTCCCCCTTTCTTAGCAACCACGAGCCCTAGAAGTTCCTCTCTTGAAACCTTAAAAGAGGAATGTATAACCCCTTGCATTTGGAGCTTCACACGTGTGAAATTTTCACACATAGCCTTCGTGTAAATAGCATGGCGATGCAATTTCTTAAGGCAGTGAATCTGGTGTCCACGTCCACCACTTTGTTGGTGCGATATTCACAGTTGACAGCTTCAAGTGATTTCTGATTCATTTTATCCACTTTTTGCCTTAAGTTTTTGCATGAGAATTGTCCTCCTTTTCATACAACACAAAGTAAAATAAATAAATGCATTCTTAAATGATAAAAGTGAAATAAAACAACCAAAATGAGATGAATTTTAATTCGATGCAACATAAGATACATGAAAACAACACAGGATGCAAGAATTACATGAATGATGAAAATTAATACAAAGCCTATGCAAATTTACATATTTTCTTGAACTAATATTCAAACTAAGTGCAAAATAAGTGTTGATAACTCTATTTTCTTAGAGTTGTCACCTACTCATCATTAGGGATGTTAATAGTCATGGTCAACCTGTCAACCCGCTCGTCCAACCCGTTTATAAATGAATTTGAATTGGAATTTTGGAACATATGAGTTATGATCCATCAACCTGTTGAAATATTTAATTAAATAAACGGATTAGGGTTGAGATTTTATAACTCGCCGACCCATTTAGTAACTCATTAAAGTTTTATATATAAATGTTAGCCCTTTGGTTAGTTTCTCTTGCTAAGTATTCCTCTCATTACCTAATTTTTATTTTTCCATTGCTATCCTAATTTCATTTTCTTGTTACTGCCTTATTTTCATGTTTCCTGCACCTAAAATACTCTCTTGCCTCTCTTTTCAAGTTCGTCGTCTACTAGAGCCTAGGCCTTAAGGTCGTTTGTGTGAAACCCCAACCTATGTAGGAGTCAATGGGATGCATTGAACATATATACATGATTTATATGTGATTTAAATGAATTTTGAATGATTTATGGATGATTTTATGATTTAATGCTATTTTACAATTAGGGTTTAATTAGGAATAATGATTAAAAATTTAATCGCCGGAGCCCAAAGTGAGTCGGTATGACCCGATGGGCTTAATGAGGATTTAAAGGGGACAAGGTGTCATGAATAATCATGTTAATAATCATGATTTAATTTATGGAGATTAAAGTGTAATTATGGAATTAAGATGAAAAATGATAGAAAATTCATAACTTGAAGCCTACAAGGTAGATTTCGATGAAATTTGAAAGGTAAGCTCACGACGGGTGGGCCCAATCTTATGAATGGATTGGATTAAGGGAATCATGATAAGATAGGATGATAATTAATTATTTTTATCCCCAAATCCAAAAGATAAATTCAAGTGGTCATAACTTGAGTTAGAAACGTCGGTTTGAGACGAAATTTGAAACGATGGAATAAAATTATGAAATCTATGATATGAATAGAATGGATTAAGCTAATTATCATGAGAAGTTTCTTTCTTATTGAGCAAGTAAGAGATTACTTGAGAGCAAGTAAGAGATTACTTAAGAGCTAAGCAATGAGGGCAACTAGGGAAAAGTGAAAATAGAATTTACTAAAAATTCCCTAGGGGGTTACTTAAGCACCAAGAAAAGTGACTTATAAAAAGAAAAAAAGGAGAGCAAGCTGCTGTACGTCCCAACAGGGGGGAGAAGGAGAGAGAGAAGGAGAGAGAGAAAGAGGAGAAGAGAGAAGAGAGAAAAAAGGGAGAAAAAAAAGGATTTTCTCCAAGGGCAGCAGCTAGGGCACGTCCAAACCCAGCAAGGAAGAGGAGAAAATAGGAGGAAAAGGAGAAGGAAAAGAGGAAGGCAAGGCTTGGTAGCAGCTCGGGAAGCTCAGGGCAAAGAATCGACGAAATCGGGTAAGTACCCATTAAGTTTAAGCCTTCCAACTTCCAAGTTTTCTTCTTGATATTGGAATCATGATTTTGAATCATAATAAACCTCTAAAGAAATATTAATAACATTATGTAATTAAGTATTGATTGAGGGTTTTGCATATGTATTGAAAAGAGATGCAAATATCAAAACCTAGAAGAAATGAGGCAGAAATATAAAATATGGAAGAAATAGTTAATAAACTATTTTTAGCATAAAATTTTTTGGAAAACTTAATTATGGGGCTATTAAGGAAATAACCAATTTTCAGCCTTAAAAGGATAAGCACATTGCAAATTACAAATCTGGGAAAATCAACCTGAACAGGGATTGCACGGGTGTCAGGATCAGCTGCACCAAATTATTTTTAATACTTTTTATAAAAGGAATTTTGGGATGAAACTTTTACATGAAATTATAATATATATTGAATATCACACGAAAAAAATAAAAAATTAGGTTTTGATGGGTATAAATATACCCAATAATTTTTTGTGCTTAAAAATACCAAAATAAATATAAATTCTTAATTTTTTGTGCTTAAAAATATTATTTTTGTTAATTAATGTAGTTATTAAGGTATGATATAATTTAAGATCAAAATACTTGATTTGATATTAATTCAAGATTTTGAGAATTCAGTGTGCCTGAATTCAGCATTATGGACAACTTAAGGAATAAATCAAGATAAATGTTAAATTCCAGATTTTTTGCGATGGAATTTGACTTATAATGGGATATAAATCATGATTTAATATAATTCATATGATGATTTTTGAATAAGCTGCTGATTTTATAAGATGTGGAACTTAGGGTTTCATATATAACCTGATTTTTTTCCATTTTTATGTTTAAAATGGTGGGGAAATGAGATTAAATGATTTATGAAAGTTATTGAGGGTAAAATATCCTAGGTTTAGGGTATTATTGATGCCAAAAAGGATTTGCGAAGTTAAGCCCCAAATCTGATTTTATGGATTTTATGAACCAATGTCTAAATGAAGTGAAAACGGGACCCGAAACGGGGTAAACAAGTTGCTGTTTTGAGAAATGTCTATTTATGAATGATAAATATATGTTAATACCCTAGATTCAAATTAAGAAAAGTGGGGTTATTTTCTGAAAATTCGGATTCATAAAACTACTTAGGGTTATGTGTCAAAAGACACGTTAAACGTGTGAAAAATGGGTTCTAAAGTTGCGGTTTTGGAAATCTATGATTAGTGGAGTTAAATTCCATAAAAATACCCTAAGTACAGTGGTAATTAAGGATAATTATCATGCTAAAATTTGGATTAAATTTCTGAATTAGGAAATTTTACAAAATATATCATGTATGCGTTGCCAAATGGGCATATGTGAAGGGATAGATATGCAAAGATGATAAACGACTTGTGAAATGTGATTTTGTGCAAAAATGCATGAATATATGATAAATTTCATGATTATATATCTTTTTAGAGTGCATAATGATTAATTTCAAATTTTGGAATTAATTTATGAAGTTTAGGGCGATAACATGTGCTTAAAATGAGCACCGATGTGTGAATTTTGAAAAATAAATGATAAATGATAAATGAAGGTTAATGAACCTAAAAATAATAATTATTGGATGATTATTATGTGATTGAATAATTACCCTACTTAGGGGACTAAATGTGATTGTAATAGCCCATGTAGTGCACAAGTATGTGCTATACGGGCATAACGACTTGAGTAGTCGAAGGAATTATGTATGCTAATAAAAATGGGTTAGAAAACTGAGTTGAATGCAAGCAAAGGAAATATATGAATGTTATATCATTCTTATATGTATAGGCAAAGGCAAAGGGATAAGCGAAATGGAAAGCTAAGCAAGTGAGGTAAGCAAGCAGCTTTCTAAATGATTTTGGTTTTCATTACAAAGTATTTAAGGATGATCATTCCTTTATCTCAATGTGTTATGAAGTATTATTTCAATTATGATGATGAATTGCTTGCTGTTTCACAATTGTTCATGAAAAGTAATGATGTATGGATTTGAAATGATGTTTCATTGAAATAATGTTTAGAAGGGATGGTGCAAAGAATTCTCTACAGGAGAATGACAAGATCCATGTGTAAGGAGGTATATAATGCCAGGGTAACTAAAAGATATGCATGGAATGGAAATCAAGTAGGCTAGTCGAGGTAGTAAGTGGACAAGGAGTCCCCCTTGACGTTGCCAAGTTGGTAGGTCCGGCTCTAAGGATGGAAAGGATCATGTCATGGAAAAAGGTTTCCCGTGCTAGCATACTCTCACATGAAGGATAACGTCATAAATGAAAATGATGAATTTGCACATCCAAAGTTTATGAAATGTTTATGAAATATGTACGAATGATTTATGAAAAGGTTTTTGCTCCACAGGTAGTTGATCACTTGATAAGTGTCTCTACTGAAGGGAGAAAATGCTTTTAAATAAATATGCCTTCAAAATGAATTGCCTATAAAATATAAACAGCTTGCTTATTGAGTTTCGACTCACGATTTCGTTTTCCAAACCCATAGACAGGTGAAAGAAGAGACCTGGCAAAGGAGCAGGAGCTATCCATTGAAGAAATGAGAAAAACATTATAAGTTTTATGTTTATGAAAAACTTATGTTGAATGATTGTAAATTTACTTTGACGTTTTATGTTGACAACTTTGGATGATACATGCAGTGATATCTGATTTATGAGATGTTTTGAAATATATTATGAAAATTATGTCTAGTATGACATTATTGGATGGAAATGAACTAATTATGCATGAAATGAGAAATGGAAGGAAAATAATTTCCTATAAAAATATATGTAATTGGATAAATATCCGTTAAAACCCGTCGTGTGACAGGGCAACAATCTTCATCACGTTTACCAGTCGAACAATCTTGAGGTAAGGTTGTGATGCTCGGGTTGGGGCACCATAGTTTGCTCTACAACCCCTTAACAACTGTGAGACCCCAACCTATGTAGGACTCAATTGTATGCATTGGACATATAAACGTGATTTATATGTGATTTAATTGAATTTTGGATGATTTTGTAATTTTGGTAAATTATTGCAATTAGGGCCAAGGATTAGAAATAATGATTCAAGTAATCATTATAAGCCGATATGGGTCAATAGGATTAAACTAGTTTGATGGTAATTTAAACTTATCAATATATCATGAATAATTATCTTAAATTATATGGTTTGATTTATGAGAATTTAAATGGTAATATCAAGTTAAGTAGAAAATACTAGAAAATTCATAACTTAACCCTTGTAAGGCGGATAGAAGTGAAATTTGAAAGGAAAGTAGGTAATGATGGGCTTAACCTTATGGGAGCATTGGATTATGAAAAATTTATTTGTCCCGAGTTAATGGCAATTACCTTAGAGAGGAGGGGTGAATTGGGTATTTAAAAAATTTATAACTTAAACAAAAACTTTACCCCGGATTAATCTATTCTCCTTTATGAAGAAACGAAATGGAAAGCAATATAATGTAAAGAGAAGAAATATAAATCAAGCACACAAGATTTTATAGTGGTTCGGGCAACCTCCCTACTCCACTCTTCCAAGCTCACACTCCTTGTGACTTAGGTTCCACTATTGTATTTCACAAATACAATTAGAGCCACTACTCTCTTCTAGATTCCAGCTCTAGGGGACATCAACAAACCACAACACAACTAGGTGATGAGTTCCACTCCAATCACACACTACTTTGCTTACACTTGATCTTAGTTCCTTAAACTAAATCAAGTTCAATACAACAATAAAAAAAACAGAAAGAATCTACACGTTACTGTTGTGTAGAGACAGTTTGGCGCAGAGAAGAACTTGTAGAGTTGGCTTTGAAGGATCAGCAGTTGAGCTCTTGCAGTTTGAAGCAAAGTTCTTCTTCTGAGGATTGGCTTGATCACTTAATGCTCTTGAAGGTAGGAGTTATGCACACTTAATGATTTTCAGCTTCTTCCCTCGTCCACAATGAATGCCTTTTATAATTATGGAGGGAATCCGAACGTTTGAAGGTAGGTGGCGCGCATTTAATGCGCCAACGTTCGAATATTTTCCAACCGCTGCGACCCAAGTCGCAGGTGGAGTCGACTTCGGGTGCGACTTCGCCCAAGTCGCAGATGGAGTCGACTTCGGGTGCGATTTCGCCTTTCTGTAGTGTCTTCAAGTTCCAGGTTGGGTCGACTTGGGCATCGACTTGACCCAAGTCGCAGGTGGAGTCGACTTCGGTGTGCGACTTCACTTCGTCAGTTATCTTGATGAACTTGAAAACTTGGAATGCTTTAGTTTGCTTGGATTCCTTCATGCCTTTTGTTGTTCTCTTGCATTTTTCACTTCCTTTTGAATCATTGTCTTCATTTTAGCTTGCTTTCATTAGCTCCATGTTTTGCAAGCCTTAGAACCCATGAGTCTTGAATCATATAATCTTGTACAACTTCTTGTTTGAGTTTATGCATCTTGCTTGGACTTGGATTTGTCTTCATATGTTTTAGTTTGAGTATCTAGGTTGCCTTGATCTTCATCTTCATACAAGCTTGTCTTGAAATTAGTTAATCCTAGCTTGTCTTCTGAAATATCTCCTCTGCCCGATCAAAGTCGATGCCGGAGTCGACTTCGTCTGTGACTTCACCTCAAGTCGCAAGTGGAGTCGACTTGAGGTGCGACTTCGGCACTTCAGGGTCTGGACTTCAACTCTGGAAGGTATTGTCATGTTGAAGTCGATACTGGAGTCGACTTGGTCTGCGACTTCGACCCAAGTCGCATGCGAAGTCGACTTCGTTTGCGACTTCGGCAGTTTAGCTTCCCATTTTCAACTCTGGAAGGATTTGGTGCATTGAAGTCGATGTTGGAGTCGACTTGGGGATTGACTTGGCCTTCCATGCTCTATTTTCTTCAAATGTATATCCCTTAAACACTTCCACAAACATGTTAGTAGCCAAGACTTACTCAAATTGATTTGTTAATCATCAAAACATAGATTTAGCTTATTTTCCACATATTTCCAACAAAATTCTGGTGAAATTAGTGTGATAATTAATTGTTTATATTCAAAATTCAACCCTTAACTTCAAGTGGCTATAACTTAGTTAGAAAAGTCAAATTGAGATGAAATTTGAAACGGTTATATAAAATCATGAGATTAACATTTTTGAAGGTTTAGATTAAGCAAATTATGATGGAAAAATGCTTGAATAGAAAAAGGTGTACACATTTGACTTTTGCATCACAAAGTACCATGCATTTAAGGAAAATAATGCATGGATTAAATGCATTTTTAATGGCCCCAAATATGTGTCAAATATAGGTAAAATGCAGGGTATTTTGTGCATTAATATGTGTGGAAAATACATGGAATATTTTCTGCAATTAATAAGCTAAGAAGGAGCTCAAAATAGCATAGAAGTGGTGTCATGCATGGGACGTCCAAACCAGCCCATCACTTGGACTTTTGCACATTTTTTATATATGATATATACCTAAGTAACTAGCATGAAAGGGTACATAAATGGTCATCAAATCATGTGGAAAAATCCAGAAAAAAATTGACATGATTAATAGCTCATTGATGGAGCAAATAGTAGATAGCAAGGGAGCATGCATATGGGACGTCCAAGTGGCGATGTTTGCTTGATTTTTTGTGATTTTTTGATGCTAAATGAATATATAAATAAGATAATGGATGGGGTAAGTAAATACATATTAATTTAAAGCTGCAAAGGTGTGGAAAAAATTGAAAAGGGAAGCAGCATAGGGACGTGCTCAAGTGAACAGCTAGGTGAGATGGATTTTGAGCAGATTTTGCCATTTAAAAATCTGTCTAAAATGTAATTTTTTTTGCCACAAATTGGACAGAACAACAAGGGATAAATGTGCATTAACATACCCTCAAATAATGTCCAAAATGGGGCCCACAAAGCTGGAAAAATTCCTGCTTATAAAAAGGGGTGGACGATCACATGTATGAGGAGTTAGAGAAAATTTTCAAGGAGCCAAACACCCCTAAAATCCAGCAGCCTTGCAAGCCCAAAGAAACCCCAGCAAGGAGGAAAGAAAAGGGAGAAGAAAGAAAGGAAGAAAGAAGGGAAAATTAAACTTGATTTGATTAGGGTCAAAGTTTGCAACAACCAAGTAAGTATATATGATGTGTTAGACCCTTTCATTCTAAGTTTTCTACCCCAAGCTTTTGGATATGAATATGATTCATAAAGGATCCTTGAATGGTGATTTATAATATCATTTATTTGAATATTAAATGAGTATTAGCTAGTATTGATTAATCTTGATGATTTAAGAAGTTGAAATGGAAATTAGAGTGGAATATAGGTTGAAAACCTATCTTGAAATATCCCAAATGCATGTATTAAGTTGCTGTTTTGAATTAATGTCATGATTAGGCTATGAATCAGGCTTTAGTAAAATAAAAATTTTGATTTAAGCCTAAGTTATGAATTTTAGAAAGAATGGAATTCAAGGCTACGTATATGACCCGATTTCCATGATGTTGTGATATATATGTTGCATAAGTTTGCCTAAATAAATTATGGATGATTTAGAGGGTAAATTAATCTAAATATAAGGTACTTTGAATATCTAAAATGTATTGATTAAGTTTGCCTCAAAACTGGAATTTTAGGGCATGTGTAGGAACATTCGAAATGGGGTGAAAAGGATACCCAACATGTACATGGAAGTTGCTTTTTTGAAAGGGATTAAATTATGGATGTTAAATATGTGTTAATGCCCTGAATTTGGGTTAGGAAAAGTTGAATTAGCTTCTGAAAATTAGGGATTATAAATCTATTTTGTTTTAAGTACGGAAAGGTACGTTGAAAGTGTGAAAAACGGGTTCCAAAGTTGCTGTTTTGGAATCCTATGATTAGTGGATTAAAATTCTATAAAAATACCCTAAATAAAGTGTTAATTAAGGATGTTAATCATGGTAAATTAGGGACTAAGTTTCTGATTTGGAAAATTTTATGAAATGCATCATATATGTGTTGTGAAATGGGTATATGTGGAAGGATGGACATGAATAAGTGGTAAATGACTTATGTAAATTGATTTAAATGGAAAAATGCATGAAAATGTGATAAATTAAATGATTATATTTCTGTTTAGATACATAAGGATAATCTCAAATTTTGGAGTTAATTTATGAGGCTTAAGGCAACAACGAGTGCTTAAAATGAGCACCGACGTATAAATTTTTGGAAAATAAATGAAATATGGTGTATGAAAGGTAATGAACCTTTAAATGATGATTATTGAATGATTATTAAGTGATTGAATGATTACCCTACTTATGGGATTGAACATGTTGTGTAATGGCCGATGTAATGCACAAGTATGTGCTATATGTGCATTTTGACTTGAAAATTCAAATAGATCATGTATATTAATGAAAATGGGTTGGAAAACTAAGTTGAATGCAAGCAAAAGAAATATATGAATGTTATATCATTCTCATGTAGGCAAGGGCAAAGAAAAGGCAGATTCAGAAAGCTAACGTGAGACAGGTAAGCAAGCAAATTTTTAGATAATTTTATTTTCTAAATTGTTTTAGATAAATGCAACTTTTGCTCTAACTATTTTAATGTGATTATGGAAATTATTTCTAAACTATTTAAGGATGGCCATTCTATAGTTAAATATGTATTGAAATGATTCTTTTGTTTACAATATGATCTTGCGAAATTTCTTTGATAAATGTTATGAAAAATAATATTTTATTAAATTTCTGAATGAAAAATCATGCTAGCATGTTAAAGATGGTTTTTATAAAAGTTTCATGTGCACAAAGTACTAGGTTCACCTGAAAGGTATAAGCGGATCGGTTGTCCCCTTTTGGTGTGGCCAAGTCACTAAGATAGGCCAAAGGCCAACGGCGCCCTCCCTGAGATGGGAGAAGACAAGGACGGATGGTCGCCTAGCTAGCTTTCATCCTATGAAGGACATGTTTCACGGTTTTACATTACATTATGCATGTCGTACCTGTGATAGGTACAAGGACTATGTTTTCATGATATACCTTTCCAAAAGGTATAAATTGCTTTCCAAGATATTTTGAATGAAAAATATTGCCTGCAAAATGAATTGCCTGAAAAATATACAGCTTGCTTATTGAGTTTCGACTCACGTTTTCGTTTTCCAAACCCATAGACAGGTGAAAGAAGAGACCTGGCAAAGGAGCACGAGTCGACCATTAAAGAAATGAAAAACATTATAAGTTCTTGATTGTGGAAAAAATTATGTTAGATGGTTGTAAAATGATTTTGTTTCTGTGTTGACATTTATGGATGATACATGTTGTAACATTTGATTTATGAGAAAGTTTGAAATATATCGTGAATATCATGATTAGTTATGAAATTATTGGGTGGAAATGACCTAAATATGCATGAGATGAAAAATAGAAGGAAATAAGTACCTAAAGAAACATATCTAATTGAATAAATATCCATTAAAACCCACCGAGTGACAGGGCAATAATCCTGATCACGTTTACCAATCAATAACGATCCCGAGGTAAGGCTCAGGATGTGACGCTCGGGTTTGGGGCGCCACAACAACCCCCTAACCTGTTTATTAAATGGGTTGTAAATGGGTTAGGTTGAGGTTTTTAAAATGGGTTAATAAATAAATTAGGGTTGAGATATTTTAAATGGGTTAATAAATAAATTAAGATTGAGATATTTTAAATGGGTTAGAATTAGGATTAAGCTCCAACTTTTTCAACCCGATCCGTTAACACCCCTACTCATCATTAACTACCTCAAAATATGGTATTCTGCTAAAAGATCTTAATGCAAAACAAGCACTCAAAAGACTGTTTTGTAATACACTATGTTTCAAAGCGAGTTATGCTGGATCATTTTGGACTTTGGCTTAGTTCGATCAATGAGAACCAAATTTATCAAGTCTTCTACGAAACACATTTCAATGAATGTAGCGATACCAATCAAAGTAACACCTCTAGATGTTTAGTTAGTACTAGCTTATAATAGTCCAAGATTCGATCAAGTTTGCAAAAACCTACGAAGCCTGTCAAATACGTAGTGATATTTATCATGTTCTTGTCGCAAAGTTATTATAGACGCTTATTTCATGGCCTTTGTGCTATTGAGATTTTGATATTGTTGGCTCGATCAATCTACCATCATGTGGCACCCCGAACAGAGGTGTCTAGAAGCCTTACTCCGGGATCGTTTTGATTGGTAAACGTGACTCAGGATTGTTGTCCTAATCACATAGCAGAAATTTATATATATATATATATCATCAATACATGGAAAATTTTCATTATTTATCCAACATTAAATATTTTCTCATATCATAGTTATAACCCAAAACTGTTCCATAAACACTTTCATTGGAATAAAATATTCATTTCCATCTCCAAATTAACATCATTGTCTTTACATAAATATGCACATATACAACATTGATATCAAAACTACATAACACTTGGCATGCTGCCTTCATCATCATTTCCTGTCTGTTGTTGAAAAATCATGGGTGAGTAATAATACTTAGTAAGCAAGCCATACATAATTTTTCAAACATTTTTTATGCATTTCATAAAATACAAATGCAATGCATACATAACATTCATGACATTCCTTTGGATGCGATGCTAGCTAGGCGCCCATCCCGTACATGCTCCCATCTCAGGGAGGTCGCCGCCGTCCTAGGCCTATATAAGCACTTGACGATAGTGAGGGGGACATCCGGTCCGCTTACTACCTCAACTAAGGCCTATTCCTCGTGCACATGCTCATTTACATACACATGCCGGCATGATATTTGTAAATCATAAATAATTTCATAAAAAGCATTCAATAAACAATTTAACAAACGAACTTCAGTTCATGTAAAGCAGTTATAGGTATGGCCAACCTTAAATAAATTTCATAAAGGAATTTACAAACAATTTGAAGCATTTTTGAAAATAATTTGCAAAAAGATATAACTTGCTTACCTTCTCAGTGGGTGTCTTCGACCTTCTCTTTTCCTTTTCCTATTCAAGGAAAAAGGATAATTTTATTTCTTCTATTCAAGCTGCTTCACATGCATGTTCTATAATATTTGGGCATTATTTCTTTATATGGATATTTTTATCCATAGGTTCCTCAAAATTTTCATCCTTATATTTAAATATTAATCTCAAATTTTCTCCAAAATCACGCTATTTACTGTAGCAAATTACTGTCGCATATACTGTAGCAAATTACTGTTCATCTGAGGTTACTGTTCGTAGAGACGTGGTTACCGTTCATGGTTTCCAAAAATTGATATTTTTTCCAAAAATAAAAAATACCACGACATAGATTATGCCTAGTATATCATAGAACATTTCATACATTTTGAATTTATCATCATTTGTTTGGCGAAAAAAATCATTTTCTCCATATACTAAAAATCAACATAAATTCACTTAAGCATAATCCTTAATTTCAAAAATTATGAAATTAATATATCATCATTTCAACATCATATTTATCATAATCATACATCCCAAATTATTATTTATCAATTTTGGAGCATTATTTTCACATATCATATGCTATCTTCCCGAATACCCTATCTTCGCTCCAAATTTTGATGTTTTGGTATAATTTCATTTAAGCATTATATCTATACTTATTTTCTCATGCTTAGGTATTATCTAAGTATGGTTTAACCCTTCTTAACATCCAAAAAAAATTTAGGTAGAAATCACTTACCCGAAGTGGAGATACGCCTCTTTTTCTCACACTTTCTCTTTCTAACTTACTTCTTTCTTTCCTTGGACGTGGGAGACGGTTTGGGAACTTGGAATGGCTCAAATGGATCTGGGATTTCATGCCCTTGGACGTCCACCCTGCTGCCCTATTTATAGGGTTGGATTTTTTAAGAATTTAGAATTTACTCCCCTAGCTTTGAGGTATTTAATTATAAATTGGTATTTCTTTTTAATTTTAAAAAATTATTTGGGCCAAGAGATACCCACCCTATGCCTGCTCCAGCCACCCTATTAATCCCTGTTTTTTATTTTTTTTATTTTTAAAATTAATTAATTTAGGCTAAATCAATCCTAACCGTTGGTTAATGATCATGTTGATTTTGAGCCATGGATTATTGGTCAAACTCTCCCATCCTAGCCTGTACATCCCTGCCATTTTTATTTGCTTTCATTTAATTTTTTTATTTTTTATTATTTATTTTAAATAAAAGTCAAATGCATAATTAATGAAAAGTTAGATTACTTTTTTTTATCTCCATTTGACGCTCCATCTTGCCCTTTAATTTTTGATTTTCATCACATCTTAAACCATCCATCATGTTCATCATGAATTTTTAACCATCCATAAAAATTTTCATCGAAATCCGATGCCCGGATTGCAACTTATGAATTTTTCTTTATTTTTCCAATAAAATCCAAAATTTGATTAAAATATCCAAAAATAATTGCTATTTCGTCTTGTAGTGATTAAATCTCTATTTTGTCTTTTTGTGATTAGGTTAATCCAAGTGATTAACTCTTAATCACGGGTATTCACGGGTACTATTCACCGGGTTAAATTCCTAATTGCATTATTTCAATCTCCAATACACATATCCATCAATATAATTCATGAATTTTCATTTATTATAAAAATAATTACAAAAGAATCTAGGGTTACAATGTCGAAATGACGCGTATACGGTCAGGGTTCCACAATCCTCCCCCCTTACAATAGGTTTCGTCCCGAAACCTATTTTTCTTTGAACATTGAGGATATTTCCTTTCGATTCTGAATATCGATTCCATTGAACCTTTACATACTCAATCTCTCTGTTCCAAAGCTTCTTGATCTTGAAATCCAATATTTTGATTGGTCTTTCCTCATAGTTCAAGTGTTCTTGGATTGGCAAATTCTCTGCTATCAACACGTGGGTAGGATCGGAAACATATTTCCTGAGCATGGAGATGTAAAATAC
Organism: Annona cherimola; assembly: GCA_030490835.1. Taxonomy (NCBI): domain Eukaryota; kingdom Viridiplantae; phylum Streptophyta; class Magnoliopsida; order Magnoliales; family Annonaceae; genus Annona; species Annona cherimola. Next base: position 39,440,473 of record CM059972.1, on the reverse strand, counting down.
ATTGTGGATGGCACTGAGGGCTAGTGGCAGAGCTATTCTATAGGCTAGATTGCCTATCTTTTCCAGAACTTCAAAGGGCCCGACATATCTTGGGTTTAGTTTTCCCCTCTTTCCAAACCGGGTAACTCCTTTGAATGGTGTTACTTTGATAAATACGTGATCCCCAACTTGGATATTCAAATCTCTTATTTTGTAATCGGTGTAACTCTTTTGCCTGCTCTGGGCTGTGAGTATACACTGGCGAATCATTTGGAATTTTTCCACCATTCTTTTTTAGAGGTCTGGAGCCAACTTTCTTTCTCCCACTTCATTCCAGTTTAGAGGAGTTCTGCATTTCCGTTCATATAAAGCTTCAAATGGGGCCATTTGAATACTTGTTTGATAACTGTTGTTATAAGAAAATTCTGCCATAGCTAAATATTCATCCCATGATCCTCCAAATTCTACTGTGCACATCCTCAGCATATCCTCAACTATTTGATTTACCCTTTCTGTCTGCCCATCAGTTTGAGGATAAAATGTTGTGCTGAATTTCAACTGTGTACCTAAGGTTTGATGTAAACTTTTCCAAAATCGAGATATAAAACTGGAATCTCGATCGGAAATTATTGACTTAGGTACTCCATGCAGTCTCACTATCTCCTTATAATAAATTTTAGCCAGTCGCTCAGCCGTAAAATTTTTCTTGATGGCTAGGAAATGTGCTACCTTTGATAATCTATCAACTATTACCCATATAACATCATTTTCATTTTGGGTTCTTGGTAATCGTTCAATAAAATCCATAGTAATATCATCCCATTTCCATTCTGGAACTTCGAGTGACTGTAATTTTCCAGGGCTTCTTTGTTGATCAGCCTTAACCTGTTTACTTGAGTTGTCTGGATGCGTATGATATAACTTTTTCATTTTGCATCAATACACATCCTAATCCCTTTTTTGAGGCATCACTATCGATTACAAACCCTTCATTCTCTGTAGGCAATGTTAGAATTGGCGCTTTTACCAGTCTTTTCTTTAACTCTTGGAAGCTATTCTCACATTCCTGTGTCCATTCAAACCTAACTCCTTTCCTTGTCAGCTTTGTGAGTGGAGCTGACAATTGTGAGAATCCTTCCACAAATCTTCTGTAGTAACCAGCTAGCCCTAGGAAACTTCTTATTTCCGTGATATTTGTTGGTTATGGCCACTTTGTTATTGCCTCAATCTTTTGAGGATCTACTTGTACTCCCTTCTCGGATATAATGTGGCCGAGAAAGGCTACCTGTTTCAACCAAAATTCACATTTCTTGAATTTAGCATATAATTTCTCCATTCGGAGAATTTCCAATACTATCCTCAAATGTTTCTCATGTTCTTCTTCTGTCTTTGAATAAATCAATATATCATCAATGAATACTACCACAAATTGATCCAAAAATTCTTGAAAAATCCTGTTCATCATATTCATAAACACAGCTGGGGCATTCATTAGTCCAAATGGAATGACTAAGAATTCGTAATGCTCATATCTTGTTCTGAATGCTGTTTTATGGATGTCCTTTGGACATATCTTCAACTGGTGGTAACCTGACTGTAAATCAATTTTTGAAAATGTAGAAGCTCCTCTTAATTGATCAAAAAGATCATCTATTCTTGGGAGTGGGTACTTATTTTTTACCGTTACTTTATTCAATTCTCTGTAGTCAATATAGAGTTTCAAACTCTTATCTTGTTTCCTTACAAATAGTACCGGAGCTCCTCAAGGTGATGCACTGGGTCTAATAAACCCTTTATCCAATAAATCTTTAATCTGTACTTTCAACTCAGCCAATTCGGCTGGTGCCATCCTATATGGGGCCTTAGATTTTGGGGCTGTCCCTGGAATAATTTCTATTTCCATATCCATCTCCCTTTCTGGTGGTAAATTATATAGCTCCTTTGGAAAAATATCTGGAAATTCCTTTATACTGGAATTTGTTCCATAGGTACCCCATCTCTTATTGTGTTTATAGAGACCAGATAGGCTGTACATTGTTGGCGCATCAGCTTAGCTACTTTCATAACTGATGCCATCCTTATTGTGTTTTCTGGTTGTCTTATTTTACTGATCTCTATTTCATCTTTTGGTGTTTCAAATTGCACCTTTTTATTTCTGCAATCAATTGTCGCACCCCATTGACTTAGCCAATCCATCCCTAGTATGACATCAAACTCTGTCATTGGTAATAGGATGAGATCAGCTTCCAATATTTTTGTCCCTATCCTGATAAGACATGCTTTGCAAATTTGATTTATACTTGCCAACCTATATACTGAGGATTCTACATGTATAGTACTACTGTTTTCTTCTACCCGAAGTTCGTGTGTGATTACGAATTAGTATGATATAAATGAATGCGTAGCTCCAGAATCAAATAAAGCTACTGCAAAATTTCCTAAAATGTAAATCATACCTGTAATCACTTTTTCCTCCATCTCTTGTGACTTCGTTCGGGTAAGGGCTTGGACACGCACTGGGTTGGCAGCAGTACCGGGTCGATTGCCGATGGCGGGGACTTTTTGTTGGGCCGGCCTCCCTTGAGCTGGTGCTCCTTGTGGCTTATTCGGACAGTTGGGCGAAATGTGTCCGACTTGACCACAGTTGAAGCACTTTATTATCTTGGCTTCGTCGGTCCCCCAGTCCCGGGCCACATAACCCGCTTGGCCACATTTGTAGAATTTCCCCATTCCTTGTAAACATTCTCCTGAATGGCGTTTGTGGCAAGTTCTGCAAGTCGGGGTGCTCTTTGTCTTGTCGCCGATCTTTTTCCCGGTGATTCAACTTTTTCCTTTATTAGCCTCATCTTCCTTAGAGGCTGTAAAGAATTATTTTTGAGCTTGCCTAAGCTCTTGAGTCCTCATTGACTCCATCCCAATGTCGTAGCCCTCTCAATGTTAGAGGCATAGTCCTTTATTAATAATGGGGCTAACCCCTCTCTTAGCTGGGGTATCAATCCCCTCTGGAACCTTTGTGCCTTATTTTTCAGCACATTGGCGATCCATGGAACATATCTTACCAAGGCATTGAACTTTGTAGCGTATTCTGTAACCATCACCCTGCCTTGGTATAGTTTTTCAAACTCTATCACCCTTTGGCTTTGTAACCCTACAGGGAGATATTCTTTATTGAATTCTTCCAAAAATTCATTCCACGTAACTTGCCCCGAATGCGGCATGGTTACCATTAGTGTTTCCCACCATTCATAAGCATCATCTATCAGTAGGTAGGTAGCACACAATACTTTCTGTTGATCATTGCAGGGCGATATTCTGAATAATTTCTTAATTTTCGTAATCCACTGCTCTACAATGAGGGGTCTGGTTCTCCTGTAAACTTGGGCAGTCTCTGGGCAAGAAAGGCGTTGATAGCCTTTCTGTCGGCTTCAAGTAGACTATCCTCTACTCCCCTTGACGTGCCGGGATTGGCCGAGGGCCCTGGTCTTTTCCCGTCTCCTCTTGATGGCGGGGCCTGCTGGTTCCTCATTTCTTGCAATAACCCAGCAGTCTGGGTTGTCCATTGCTGCATAGCTTTTTCGATGTACGCAGCAATTCTTTCTTCTATATTGACCTCTGCTTGAGGTCTAGGGCTTTCCTCTCGCTGTGGGCGGGTCCTAGAGGATTGTCCTCAGATTCAGCCCTATAAGTTCTTTTACTGTCTTCGCCCCTTATTTGATCAACCGATTCTTCCATTGGGGTCTTTCCTTTGTTGGCTCTTGCTTTAGCTCTGGTAAGTGGCATTTTTAACTTCATAAAATATTTATTAGCATAACATCAATATTTATCACGATATACTTAGTCAAATAAAAACACAGTCATAGGATCGCATGATTCACATAAATTATCATAAGTCATCAGCAAACCATTTATAAGTCAAACTTTTTGTACATAGGCTGACTTAGCCTTATGTACCTGTTCCCTTGCACTTAGTGGAGTCTTTCCTTTATCTGTCATCTACATATAAATCATCAATGATAAATAAATCAGTCATAATCATGATTTCATGTATTCTAGCTTGATCATTTCTTTCCTTTTCTGCCTATTTACCAATCCAGGCTCTGATACCAACTTCTGTGGCGCCCCAAACCGAGGTGCCTAGAAGCCTTACTCCGGGATCGTTTTGATTGGTAAACGTTACTCAGGATTGTTGCCCAGATCACACGGCATAATTTGTTTTTTTATATATATATCATCAATACATGAAAAATTTTCATTATTCATCCAACATGAAATATTTTCTCATATCACAGTTATAACCCAAAATTGTTCCATAAACACTTTCATTGGAATACAATATTCATTTCCATCTCTAAACTAACATCATTTTCTTTACATAAATATGCACATATATGTGGCGCCCCAAACCGAGCGTCACATCCTGAGCCTTACTATTGACTGGTAAACGTGATCAGGATTGTTGCCCTGTCACACGATGGGTTTTATAGGATATTTATCCAGTTAATTATAATTACTTAGAAGTTCAATTCCTCATATATTCATTTCATGTGTCACTAAGTTAATTCCAACCATTCAATACATATACACAGCATGATGTTCAAGCAATATTTCAACACTTGCCTAATCAGATGTCACTGCATAAATACATCATAGTCATCAACATAAAACGCTTCATATAGCTTACAACCATTTCACATGAGATTTCATAACATAAAAATTCTAAATTTTTTTCCATTGTTTCCTTGAGCTTGTACTTGCTCCTTCGCCATGTCCTGTTCTTCACCTGTCTTTGGGTTTGGAAAATAAAATCGTGAGTCAAAACTCAATAAGCAAGTTATTTGCATTTTACAGGAAAATCATTTCAGGAGACATTTTGGCATTTAAAACCATATTGGAAAGCACATTATATCTTATCAAAAGGTATATCTTGAAAACATAAAATCTTATACCCATCAAAAGTACCATATGCATAATGCCATGTAAAATATGAACATAATCATCATAATTCCCTTAGGATAGAAGCTAGCCAGGCGACCATCCGTCCATGTTAACTCCCAATTCAGAGAGGGCGCCACCGGCCTTCGGCCTATTTTAAGCGACTTGGCCACACCAAGGGGGGGACAATCTGCCCGCTTATACCCTTCAAGTGGACATAGTACCCTGTGCACATGAACTTTTTCATAAACCCATCTTTAACATGCTAGCATGATTTTGCATTGATAAACTTGGAATCACAATATTTTTCACAACATTTATCAAAGGAGATTTCATAATATCATATTGAAAGAAAATCATAATTTCAACACAATTTAACTAAGGAATAGCCATCCTTAAATATCTCTAAAACATTTTCAATATTTACATCAAACGGTTAATACAAAATCAGATTTATTCAAAATAATTTAGAAAAGCAAAAATCCTTTAGAAAATTTGCTTGCTTACCTGTGTCTCTTAGCTTTCCGATTCTGCTTTTTCTTTGCCTTTGCCTACATGAGAATAATATATTTTTTCATATATTTCTTTTTCTCATTTTTCATTTAGTTTTCCAACTCATTCCATTCACATATATCATTTATTCGACTTCACAAGTCATTATGCACATATATAGCATAGATTGCACATATTATCACATTTTTACACATTTCATCGGCTAACACATAACATGTATAAACCCATAGATAGGGTATCCATTTCAATCACATAAAATTCATTCAATAATTATCATTTGTAGGTTCATTGGCCTCAATTTTCCATTTATCAATCCTTTTTTTTCACAATACACACACGGTGCTACTTTTATGCACACCTCGTCACTTCATACTTCATACTTCATTATATACTCTAAACAGATGTATAATCATGAAATACATCATATTTTCATGCATTTTTGCACAAAGTCACTTTTCAAAAGTCATTCATCACTTATACACATTTATCCATTCACATATGCCCATTTGGCAACAACTACTTAATGTATCTCATAAAATTTGCTAAATCAGAAATTTAATCCATATTTCAGCTTGTTAATTACCCTTAATTACCACTACATTTAGGGTATTTTTATGGGATTTAAATCCACTTGCTTTAGGTTTCCAAAACAGCAAGTTTGGAACCCATTTTTCACCCATTTAACGTGTCAATTGACACATAACCCTAAGCAATTTAATAAATCCGAATTTTCAGCAAATAAATTAATTTTTCCTAATCCAAATCCAGGGCATTAACACATGTTTAACATTCATAAACAAGTTTATCTCAAAACAGCAAGTTACTTAACCATTCCGGTCCCGTTTCCACTCCGTTTAGCCATCGTTTCATAAACCCATAAAAAATCAGATTTGAGTTTTTTTTCCCAAATCCTTTTGAGCATAAGTAATACATTAATCCTAGGGTATTTTACCCTACCTAGGGTGTGTTTGGTTACACACAAAACATGTCAATGAAAACTTTTCAATCAAAAACTTTTCACTCCTCATAACTACCTTATTTTTTAATTATTTTTTCACATTTTCCTATATAAACAATCCTACTTTTCAATCATTTCTACACAAATACCTATACAATTACCCTATCTATTTTAACTTTATTCTCTTTATACCTCATTATTACCCCTATCATATCACATCATTTTCTATCAACTTGACAACTTCTACTCTGAAAAGTTTTCATAAAAAAGTTTTACCTCCAACCAAACGCACCCCTAGAATTCACAAAGCATGCAAACCTATTTTCATCTGATTTTTAGCATAGAAACGAAGAAATCGGGTCATAAACATCGCTTTACCTTCCATAGTTGCTAAAATTAATTCCTCAAGCTCAAATCAATATATGTTCTTCATTAAAACATGTTTAATAACCTAAAAATATTATCCATATAAAACAGCAACTTGTCATGGAGGTTTAGGGTTTATCAACTTGAGTTTTCAACTCATATATCATTCAGAACTTCACTTTTCATCATCTAAATCATGAAAATTCATGTATAAAACTTAATACCCATTCAATATTCATTCAAAAGCATGTTAAATCATCATTTTAAGGACTCTTTAAGCATCCCTTTCATATTCCCAATTTGGAGTTTAAAAACTCAAAATAACCAACTCAAATAACACATATACTTACTTGGTTTAGTGCTAACTCAAACCCTAGCACTTGGAGCTAATTTTCCGCCACAATTCCCTTCTCTTTTTCTTGATTTTCCTTCTTCCTTGGCTGGCCAAGAGGGACGTGAGTTGCTACTGTTGCTTGGAGTGAAAATTTTCAGCACTTAGCCAACTTTTCCAAATCTCAACTCACATGGACGTGCATGGGTTTGTAAGCTGGATTTTTTCCCAGCTATGGGTCCCACATTTCCTACATTTTCCACATCATTTAAATGCTCCCTTATCACCTTCATGTGTTGGGAACTTCCTAGACAAGTAAAATTGGGTTTTTACCATTTTTCAAAAATCAAAAACTGTTTTAATCCATGGCCGCCCAAGTTGCTCCCCAATCATGTCCTTTGCTGCCCATATTTTCCAGCAATTTTTAAATTTTTTTAATAATTCATATTTAAGGGTAAAACATACACTTAATTTCCCTTTAATATATATATATATATATATATTAATTTTGTGTTAAAAAAAATTATCAAAATGGTAGCAACCCAAACATATTTCTGCACGTTAATTGCCCCATATGTTGTCCACTTTTTCTCTCTCCTTTTCAGCTATATTTTATAATTTTTATTGCTATATATTGACATGATGGACTGCATATCTTTATTTCCTTGCATCTCATCTGCATTTACACATATTTTAAAAATTAAAAATTCAAAAAGAAGCAACAGAGCACCCCTTGGAGTCCCCTTGTGCCACATTGCCTATGCTCACTTGAGCCTTTTGTAACTTCATCATGATAAACATTTAATGGCTGGATAATTATTATATTTTTTCATTTCATATAAATACATAAAATACCCTATAAATGGGCTGCATTTGACACCTCAACTCCCTTTAAAACATGCAATTATGCATTGTACTCTAGCATTAATTATTGGATACTTTTGAGGTGCATTAGTCAACCATGCTCACCTTTTTCAATGCAGGTATTTTTACAATATTTTATACTTAATCTAAACCATCTAAAATAAACATCTCATAATTTCATTCAGCCGTTTCAAATTTCATCTCAATCCAACTTTCCTAGCTCCCGTTATAGCCGTTTAAAGTTAACGGTTGAAATTGAGATATGATCAATAAATCATAACTCTCATTTCATCAAGAATTTTCATAACCCAATAATTCCATAATCCCAAGACCAACATTATTAGTCTCAATTTCAAATTTCATTTGAATCCGCCTTACAAGTGTTGAGTTATGAATTTTCTAATATTTTTCTACTTAACTTAACAATTATCACACCAATGCTCATAATTCATATTAAATGAATTAAATGGATTTTCTATAATGTATTTGCATATTTAAATCAACAACAATGTGATCTAATCCCCTTGTCTCATTTTAGCTCAAAATGATTAATCACATCATTATTGCTAATTCATAACCCTAATTGCAAAAATTAGCAAAATCACGTAAACCTTCATAATTCAATAATTCACATATAAATATCATATACATGATTAATGCACACATATGGGTTCTACATTGGTTAGGGTTTTACAATCCTCCCCCCTTATAACAGGTTTCGTCCCGAAATCGTTTATTCCTTAAATAACTGGCGGTATTTCCGTTCCACCTCTTCCTTTAGCTCCCAAGTGGCTTCATTTTCGGAATACTGGTTCCATTGTACCTTCACGTATTCGATTTTTCGATTCCGAAGCTTTTGTACCTTGTGATCCAAGATTTTCACTGGCCTCTCTTCATAATTCAGATAATCTTGAATCGGTAATTTCTCGGCCACTAATATATGTTTCGGGTCCATAACATACTTTCTAAGCATCGATATATGAAATACATTGTGAACTAGAGCTAACGCTGGGGGTAAGGCTACTCGATATGCCAACTTTCCAACCTTTTCCAAAACCTCAAATGGTCCAATATACCTAGGATTCAGCTTTTCCCTTTTTCCAAACCTTGTAACTCCCTTGAATGGTGTGACCTTTATAAATATGTGTTGCCGACTTGGATGTTCAAATCTCTTCTCTTGCAATCTGTGTAACTCTTTTTCCAACTTTGGGCAGTGAGTATACACTGGCGAATAGTTCTCACCTTGTCTGCCATTCTTTAAGATAAGTCTAGGGCTAGTCTTTTATCTCAAACTTCATCCCAGTTCAACGGCATTCGACATCGCCAACTATATAATGCTTCAAATGCAGCCATTAGGATTCTTGGTTGGTAGCTATTGTTGTATGCGAATTCTGCAATCAAGATGTACTCATCCCATGATCCTCCAAACTTTAAAGTACATATACGGAGCATGTCTTCAATGACTTGGTTCACCCGCTCCGTTTGTCCATCGGTTTGAGTATAAAAGGTTGTACTGAACTTAAGTTGGGTGCCTAGAGTTTCATGCAAACTTTTCCAAAACCTTGACGTAAATGTCGCATCTTGATCCGAGATAATCGACTTATGCACTCCATGGAGTCTTACGACCTCTTTGTAATAAACCTTAGCTAGCCTTTCCGCTGTATAAGTCCTTTTCATAGGTAAGAAGTGCGCGACTTTTGATAACCTATCTACGATTACTCATATAAAATCGTTTCCTGCTTGGGTCCTAGGTAATCCTTCAATGAAGTTCATTGTGATGTCATTCCACTTCCATTCGGGAATTTCTAAGGACAGTAGCTAACCAGGCACTTTTTGGTGATCAGCCTTCACCCGTTGGCAAGTTAAACACTTAGCCACATATTCCGCGATCTCTCTTTTCATATTATTCCACCAATATGCTTTCTTGAGATCCTAATATATCTTAGTACTTCCCGGGTGAATAGAAAATGGTGAGAAATGTGCCTCTTTATGGATTTGTTCCTTCAACTCAGCTATATTAGGTATGCAAAGGCGACCCTTGTACCTATACATACCTTGCTCATCAATAGCAAACTCAGCCAACCCCTTTTTCTTCATTTTCTCAACGTGGGTGTGTAGGTCTATATCCTTTTGCTGCACAACCTTGATCTGTTCAAAAAGTGATGATTGTATGTGTAATTGTGACAGTCGTGTCTGAACTCCTAGTGGACATACAATCAGTTCCATTTGCTTTATTTCCTTAAGTACTCCTTCCTCCTTAGTGATAAGATGCGCTAAGCTAACATTTCGGCTGAAAGCATCAGCTACCACATTTGCCTTACCTGGATGGTCTAGAATTTCTAAATCATAATCCTTCAATAACTCGAGCCATCTCCTTTGTCTCATGTTCAACTCTTTCTGAGTGAAAATATATTTGAGGCTCTTGTGATCAGTGTAAATCTCACACCTTGGACCATACAGGTAATGTCTCCATATTTTCAAGGCAAATACCACCGCTGCTAACTCTAAATCATGCGTGGGGTAGCTTACCTCATTCGACTTTAGCTGTCGCGACGCATAAACTATCACTTTACCCCTTTCCATCAAAACACAACCCAATCCCTTTCTTGACGCATCACTATAAACCACAAACCCTTCATTTCCTTCAGGTAGGGTTAGAATGGGTGCTTCTACTAACCGCTATTTCGATTCTTGGAAACTGTGCTCACATTCCTCAGACCATACATACCTGACTCCTTTACGAGTCAACTTGGTTAACGGGGCTGACAGTTGTCAAAACCCTTCAATAAAACCTTCTATAATAGCTGGCCAACCCTAGAAAACTTCAAATTTCTGTAATGGTCATCGGCCTTGGCCATTTCAATACCGCCTCTATCTTTTGAGGATCAACCTAAATACCCTTTTCAGATATTATATGCCCGAGAAATCCTATTTGTTTCAGCCAAAACTCACATTTCTTCAATTTGACATACAATTTCTCTTTCCTCAACCTTTCTAATACCCTTCGCGGATGGTCTTCATGTTCTTTCTCCATCTTAGAGTAGATCAGGACATCATCGATAAATACAACCAAAAATTGATCTATATAGTCCCGAAAAACCCTATTCATCATATCCATGAATACAGCAGTGGCATTAGTAAGTCCAAAAGGTATTACCAGAAACTCGTAGTGTCCATACCTGGTTCGAAATGCCATTTTATGAGTATCGGCCGGACTTATTCTCAATTGATGATACCCTGACTGTAAGTCAATCTTGGAGAAAGTCGTGGCTCCTTGCAATTGATCGAACAAATCATCAATCCTAGGCAATGGGTATTTATTCTTTATTGTAACTTTATTTAGCTCCCGGTAATCAATACATAGCCTCAAGCTTCCGTCCTTTTTCCTCACAAACAATACCGGAGCTCCCCAAGGGGACACACTTGGTCTAATGAAACCCTTATCCACCAGTTCCTGTATTTGCGCCATTAGTTCATTCATCTCAGCTGGCGTCATTCTATAAGGAGTTTTAGAAATCAGAGCTGTACCTGACATCACATCAATAGTCATATCCATTTCCCTTTGTGGAGGCAATGTGGTTAACTCTTTTGGAAATACATCGGAAAATTCTTTAACCATAGGTATTTGATTAATTTCTACCTCGATGCCTTTGTCTACATTCACTGACACCAAATAGGCTCGACATTTTTTGTCGGATCATCCTGACAGCTTTCATAGATGATATCAATATACTTGGACTGTCATGTTGCCTCAGTTTTCCAATGGCAATCTCCTTCTCTAGAGTTGTCGCAAATTGCGCTTTCTTATTCTTACAGTCTATGGTCGCTCCCCATTGGCTTAGCCAATGCATACCCAATATCACGTCGAACTCAGTCATAGGCAATAGGATCAAATCAGCTTCTAGAATCAATGATCCTATCCTAATTGGGCAGGCTTTGCATACTTGGCTAGTACTTGCTAACCTATAGACTGGAGATTCTACATGTATAACCTGATTGGTCTCTTCTATTGGCAGTGCATGGGTGGTCACGTATTGGCATGCTATAAATGAATGGGTAGCACCAGAATCAAACAAAGCTACTGCAAAATTTTCTAGAATATAAACCATACCTGTGACCACCTTTTCCTCTTGTTCTTGAGATTCTGTCCGGGTCAGGGCATGCACGTGCACCGGGTTTGTAGAAGTTCCCTGCTTACTGGTTGCTCCGAGTATGCTAAGTTGAGCAGGTCTTCCATGTCCTTAAGATGACTGCATCTTGTTTGGGCAGTTCGGGGCTATGTGACCCACTTGATCACATATATAATACTTGACCACCTTTGTTTCCCCTGGCCTGCACTCCTTGGCGATATGACCCGTCTGTCCACATTTGTAACACCGGTTCGATCCCTTTAAATACTCGTCTATATGTCGCTTTTGACATTTCTTACATAGCGGCGAACTTTTCCTCTTTTGGATTCCTTTTCCCTTTCTTACGTTGCCTTTTTTAGCTTTCTCCTTTCCAGTTTTCAGTTCCTTAGAACCCATATTGAACGCCCTCGAACCCAATCTTATTTCTTGAGTTCTCAAGGCTTCAATTTCCAAATCCCTTGCTCTCTCAAGGCTTGAAGCGTAATCCTTTATTCGTAAAGGTGCAAGGCTTTCCCGTAGATATGGCCTCAACCCTTGTTGGAATCTTTGTGCCTTATTTCTTGACATGTTTGCAATCCATGGCACATATCTGACCAGAGCATTAAACTTCGTAGCATATTCAGTGACCGTCATCCTCCCTTGATACAATTTTTCAAATTCTATCACTTTTTGACTCTACAATCCAACCGGGAGGTATTCTTTGTTAAATTCTTCCACAAAAGTTTGCCAAGACACTTCTTTAGGTCGTGGCATTGTGATTAACATCTTCTCCCACCATTCGTGAGTGTCCTTTGCTAACAAATGAGTGGCACATAGTACTTTCTAACGGTCGTGGCACGAAGATATTCTGAACAATTTCTTAATCTCCATCAGCCATTGCTCTGCTTGGACCGGGTCGGGTTTTCCAAAAAATTTCGGGGGTCGCTGTGCTAGAAAGGCATTTATGGCTCTTCTGTCAGCTTCCATTAGCTGATTCTCATCCCTTAGCGGTGCCGATGTGACAATGGGGTCCGCCATAGGAGCAGGTCCTTCTCTCTCTGCACTTCCGAGCTTGTTGGGTCCTTTCCCATAATCCCTGTATAATGTCGTCAGTCTGTGCTGCCCAATCCATAGTGGCCTTTTGCATTGCTTTTTCCATCGCTGCAGCCACTCTTTCCTCCATGAGTCTATTCTGCCTCGACTCAGTTTCCTCTTCCACATTCCGTTCAGGGCTTTCATCATTCCGCCTTTGTTGGTTCATTTGGTTTTGTGTCACTGGCCTTCCTCTTTTAGGTCGGCTAGATTCGCCAACTTCATGTTGGCTTGGAACCTCTGTCGCTGCCCCTTTTCCTTTATTTTTCCTCAATCTTGCCCTTGTTTCCACCATTATGCTAATCTGAGTATATAACATCACACCTTTCATTTTCAATTATCGTTAGATCATTATATACGCATTTCAGTTTCATTCAATATTAAATCATTGCATATGCAATTCATCATTACATGGTCATAACCAATTCATTCAATCATAATCATATCACATCATTCAAGCTCACGATCATTCATTCATATATATCTAAAGCATCTAGAATTCAGTATATCAACATATTCATTCATATCCATCATATTCACATCATCACATTCATAGTTAGTGTTGGAAACATGTGGAAAATAAGCCAAGTCTATGTTTTGATGATTAACAAATCAATTTGAGTAAGTTTTGGTTACTATCATATTTGTGAAGCTGGTTAAAGAATATATAAATAAAGAAAATGAAGTATGATAGGTAAAGTCGATCTCCAAGTCGACTTAGGCATCGACTTAGGCCAAGTCGATCCCCAAGTCGACTCCAGCATTGACTTCAAATGCGTTTTTACGTCCAGAGTTGAAATTGGGGACGAGAGCTGCTAAAGTCGCACACGAAGTCGACTTCGCATGCGACTTGGGCGAAGTCGCAAACCAAGTCAACTCCAGCATCGACTTCAAACGTGATTTTCTGTTTCAGAGTTGAAATTGGATACGAGAGCTGCCGAAGTCGCAGACCAAGTCGACTCCACATGCGACTTGGGTGAAGTCGCAGGCCAAGTCGACTCCAGCATCAACTTCAACTGATTAGCAGACATTTTAAAGAGTAAAATTGCAAACCAATTCAACATGATGCTAGACTTGAGTGAAGTTGAAGGCCAAGGCAACTCAAACATTCGACTTGGAACAAATGAAGATGAAAACAAGTTCAGAGCAAGCAAAGTTGCATGTATTCATCATGGAAGATCAAGATCACCCATTTAGACTTCTTTCATGTACTCCAAGATTCAAGGATTCAAGTTTGCAAAAGATAATCAAGCTAGGATGAATATACTAAGTCTCAAATGATGTAAATCAATGGAAGGACAATTAAGCATGAAGAAATTAAGCAAGAAAAATTATTTCAAAGAAGTTCAAGTTCATCAAGCAAGCACAGAAAGTGAAGTCACACCCGAAGTCGACTTCACCTGCGACTTGGGTCAAGTTTAGGACCAAGCCGACCCAGAATGGAATTTGAAGTCTTTGCGGAAAGCCGAAGTCGCACCCGAAGTCAACTCCACCTAAGACTTGGGTCGCAACGGTCGGAAATTTTTTGAACGTTGGCGCATTACATGCGCGCCACCTACTTCCAAACGTTCAAATTCCCTCGCCATTTATATAAGGCATTCAATATGAACGTGGAGGGTAGCTGAAACATCATTGATTGAGCACAACTCCCATCTCTAAGAGCATTAAGTGATCAAGTCAACATCTAGAAGAAGAACTTTGCTTTCAAACTACTAAGAGCTGCTTGCTGAATTATTAAAGCCTGCTTTACAAGTTCTTCTCTATGCCAAATCTGCCTCTACACAACAGTAACGTGTAGAAACCTTCTTTTTATTCTTCTTGTTGTATTAAACTTGATTTAGTTTGGGTAACTAAGATCAAGTGTAAGCAAAGTAGTGTGTGACTGAAGTGGAACTCGTCACCTACTTGTGCTGTAATTGTTGATGCCCCCTAGAGATGGAATCTAAAAGAGAGCAGAGGCTCTAGTTGTATTTGTGAAATACATAGTGGAACCCAAGTCACAAGAGGTGTGAGCTTGGAAGAGTGGAGTAGGAAAGGTTGCCCGAAATACTATAAATCTTGTTCATTGATTCATTTCAGCTCTAATTATCTTATTGCTTTCCTTTTGTTTCATTGAAGGGGATTGAACTAAACCACGGTAAAGTTTCTGTTTAAGTTGAAAATTTTCAAATACCCAATTCACCCCTCCCCTCTTGGGTATTTGCCATTAACTCGGGACCAACAGTTAGTACATGTAAAAGTAAATCACACTTATGTACACATGTAGCATAGCACACACATTTCACACTTATATACATGTCAATCTATCTTGGCAACCATAAACTAAAGCCACATTATCATCAAGCCACACTTATATATACACAACTAAAAAACCAAAACAAGAAATAAGAAAGTTCATCGTCCTCCTGGACCTCTCCTTAGATGTCTACGTCTACGTGGAACTTGTGAGGGTGCCTCCATGAGTGTGCTAGTGTTGGACCATGCCTGGACCTCATCCTCTTCACTATCATTATCATCATCCTCATCCTCCCCTACAAACTCCACTATCTCCTCCTCTACTTCCTCCTCTACTTCTTCCTCCTCCTCTTCCTCAAAGAGCTCGAGGAATTCCATCGAATTGTCATCATCATTGACCTCGGCCAATCGAACAATTTCACCTGTGTTCGTCGTTATGTATAACATGACTTCATCAGGTTTAGGAGGTGCAGGTATTTCGATGACTCCCTCGGCACGACGCTTCTCAATATAGTGGGCCATGTCTATTTCTCACTGATGGAGTCAATCCCAGGGTGCTCCATAGCGAAACTGAACGCAACTTTCCACAAATTTGAACCATGGGCCAGCGTCAGGGGGTATGGGTGCCTGAGTCTTTTTCGAAAAGTCCTGAAGATCTTACGGATGTACTCTGTCAGTTGGAACACGGGGAGACTGGGGAATTCCGAGGTATGTTCTTGGTAGAACTCGTGCCCTAGGTTTGTAACTGGAGGGCTCTCTTAGTCCTTGTTCATGTTGGTCAGAGGGAACTACGGGAAACTGTGGTGTATTGTGTTGGGATCCCCACCATCTATTAATATTTTCTTCCCTTCGCTATCTCCTCTCCTCCTCCTCTCTCTCTTTTTCTAACTCCTCCGCACTCATCATCCTCTTACCTCTATCTGCCATCTGTATAGACATAACAATCAAATTGCATTGCAACAATAATTCATTGTCATATGGCATGCATTTCATCATGTTATAAGCATACCTAATCATCACATAAACATATCTATTTCATCACATAATCATGCATATTCATGCATAATCATGCATATCTCATCAAATTCTATAAATTTTCTATGCTTAGAAATTTTCCACGCCTATTTACCAATCCATGCTCTGATACCAAGCTATGTGGCGCCCCAAATCGAGCGTCACATCCTGAGCCTTACCTCGGGATCGTATTGATTGGTAAACGTAATCATGATTGTTGCCCTGTCACATAGAGGGTTTTATTGGATATTTATCCCACTAATTATAATCACTTACAAGTTCAATTCCTCATATATTCATTTCATGTGTCACTGAGTCAATTCCAACCATTCAATACATATACACAACATGTTGTTCAAGAAATATTTCAACACTTGCCTAATATGATGTCACTGCATAAATACATCATAGTCATCAACATAAAACACTTCATATAGCTTACAACCATTTCACATGAGATTTCATAACATAAAAATTCTAAAGTTTTTTTTCCATTGTTTCCTTAAGCTTGTATTTGCTCCTTCGTCATGTCCTGGCCTTCACCTGTCTTTGGGTTTGGAAAACAAAATCGTGAGTCAAAACTCAATAAGCAAGCTATTTGTATTTTACAGGTAAATCATTTCAGGCAACATTTTGGCATTTAAAACCATATTAGAAAGCACATTATACCTTATCAAAAGGTATATCTTGAAAATATAAAATCTTGTACCCATCACGAGTACCATATGCATAATGTCATATAAAACATGAACATAATGATCATAATTCTCTTAGGATAGAAGCTAGCCAGGCGACCATCCGCCCACATTAACTCCCATTTCAGAGAGGGCACCACCGGCCTTGGGCCAATTTTAACCGACTTGGCCACACCAAGGGGGGATAATCGGTCCGCTTATACCCTTCAAGTGGACCTAGTACCCTGTGCACATGAACTTTTTCATAAACCCATCTTTAACATGCTAGCATGATTTTGCATTGATAAACTTGGAATCGCAACATTTTTCACAACATTTATCAAAGGAGATTTCATAATATCATATTGAAAGAAAAGCATCATTTCAACACAATTTAACTAAGGAATGGTCATCGTTAAATATCTCTAAAATATTTTCAATATTTACATCAAGCAGTTAATACAAAATCAGATTTATTCAAAATAATTTAGAAAAGCAAAAATCCTTTACAAAATTTACTTGCTTACCTGTGTCTCTTAGCTTTCCGATTCCGCTTTTTCTTTGCCTTTGCCTACATGAGAATAATATATTTTTTTCATATATTTATTTTTCTCATTTTTCATTTAGTTTTCTAACCCATTCCATTCACATCTATCATTTATTCAACTTCACAAGTCATTATACACATATATAGCATATATTGCACATATTAGCACATTTTTACACATTTCATCGGCTAACACATAACATGTATAAACCCATAGATAGGGTATCCATTTCAATCACATAAAATTCATTCAACAATCATCATTTATAGGTTCATTGGCCTCAATTTTCCATTTATCAATCCTTTTTTTTCATAATACACACACGGTGCTCCTTTTATGCACACCTCGTCACTTCATACTTCATAATAAATTTCAAATTTCCAAATTAATCATTATATACTCTAAACAGATGTATAATCATGAAATACATCATATTTTCATGCATTTTTGCACAAAATCACTTTTCACAAGTCATTCATCACTTATACACATTTATCCATTCACATATGCCCATTTGGCAACAACTACTTAATGTATTTCATAAAATTTGCTAAATCAGAAATTTAATCCATATTTCAGCGTGTTAATTACCCTTAATCACCACTTCATTTAGTATATTTTTATGGGATTTAAATCCACTTGCGATAGGTTTCCAAAGCAGCAAGTTTGGAACCCATTTTTCACGCATTTAACATGTCGATTGACACATAACCCTAAGCAATTTAATAAATCCGAATTTTCAGCAAATAAATCAATTTTTCCTTATCCAAATCCAGGGCATTAACACATTTTTAACATTTATAAACAATTTTATCTCAAAACTGCAAGTTACTTAACCATTCCGGTCCCGTTTCCACTCCGTTTAGCCATCATTTCATAAACCCATAAAAAATCAGATTTGAGTTCTTTTTCCCAAATCCTTTTGAGCATAAGTAATACATTAACCCTAGGGTATTTTAACCTACCTAGCATTCACAAAGCATGCAAACCTATTTCCATATGATTTTTAGCATATAAACGAAGAAATCGGGTCATAAACATCGCTTTACCTTCCATAGTTGCTAAAATTCATTCCTCAAGCTCAAATCAACATATGTTGTTCATTAAAACATTTTTAATAACCTAAACATATTATCCATATTAAACAGAAACTTTTCATGGAGGTTTAGGGTTTATCAATTTGAGTTTTCAACTCATATATCGTTCAAAACTTCACTTTTCATCATCTAAATCATGAAAATTCATGTATAAAACTTAATACCCATTCAATATTCATTCAAAAGCATGTTATATCATCATTTTAAGGACTCTTTAAGCATCCCTTTCATATTCCCAATTTGGAGTTTAAAAACTCAAAATAACCAACTCAAATAACACATATACTTACTTGGTTTAGTGCTAACTCAAACCCTAGCACTTGGAGCTAATTTTCCTCCACAAATTCGCTTCTCTTTTTCTTGGTTTTCCTTCTTCCTTGGTTGGCCAAGAGGGACATGAGTTGCTGCTGTTTCTTGGAGTGAAAATTTTCAACACTTAGCCAACTTTTCCAAATCTCAACTCACAAGGACATGCATGGGTTTATAAGCTGGATTTTTTCCAGCTGTGGGTCCCACATTTCCTGCATTTTCCACATCATTTAAATGATCCCTTATCACCTTCATGTGTTGGAAACTTCCTAGCCAAGTAAAATTGGGTTTTTACCATTTTTCAAAAGTCAAAAACTGTTTTAATCCATGGCCGTCCAAGCTGCTCCCCAATCATGTCCTTTGTTGCCCATATTTTCCAGCAATTTTTCATTTTTTTAATAATTTCTATTTAGGGGTAAAACATACACTTAATTTCACTTTAATATATATTTTAATTTTGTGTTAAAAAAATTATCAAAATTGCAGCAACCCAACCATATTTCTGCACGTTAATTGCCCCATATGCTGTCCACTTTTTCTCTCTCCTTTTCAGCTATATTTTATCATTTTTATTGCGAGATATTGACATGATGGACTGCATATCTTTATTTCCTTGCATCTCAGCTACATTTACACATATTTTAAAATGAAAAATTCAAAAAGAAGCAACATAGCAGCCCCTTGGACGTCCCCTTGTGCAACATTGCCTATTCTCACTTGAGCCTTTCGTAGCTTCATCATGATAAACATTTAATGGCTGGATAGTTATTGTATTTTTGCATTTCATATAAATACATAAAATACCCTAGAAATGGGCTGCATTTGACACCTCAACTCCCATTAAAACATGCAATTATGCATTGTATTCTAGCATTAATTGTTGGATACTTTTGAGGTGCATTAGTCAACCATGCTCACCTTTTTCAATGCAGGTATTTTCCCAATATTTTATGCTTAATCTAAACCATCCAAAATAAACATCTCATAATTTCATTCAGCCTTTTCAAATTTCATCTCAATCCGACTTTCCTAGCTCCCGTTATAGCCGTTTAAATTTAACGGTTGAAATTGAGATATGATCAATAAATCATAACTCTCATTTCATCAAGAATTTTCATAACCCAATAATTTCATAATCTCAAGCCCAACATTATTAATCTCAATTTCAAATTTTATTTGAATTCGCCTTACAGGTGTTGAGTTATGAATTTTCTAATATTTTTCTACTTAACTTAACAATTATCACACCAATGCTCATAATTCATATTAAATGAATTAAATGGATTTTCCATAATGTATTTGCATATTTAAATCAACAACAATGTGCTCTAATCCCATTGTCTCATTTTATCTCAAAATGATTAATCACATTATTATTGCTAATCCATAACCCTAATTGCAAAAATTAGCAAAATCACGTAAACCTTCATAGTTTAATAATTCACATATAAATATCATATACATGATTAATGCATACATATGGGTTCTACATTGGTTAGGGTTTCACAATATACAACATTGATATCAAAACTACATAACACTTGGCATGCTGCCTTCGTCATCATTTCCTGTCTGTTGTTGAAAAAACATGGGTGAGTAATAATACTTAGTAAGCAAGTCATACATAATTTTTCAATCATTTTTTATGCATTTCATAAAATGCAAATACAATGCATACATAGCATTCATGACATTCCTTCGGATGCGATGCTAGCTAGGCGCCCATCCCGTACATGCTCCCATCTCAGGGAGGTCACCGCCGACCTGGGCCTATATAAGCGACTTGGCAATAGTGAGGGGGACATCCGGTCCGCTTACTACCTCAACTAAGGCTTATTCCTCGTGCACATACTCATTTACATACACATGCCGACATGATATTTGTAAATCATAAACAATTTCATAAAAATTATTTAATAAACAATTTAATAAACAAACTTTAGTTCATGTAAAGCAGTTGTAGGTATGGCCAACCTTAAATAAATTTCATAAAGCAATTTACAAACAATTTGAAACACTTTTGAAAATAATTTGCAAAAAGATATAACTTGCTTACCTTCTCAATGGGTGTCTTCCACCTTCTCTTTTCCTTTTCCTATTCAAGGAAAAAGGATAATTTTATTTCTTCTATTCAAGCTGTTTCTCATGCATGCTCTATAATATTTGGGCATTATTTCTTAAAATGGATATTTTTATCCATAGGTTCCTCAAAATTTCCATCCTTACATTTAAATATTAATCTCAAATTTTCTCCAAAATCACACTGTTACTGTAGCATATTACTGTTCATCCGAGGTTACTGTTCATAAAGACGTGGTTACTGTTCATGGGTTCCAAAAATTGATATTTTTTCCAAAAATAAAAAATACCACGACATAGCTTATGCATAGTATATCATAGGACATTTCATACATTTTGAATTTATCATCATTTACTTGGCGAAAAAAATCATTTTCTCCATATACTAAAAATCGACATAAATTCACTTATGCATAATCCTTAATTCCAAAAATTATGAAATTAATATATCATCATTTAAAAATCATATTTATCATAATCATACATCCCAAATCATCATTTATAAATTTTGGAGCATTATTGTCACATATCATATGCTATCTTCCCAAATACCCTATCTTCGCTCAAAATGTTTGATGTTTTGGCATAATTCCATTTAAGCATTATATATATACTTATTTTCTCATTATTAGGCCTTATATAAGCATGGTTTTATCCTACTTAACATCCAAAAGAAATTTGGGTAGAAATCACTAACCTGAAGTGGAGATACGCCTCTTTTTCTTACACTTTCTCTCTCTAACTTACTTTTTTCTTTCCTTGGACATGGGGGATGGTTTGAGAACTTGGAATGGCTCAAATGGAGCTGGAATTTCATGCCCTTGGACGTCCACCCTGCTGCCCTATTTATAGGGTTGGATTTTTCAAGAATTTAGAATTTACCCCCTAGCTTTGAGGTATTTAATTATAAATTGGTATTTCTTTTTAATTTTAAAAAATTCTTTGAGCCAAGATCTGCCCACCATATGCCTTCTCCAGCCACCCTATTCAGACTTATTTTTTATTATTTTTATTATTTTTAAAATTAATTAATTTAGGCTAAATCAATCCTAACCGTTGGTTAATGATCATGTTGATTTTGAGCCATGGATTATTGGTCAAACTCTCCCACCCTAGCCTGCAAATCCCTCCTATTTTCAGCTGCTTTCATTTAATTTTTTTATTTTTTATTATTTATTTTAAATAAAAGTCAAATGCATAATTAATGAAAAATTAGATTCCTTTTTTTATCTCCATTTGACGCTCCATATTGCCCTTTAATTTATGATTTTTATCACATCTTAAACCATCCGTCATGTTCATCATGAATTTTTAACCATCCATAAAAAATTTCATCGAAATCCAACGCTCGGATTGTGACTTATGAATTTTTCTTTATTTTTCCACTAAAATTCAAAATTTGTTTAAAATATAAAAAATAATTTCTATTTCGTCCTATAGTGATTAAATCTCTATTTTTTCTTTTTGTGATTAGGTTAATCCAAGTGATTAACTCTTAATCATGTATCTTAATCCTCGATTACTATTCACGGGGGTACTATTCACGGGGTTAAATTCCTAATTGCATTATTTCAATCTCCAATACACATATCCATCAATATAATTCATGAATTTTCATTTATCATAAAAATAATTACAAAAGAATCTAGGGTTACAATGTCGAAATGACGCGTATATGGTCGGGGTTCCACACATCATCTAGAGGGCACTTATACATCCTAGCTACTATGGATTATTTTTCCAAGTAAGCAGAAGCTAAGGCTTATGAAAGAGTGTGAGTACAAGAATTGGTCAAATTTATCAAACACAAGATCACTTATTGTTATAATGTCTCATATTATGTTACTTTAGATAATGACATACCATTTAAGAATGACAAGGCGGTATGAACTCTACTTGAAGTTTAAAATCAAACAAGTGTTCTCTTTGACATATTACTCACAAGAAAATGGATAAGCTAAAGCATTCAACAAGAATATCATTCTAATTCTCAAGAAAACTATGGTGAAAAATAAGCATGATTGGCGTGAGAGATTACCTAAATCACTATGGGCTTATAGGACCATGCATCGAACTTTCTTAAGTGCCACGCCATATTCATTATTTTTTAGGTCTAAGGCAGTCTTACTAGTAGAAATCCAATTAGGATCCTTAAAGGTCAATATTCATTTTAGATTGACTACTAAACAACAGGCCAAGCTCTACTTTGATAAATTGGAAGCATTGGATGAGAAGTAAGTCTAAGCTTGACAATGAATCAAACTTTATCAAACTCGAATAGTTAAGGCATATAACAAAGTTGTGTGGCACTGAATATTAAAAAGAGGTAACTTGCTAAAGCTATGAATAAATCTCATAGTTGAGGGCAAACTTACTTGCAAGTTCAAGCCTAAATAGGAAGGACCTTATATCATCAAGAAAGTTTATGGTAATGGCATGTATGAGATTGCAGATTGTAGGAGTGAAATAAAAAATAATTAATGAAAATTACTAAAAAATATCATCTATAGCTCCAATCCATAGAGTCTTTTATAAAGTAATTACAAATCAAATTTTTATGATCTCTCACACAAAAGGAAAAGTCTCCTTAATAGCTCAAACAAAGTTCATCAAATTGGCTAAAGGGATCACGTATGCTCCTTAATAGCTCTTCTACCTTAGCCTCTAAGACAAAGAGGTCCCAATTTTCTGAAGCAATTCTCACTGTGTGAAAATAAACCGCAGCTTCGAGTTTGTCAGAAGCTAAAATTAATGAATTCAATTTACATATATCTATGAAGGTGGACGCGGCAATACGATAGTCCGTAACTTATTTCATCGCTATTGAGGCACGAATCTCTCCAATAATTCTCTTCTTATCCTTTGCCTCCTCTAGGCTTAGAGCCTCTATTACCCACATTGGGCAAGATAATCTTTACACCCAACAAGGTCAGTTTTTGCCAATGCTAAATCCTTTTGCAAAAATTAAGGGTCTAGCAATAGCTTTAAGCTTATGCCAATGAGGATAAAGCTTATCTAAAGACAGGATGACATCGCCAAAACCAAAAACCTCAACTTCAATTTGATCCAAATCAAGGAGAAATCCCCACAAACACTTAGCACTTCAACAACATTATTTGCAAAATCCATTATCTCTAAAGAAGAAATGATACTCTGCTAGACATTTGCAATTCACTTACCCTAGCTTCTCATCACCATTGGAGTTGAGAAGAAGTGCTGCAAAGGGCTCAACAAGCGATCTTTGACATCAAGTTGTTGATGAGTTCCGCTTGAACTTGTGCCAGTGCTAAGACCAATAGTGCTAAGGTGATGAATATTTGATTAGTGAAATCCTAAAGCTAAAAAAAAAGTTGGAGGGTTAGAACAATCCCAAACATAAACATGAGCATAGAATCATGATAATACTAAGGGAAATTGGTGAAATGGGTAACGCTTTGGTTGGGATCTTAAGATTGGGTTGCGCTAAGTTCTCTTCACCATGAGTACCTTGGTCAGAAATTTCAACAACTAAGGTAGTTGTTAAAGATGAATAAAAAAATTAAGCACCAAATTAATAGGAGGAAAATTAATAAAGAAGTTTACCTTCCAAGTTTGCATTTCCAACTTCCAAAGAATGGGAGAAAAAATATCACTATCACCCGGGTTAGGAACTTCTACAGTAGACAACGGCATCTGAGAAGCAAATGAAGATACATATGAAGAATGGACTAAAGAAATATTTATAAAGTTGCCTTACCAACATGATCATTGCCAGTTCATCTGGAACAATGTCACCATAGAATTATGCAACTGTAAAATTGAAATACTTCCTCACAGCAACGTGTGCCAAGAATAAAAAAGAAGAGCATTCAATGCTTTTTCTCTCCATTGGCATGTTACAGCCATCGAGTATGGTAGTTCGGATAAGTTATAGTGGTTACTAAGTTTGAAATACAAGAGAAGTACTACTAGTGGACCCCACATATGTGAAACTCAGCTTCCTTAGGCAATACACGTGTTACTTAGGGTTGTAAACCTTAGATTTTTGTAATATTTTTTACGATCAATAAAAAAATTCATGAATTATATTTATGGATATGTGTATTGGAGATTAAAATAATGCAATTAAAATTTTTAACCCACATGAATAGTACATGTGAATAGTAACCTCGGGATTAAGACACATGATTAAGAGTTAATCACTTGGATTAACTTAATCACAAAAAGACGAAAAAGAAGATTTAATCACTACAGGACGAAATAGCAATATTTTTTATATTTTAATAGAATTTCGGATTTTAGTGTAAAATTGAGGAAAAATTCATAATTTGCAATCCGGACGTCGAATTTAAATGAAATTTTTTATGAATGGCCAAAATATTATGATGATCATGATGAATGGTATAAGATATGATGAAAATCTTCCCATGATATACTAGACATAATTTATGTCATAGTATTTTTTATTTTTGAAAAAAATGTCGATTTTTGGAACCCATGAACAGTAACCAACACACTGTGAACAGTAACCTCAGGTGAACAGTAATATGCTACAGTAACTATGAACAGTAAACAACATGATTTTGGAGAAAATTTGAAATTAATATTTAAATATAGGGATGGAATTTTTGAAGAACCTATGGATAAAAAAATCCGTATGAAGAAATAATAACCAAATATTATAAAGCATGCATGGGAAGCAGCTTGAATAGAATAAATGAAATATCTTCCTTCCTTAAATAGGAAAAGGAAAAGAAAAAGTCGAGGACACCAACTGTGGAGGTAAGCAAGTTATATATTTTGCAAATTATTTCTAAAATGCTTGAAATTGTTTGCAAATTGCTTTATGAAATTCATTTAAGGTTGGCCATACCTATAACTGCTTTACATGAACTGAAGTACGTTTGTGAAATTATTTATTAAATGCTTTTTATGAAATTGTTATGATTTACAAATATCATGCCGGTATGTGTATGTAAATGATCATGATGCATGAGGAATAGGCAATAGTTGAGGTAGTAAGCGGACCGGATGTCCCCCTCACTATCGCCAAGTCGCTTACACAGGCCCAGGACAGCGACAACCTCCCTGAGATGGGAGCATGTATGGGATGGGCGCCTGGCTAGCGTCGCATCTAAAGGAATGTCATGAATGCTATGAATGCATTTTATTTGCATTTTATGAAATGCATGAAAAAGATTGAAAAAATTATGTATGGCTTGCTTACTGAGTATTATGACTCACCCATGTTTTTTAACCACAAACAGGAAATGATGATGAAGGCAGCATGCAAAATGACATGCAGTTTTTTATATAAATGTTGTATATGTAAATTTTTATGCAAAGACAATGATGAAAAATTTGAAATGGAAAATATTTGAACAGATTTTGATCATAACTCTAATATGTAAAATATATTCCAAGTTGGATGAATGGTGATAATTTTCCATGTATTGATGTTATATATATAAAAAAAATTCTACCGTGTGATCAGGGCAACAATCCTGAGTCACGTTTACCAATCAAAACTGGTCTCAGAGTAAGGCTTCTAAGCACCCCGGTTAGGGGCGCCACAAAAGTTAGCATCAGAGCATGGATTGATAAATAGGCAGAAAAGGAAAGAAATGACCAAGCTAGAATACATGAAATCATGATTATGATTGATTAATTTATCATTGATGTGGTGCCCAAAACCGAGA
This sequence comes from Annona cherimola, assembly GCA_030490835.1. Taxonomy (NCBI): domain Eukaryota; kingdom Viridiplantae; phylum Streptophyta; class Magnoliopsida; order Magnoliales; family Annonaceae; genus Annona; species Annona cherimola. The sequence goes on along the minus strand of CM059972.1, from coordinate 39,413,695 downwards.
CGTCACTTCCTTACCTCAAGACCTTATTGATTGGTAAATGTGAATCAGGATTATTGCCATGATCACGCGGCGGGATTTTAATTGGAACTCGTCCAAATTTTTTTTCGTTTCTTCATTCATCGTTATTTCATTTATAACATAAGTAATGGTACACTTGTATTCACTTGTACAAATCCTTTAAACTATTTCAACATGTTGTTATACATCATAGGCCCTCTTGACCTAATCACGACATTGTCATTCCAGAAATACATTCATCAATACATACATACATTCATTAGTTCTCCCAGAACTTAGAACTTTGAATAAATTCATATACGTCAACATACTTGATTACTTTCATTCATATCATTTCACTCACCATGGCTAATCCTTTTAGCCCACATGGTACTATCTCGTACCTTTTCTCCATTTCTTAGGTCCTCGACCGCTTGAGTCTCCCAGTACCTGTCTAAGGTTTGGAAAACAAAACGTGAATGATAACTCAGTAAGCAAGCATTTTATCTTTTAGGGCAAGACTTCCTTGAAAATCATTTCATTAAACATCTTGAACACCTTTTTCTTGAGGACATTTATATGTCCTAAAACATTATCATGAAATCCTTTGTTCATGAGGACAATTCTATGTCCTTGAATATTATCATAAAATATTTATTCTTAAAATCATTTACAAGCCAAGTCTGGGCTTGTAAACATATACGTTTTACCCTCCTTAATTAATTTCCTTTGATCTTAGATGAATATTTCTAATGTTCAAAGACCTTTACATAAAACCATCTTTTGCTAGTGAACGTTTTACGTCCAAAACATTTTTCTCATAAATCCTTTGACAAAGGAGGGCATTCTCATGTCCTAAAACATTATTCACATAAGCCTTTCTCGGCAAAGGACATTTTTATGTCCAAAATATTTTTCATCATAAAATCCTTTAGCCAAGAGACATTTAATGTCTCAAAATATTTTATACATAGCTTCCTTTGGCAATGGACTTTCATATGTCCAAAAACACCTTTTATTAAAACACTTTGGCATTAGACATTCTCATGTCCATAAACACTTTTCATTTAGGCTTTTTAATAATGGACATTCTTATGTCCAAAAATAAATTTGACATAAATCCTTTTCATAATCCCCGTCTTGGGGCTTGTTTATAACAAACAAGGCATATAAGATACATAAACCATTTCCGTAAATGCATTTGCATAAAAACATTTCCTTTCATTCCTGTTATTTACACTTTTGTGTAAAACACCCTTTCTTTTAGGGTAACTTATACATGATAGCTCATAAAAATCCAATTTATGATAACTTTTCATATAAATGCTTTTATATCTCAATCTTTGGGCTTTTGAAAAGCAAAACATATGCAAAATGCATTTCTCCCCATCCAGTATTGACACTTAGCAAGTGATCATGCCACCTTTTGGAAGAGAATCCTTAATAGCACGCTAGCCAGGCGGCTGTTCCTTTATCTTGCTCCCTTCTCAGGGAGGGCGCCGCTAGCACTCCTGCCTGTTGGTCCCGAGTTGATGGCAATTACCCAAGAGGGGAGGGGTGAATTGGGTATTTAAAAATTTAAACTTCAATTAGAGACTTTACCCCGGTTTAGTTTAATCCCCTTTAATAAGACAAATGGAAAGCAATAAGATAATGAAAGCGGAAATGAAAAATAGTAGACAAGATTTATAGTGGTTCGGGCAACCTTCCCTACTCCACTCTTCCAAGCTCACACTCTCTTTTGACTTGGGTTCCATTTTGTATTCCACGAATACAACTTGAGCCTCCACTCTCTTCTAGATTCTATCTCTAGGGGGCATATACAACTAGAGCCTCTGCTCTCTTCTAGATTCTAGCTCTAGGAGGCGTATACAACAAGCAGCACAAGTAGGTGACGAGTTCCACTTCAATCACAACCCTATTTTGTTATAACTTGGTTTGAAACACCAAACTCAAACCAAGCACTAAAAACTGAATATCAAAATGAAATGAAACAAATCTACACTTTACAGATTTGTGTAGCACGTTTCAGCTCGAGGAAGAATTTATAAAAGCAACGAATCATTTTGCGTTGAAGCAAATAGCAACTTTGAAGCTCGTTCTTCCTTTGAAAGTGTATAGATCACTCAATTGTAGAGAAAAGTGGATTGAAACTCTTAGTAGCACTTCTTTCCTCTTTTTCTGCTCTTACTTGTATATTTCCACGTTTGCTTGAGTGTCTATATATAGAGGAGGGAGAATTTTGAACGTTATGGAGTTGGTTGGCGCGTAATAAATGTTCCAACATTCAAAAATTTGAACGTTATTCCTCCAAGTTGCAGGTGGAGCCGACTTCGTATGCGACTTCGCCCAAGTCGCATGCTGGAGTCGACTTCGGGTGCGACTTCGGTTGTGCTCAGTTTGTTCAAGTTCTTCCTCGGGTCGACTTGGCCTTGGACTTGACCCAAGTTGCAGGTGGAGTTGACTTCATGTGCGACTTCGGATGCTTTAGTTTCCAAGTCTATCTTCAGGGTCGACTTGGTTTGGGACTTGACCCAAGTTGATGATGGAGTCGACTTCGTTTGCGACTTGACTTCTCTTTCTTGCCAAGTAAGCTTAAGCTTCCTTGAAACTGTCTTTGCTTGCTTAACTTCTTCATCATAAGTGTTCTTCTTTTGATTTTCAATACTTGAAATTTAGTATATTCATTTTGTAAAGAAATCTTGAAAACTTGAATCTTTGTATGCATGAACAAGTCCAATATATGAATTCATGCATCTTGCTTGCTTTGGACTTTGATTAATCTTCATATTTTCTAAGTCGAATATTTAAGTCAACTTGGTCTTCAACTTGACTCAAGTCTGACATTAAGTCGACTGGGCCTTCGTCTTGACTTCTAAAATCTTGCCTTGTCTAACTGAAGTCGATGCTGGAGTCAACTTGGCCTGCGACTTCACCCAAGTCGCATGTGGAGTCAACTTCGTCTGCGACTTCGGCACCTCTTGGTCCCCAATTTCAACGCAGGACAAAATAGGCACTTGAAGTCGCTGCTGAGTCGACTTGGGGATCGACTTGGCCTAAGTCGATGTCTGAGTCGACTTGACCTGCCATACTTCATATTTTTTATTTTTATATCCTTAAACAAAACACAAAGCATATTAGTAGCTAAAACTTACTCAATTGTGTTGTTAATCATCAAAACACATGCACGAAAAATTTTGTATTCGATTTTTTTAATTGTTTCCAACACTGCCATCTCTTAGCGACTTGGCCTTATGTAGAGTGGGCCCCGGTCATCCCAACCGTTCTCTACAACCGGCCTGTTCCTTGTACTGGTGCACCATACATTATTATGACGGACCGCAGACCGTTTGGTTTAAATTATTACGGACCGCAGTCCATATCCTTTAAAATCGGGATCACAGACCTCAGTCTGCATCCATAATTTAAAAACATCACAGACCGAAGTTTGTGTCTTTTTAAAACAAATCATTTTGAAAAAAAGCACATCACAGACCGCAGTCCGTGTCAACTTGTAAAGCGAGCTCACCCACTTTAAACAAGTTGTCATTTGAAATTTAGTTTTAGGATGACCTTCCTGAAATTCTTTTAAAACTGTTTTGAATAAAATATTTTGATAAACATTTGAAATATTTGAGAAACAATACATCTTAAAAACCTCTATAATAAGAGAATTTCAAAACCTTTGAATTTTCAAAATTAAACTATATATTTCTCTAATATTTTCTTGGTTTTCATTTCAGGGTCTTTTGCTCACAAAAGTTATATCATTATACCACCCCCTTCTCACCACTTTAAAATCAAATTATTGTCCACATATCTATCTTACCATTTTTACATAAAGAGGGGTTTGCATAATCTTTTGTATGTCATTTTAGCAATCCGAAATCAAACCATTTTATAAAATCACTTATTAGGTTGGTCATCCTTAAATTCCATTCAACACATCCATATAAATATTTTTCAAAACATTTTCAATGTAGATTTCCTTACCTAATGAAATCAAAAAAATTTCGAATATCATTTCAAAATATATGGACTATGTCCAAATCATTGTTTATATTTAATTATCATGACCTAGCAAAATAAATCTTTTTCATAAATCAATTCCCCTTTTCCTTTTTCTTTCGTAAACATAATTGTTTATCATAAAACATCATAAAAGAAATTCAACTGTGGTCAAGTTGGACACATTTCACCCAACTGTCCAAATAAGCCACAAGGAGCACCAGCCCGAGGGAGGCCGGCCCAGCAAAAGGTCTCCACCGTCGCCGATCGACCTGGTACTGCTATTAACCCACTGCATATCCAATCCCTCACCCGAACGGAGTCACAGGAGATGAAGGAGAAAGCGATTACAGGTATGATTTACATTCTAGGAACTTCTGTAGTAGCTTTATTTGATTCTGGAGCTACGCATTCATTTATATCATACCAATTCGTAATCACACATGCACTTCGGGTAGAAGAAACCAATAGTACTATACATGTAGTGTTGGGTCCCGAATAGATGGCAAAACCCAAGAGGGGAGGGGTGAATTGGGTTCTTAAAAATTTCTTTTGGTAACTTAAAAACTTAACCCCTTGTAGAATTAATCCCCTTTAATGAAGAAACTGAATGGAAAGCAAAGTAATAAAGAGAGCAGAAATAAAAGCAAGTAGACAAGGATTTTATAGTGGTTCGGGCAACCTCCCTACTCCACTCTTCCAAGCTCACACTCCTTGTGACTTGGGTTCCACTATTGTATTCCGCGAATACAACTAGAGCCTCTTGCTCTCTTCTAGATTCTAGCTCTAGGGGGCATATACAACCAGAGCCTCTTGCTCTCTTCTAGATTCTAGCTCTAGGGGGCATCAAACACTTAGCACAAGTAGGTGATGAGTCACACTCCAATCACACACTACTTTGCTACCTCTTGATCTTAGCTACGCAAGCTAAATCAAGTTCAACACAAACAAGTAAACAATAAAAGTAAATTACACTTTACAGGTGTGTAGAAACGATTTAGCGCAGGGAAGAACTTGTAGATGATGGCTTTGAAGTTTCTGAATGTAGCTCTTGCAACTTGAAGCACAATTCTTCCTCTCTTGATTAGCTTGATCACTTTAATGCTCTTGTAGATAGGAGTTATGCTCACTTAATGTTTTCCAACTACTTCCCTCGTCCACCATGAATGCTATTTATAATTTTGGAGGGAATCCGAACGTTAGAAGGTAGGTGGCGCGCATTTAATGCGCCAACGTTCGAATTAATTCCGACCGTTGCGACCCAAGTCGCATGAGGAGTCGACTTCGGATGCGACTTCGCCCAAGTCGCAGATGGAGTCGACTTCGGGTGCGACTTCGCTTCTCCGTCGCAACTTCAAGTTCCAGCCAGGGTCGACTTGGGTTCTCGACTTGACCCAAGTCGCAGGTGGAGTCGACTTCGTGTGCGACTTCACCTCGTCAGTTGATTTTCTGAACTCCGGAACTTTGGAAATCTTTCTCTTTTGTTTAGTCTTCTTCATGCCTTTAGTTCTTTTGTATTACTTTCTTAATCCTTGTGCCTTGATTGTATTAGCTCCATGATTTGCAATCCTTAGAAGCTTGACTTTGCTTCTTCTTGGCTTTGCTTGATACTGTGAATCATTGGAGAACTTGCTTGCTTTGGAGACTTGAATGTTTGAAGCAAGCTTATGTCTTTTGCCTTTGATTTGATGGATTTGTTCTTCATTTTGATTCCTTGGACTTGATAGGCTTGACTTGATCTTGATCATGCTTGAAGCTTTTGAGCCTAGAGTGAAGAAGTCCTTTGAATGATTTGAAACTGCAGCTTTGACAAACTCAAGTCGCGCTTGGGGTCGACTTCGTCCCCGACTTCACCTAAGTCGCACATGGAGTCGACTTGGCCTGCGACTTGGCAGCTCCGTGTCCCAACTTTCAGCTCTGGACAAATTTGCACTTCTGAAGTCGATAGCGAGGTCAACTTCGTCTGCGACTTGGCTACCCAAGTCGCATGTGGAGTCGACTTGACCTGCGACTTCACTTGCTCTTTCTCCCATTTCAACTCTGGACATTTTAGGCACATTGAAGTCGATCTTGGAGTCGACTTGGGGAACGACTTGGCCTTCCAACTTGATTTTCTTCAAATGTATATTCCTTAAGACATTTCACAAACTTGTTAGTAGCCAAGACTTTCTCAAATTGATTTGTTAATCATCAAAACATAGATTTAGCTAGTTTTCCTCATGTTTCCAACATGTAGAATCCCCAGTATATAGATTGGCAAGTATAAATCAAATTTGCAAGGTATGTCTTATCAGGATAGGAACAAAAATATTGGAAGCTAATCTCATCCTATTACCAATGACAGAGTTTGACGTCATACTAGGGATGGATTGACTAAGTCAATAGGGTGCGACAATTGACTACAGAAATAAAAAGGTGCAATTTGAAGCACCAAAAGATGAAATAGAGATCAGTAAAATAAGACAGTCAGAAAACACAATAAGGATGGTATCAGCTATGAAAGCAGCTAAGCTGATACGCCAACAATGTACAGCCTATCTGGTCTCTATAAACACAGTAAAAAGAGATGGGGTACCTATGCAACAAATTCCAGTGGTAAAGGAATTTTCATATATTTTTCCAAAAGAGTTATGTAATTTACCACCGGAAAGAGAGATGGATATGGAAATAGAAATTATCCCAGGGATAACTCCAATATCTAAGGCCCCATATAGGATGGCGCCAGCTGAATTGGCTGAGTTGAAAGTACAAATCCAAGATTTATTAGATAAAGGATTTATTAGACCCAGTGCATCACCTTGGGGAGCTCCAGTACTATTTATAAGGAAAAAAGATGGGAGTTTGAGACTCTATATTGATTACAGAGAATCGAATAAAGTAACAGTAAAAAATAAGTACCCACTCCAAAGAATAGATGATCTTTTTGATCAGTTAAAAGGAGCTTCTACATTTTTAAAAATTGATTTACAATCAGGATACCACCAGTTAAGGATATGTCCAAAGGACATCCATAAAACAGCATTCACAACAAGATATGGGCATTATGAATTCTTAGTCATGCCATTTGGACTAACGAATGCCCCAGCTGCGTTTATGGATATGATGAACAAAATTTTTTGAGAATTTTTGGATCAATTTGTGGTGGTATTCATTGATGACATATTGATTTATTCAAAGACAGAAGAAGAGCATGATAAACATCTAAGGATAGTGTTGAAAATTCCCCGAAGGGAGAAATTATATGATAAATTCAATAAATGTGAATTTTGGTTGAAACAGGTAGCCTTTCTCGGCCACATTATATCTGAGAAGGGAGTCAGGTAGATCCTCAAAAGATTGAGGCAATAACAAAGTGGCCACAACCAACAAATATCACAGAAATAAAAAGCTTTCTAGGGTTAGTTGGCTACTACAGGAGATTTGTGGAAGGATTCTCACAATTGTCAGCTCCACTCACAAAGATGACAAGGAAAGGAATTAGGTATGAATGGACACAGGAATGTGAGAATAGCTTCCAAGAGTTAAAGAAAAGACTGGTAAAAGCGTCAATTCTAACACTACCTACGGAGAAGGAAGGGTTTGTGATCTATAGTGATGCCTCAAAGAAATGATTAGGATGTGTACTGATGCAAAATGGAAAAGTTATATCATACGCATCCAGGCAACTCAAGCCAAATGAGGTGAACTATCCAAGCCATGACTTAGAATTGGCAGCAGTAGTCTTTGCCTTGAAAATTTGGAGACATTATTTGTATGAAGTTAAATGTGAGGTCTATACTGATCACAAAAGCCTCAAATACATTTTTACTCAAAAGGAATTAAATATGAGGCAAAGAAGATGGCTCGAGTTACTTAAAGATTATGACCTCAACATTTTATACCATCTAGGCAAAGCCAACGTAGTAGCCGATGCGCTAAGTAGAAATATTAGCTTAGCACATCTCATCACAAAGGAAGAAGGGCTACTACAAGAATTGAGACAACTAGAATTAATTGTAAGCCCACCTGGGGTACAAGTTAGATTGTCTCAATTACAAATCCAGTCAAATTTATTTGAGCAAATCAAAATAGCTCAACAAGAAAACAGGGATTTAAAGAGTTATGTTGAGAAAATGATCAAGAAAAATCCCAATAAATATATACAAGATGAACATGGAATGTATAGATATAAGGGTCGCCTGTGTATACCCAATCAAGAAGAAATCAAGGAACAGATATTGAAAGAAGCACATTTCTCTCCATTTTCGATGCATCCACGTAGCACCAAGATGTATCAAGACATCAAAAGAATGTATTGGTGGAATAACATGAATAAAGAAATTATGAAATATGTGGCTAAATGCCTAATATGCCAAAGGGTTAAGGCTGATCACCAAAGGACCCCTGGAAAGTTACAGTCACTGGAAGTCCGAGAATGAAAATGGGATGATATTACTATGGATTTTATTGAAGGGTTACCAAGAACCCAAAATGGGGATGATGGTATATGGGTAATAGTTGATAGATTATCAAAGGTAGCCATCAAGAAAAATTTTACTGCTGAGCGACTAGCTAAGATTTATTATAAGGAGATAGTGAGACTGCATGGAGTACTTAAGTCAATAGTTTTTGATTGAGATTCTAGTTTTACGTCTCGATTTTGAAAAAGTTTACATCAAATCTTATGTACATAGCTGAAATTCAGTACAACATTTCATCCTCAAACTGACGGGCGGACAGAAAGGTTGAATCAAATAGTTAAGGATATGCTAAGGATGTGCACAATAAAATTTGGAGGATCATGAGATGAATATTTGGCTATGGCAGAATTTGCTTATAACAACAGTTATCAAGCAAGTATTCAAATGACCCTGTTCGAAGCATTGTATGGATGGAAATGCAGAACTCCTCTAAACTGGGATGAAGTGGGAGGAAGTTAGCTCCAGACCTCTCAAAAAGAATGACAGAAAAAGTCCAAGTGATTCGCTAGTGTATACTCACGGCCCAGAGTAGGCAAAAGAGTTACACCGATTGCAAAAGAAGGGATTTGAATATCCAAGTTGGGGATTATGTATTTGTCAAAGTAACACCATTCAAAGGAGTCACCCGATTTGGAAAGAGAGAAAAATTGAACCCAAGATACATCGGGCCCTTTGAAGTTCTTGAAAAGATAGACAACCTAGCCTACAGAATAGTCATGCCTCCAGCTCTAATGTCATTCACAATGTGTTTCGCATTTCCATGCTGAGAAAATATATTTCCGATCCTACCCATGTGTTGATAGCAGAAAATTTGTCAATCCAAGAACACCTAAACTATGAGGAAAGGCCAATCAAAATATTGGATTTCAAGATCAAGAAGCTTCGGAACAGAGAGATCAAGTATGTAAAGGTACAATGGAATCGATATTCAAAGTCCGAAGCCACTTGGGAGCTATGAGAAAAGGTCAAAAAGAAATATCCTCAATTGTTCAAGGAAAGATAGGTTTCGGGACGAAATCTATTATAAGGGGGGAGGATTGTGAAACCCAGCTTCCTTAGGCAATACACGTGTCACTTAGGGTTGTAAACACAAGATTTTTGTAATATTTTTTATGATGAACAAAAAAATTCATGAATTATATTTATGGATATGTGTATTGGAGATTAAAATAATGCAATTAAAAATTTTAACCCACGTGAATAGTACATGTGAATAGTAACCTCGGGATTAAGACACGTGATTAAGAGTTAATCACTTGGATTAACTTAATTACAAAAAGATGACAAAGGAGATTTAATCACTACAAGATGAAATGGCAATACTTTTTGATATTTTAATAGAATTTCGGATTTTAGTGTAAAATTGAAGAAAAATTCATAATTTGCAATCCGGACGTCGGATTTAAATGAAATTTTTTATGAATGGCCAAAATATTATGATGATCATAATGAATGGTATAAGATATGATGAAAATCATGAATTAAGGGTCAAGATGAGACGTCAATTGAAGATTAAAAAGGTAGCTTATCTTTTTCATTAATTTCCTTTGACATTTATTAAATTTAAATAATTAAAAAATAAAAATAATAAATGCAAATCAGCAAGATGGCAGGGGCGTGCAGGGTAGGTGGAGATTTTTGACCAAAATCCAATGGTCCAAATTCATCATCATCAAAAATCAATAATTAAGATTGAATTAGTTTAAAATAATTAATTTTAAAAATCATAAATAAAATAGGACTGCCATAGGGTGGCGTGAGCAGGGTAGGGGGGCTGCACAAGGCTCAACACAACTTTTGAAAATTAGAAAAAAATATATATAGAATTTAATACCTTGAGCAAGGGGGTAAATTACAATTTCATGAAAAATCATAAACTATAAATAGGGGCCAAGGGATGGACGTCCAAATGCACAACCCAGCTCCATTTGAGCAGAAAATCCCTTGCCCCACACGTCCCAAGCCAAAGAAGAGGAGGAGAGAAAGTGTGAGAAGAAGTGGGATATCTCCACTTCGGGTAAGTGAATTCTATCCAAATTTTTTTTGGGTGTTAAGTAGGGTAAAACCATGCTTAGATAATTCCTAAGCATGAGAAAATAAGTAAAGTTATAATGCCTAATTAGAATTTTGCCAAAATATCAAAAATTTGGAGCAAAGATAGACATTCGGAAAGATAGCATATGATATGTGTAAATAATAATCTAATATTGATAAATGATTATTTGGGATGAATTATTATGATAATTATGAGGTTAAAATGATGATATATTAATCTCATAATTTTTGGAATTAAGGATTATGTTTAAGTGAAATTATGTTGATTTTTAGTATATGGACAAAATGATTTATTTAGCCAAGTTAATGATGATAAATTCAAAATTCATGAATTTTCTCATGATATACTAGACATAAGCTATGTCATGGTATTTTTTATTTTTGAAAAAAATGTCGATTTTTGGAACCCATGAAAAGTAACCAACACGTTGTGAACAGTAACCTTTAGTGAACAGTAATCTGCTATAGTAAACAACGTAATTTTTGAGAAAAATCGAAATTAATATTTAAATATAGGGGAAGAACCTATGGATAAAAAAATCCGTATAAAGAAATAATGACCAAATATTATAAAGTATGCATGGGAAGCAGCTTGAACAGAATAAATGAAATATCCTCCTTGAATAGGAAAAGAAAAAGAAAAAGTCAAGGACACCAACTGTAGACGTAAACAAGTTATATATTTTGCAAATTATTTCCAAAATGCTTGAAATTATTTGCAAATTGCTTTATGAAATTCATTTAAGGTTGGCCATACCTATAACTGCTTTACATGAACTGAAATATGTTTGTTAAATTATTTATTAAATGCTTTTTATGAAATTGTTATGATATACAAATATCATGCCCGCATGTGTATGTAAATGATCATGGTGCACGAGGAATAAGCCATAATTGAGGTAGTAAGCGGACCGGATGTCCCCCTCACTATCGCCAAGTCGCTTACACAGGCCCAGGCCAGCGGCGACCTCCCTGAGATGGGAGCATGTATGGGATAGGCGCCTGGCTAGCGTCGCATCTAAAGGAATATCATGAATACTATGAATGCATTACATTTGCATTTTATGAAATGCATGAAAAAGATTGAAAAATTATGTATGGCTTGCTTACTGAGTATTATGACTCACCCATGCTTTTTCAACCACAGATAGAAAATGATGATGAAGGCAGCATGCAAAATGACATGCAGTTTTTTATATAAATGTCGTATATGTAAATTTTTATGTAAATACAATGATGAAAATTTTGAGATGGAAAAATATTTTTTTAATAATGATATTTATGAATAGACTTTGATCATAACTCTGATTTGTAAAATATATTCCAAGTTAGATGAATGGTGACAATTTTTCATGTATTGATGTTATATATATATATATAAAAATCCTGCCGTGTGATCAGGGCAACAATCCTAAGTCACGTTTACCAATCAAAAACGGTCCCGGAGTAAGGATTCTAGGCACCTCAGTTCGGGGTGCCACAACATATTATTTCAAAAAACATGCTTGGATGCTACATCATGATTTTGAATGGGCATTTGATGAGGGCACACATGCCCCGCCTCAATCGCACAACAATTCATTTTAGAACATAAAAAATATATGATCTTCATTAAAATCATGTAATTACATCAATGACCAAGATTACACATATATGTATCAAAAAAAAATTTCTATGGCGCCCCCAACCCGAGGTGTCACAAAGCCTTACTCTGGGACCGTTATTGATTGGTAAATATGAGTCAGGAATGTTGCTCTAATCACACAGTGGGTTCTTAAATTGAATCTCGTCCAAATTTTTTTCCGCTTCATCCCTTTTTACTTCATCATTTCATCTTTTTACATTTCACTCCATTCATTTTACAAGCAATAATACACTTGTAATTCGTCACACATAGCATTTTCAAAATACTAATTGGTTTCTCTTCCTTATATATATTTTCATAATCTCACCTCCTGGCACCTGTCATCGCTTACACATGTCATTAATAAAATTTCATGTTGTTCCCTTACATAATTGGTTTTGTCAACCTGATCATGCCATAATCATATAAAGCACATTCATAGTAAGATATTCGACATATATACTTGTATACATACATTCAATCATCAATTCACATAGAATTTAGAACTATTAGTAAGTTCGCATGCATTATCATTCTTTAAAAATTCCAATCATACCAATCCATAGAAGGTAGCTAACTACTTTAGCATACACAAGCATACCATCTCATACTTTTCATCAAGTACTCAGGTCGTTTATCTCTTGAGCTTCCCTATACCTGTCTAAGATTTGGAAAAACAAACATGAGTGAGAACTCAATAAGCAAGCATTTTCATTGTCAGGCAAACATTTTTTTGTAAATATTTTCATAAACATCTTTGTCATATAAATCTCTTTATATCCCAATGTCTGGGCTTTTCAAAGGTGATGCAAATGCAAATAAACCTTTTTATATAAATTTTTTTCTTATGTGGACATTTTTATGTCCCAAGATATTTTTCATGTAAATCGTTTTTCATGACCCCATTTTGGAATTTGTTTAAAAAACAAAGCATATGCATGTAACCCTTTTTCATGTATGCATTTGCATAGACTTTTTATCTCAACCTTAATATATACACCTTTCGTGTAAACACTTTTATGACTCAATTTAGGGTAAAATTTTTCATATAAACTCTTATGACCCTATTTAGGGTAAGCCCTTTATTCGTACAAATCATTTCGTATCCTAGTTTCTGGGTTTTTCAAAAACAAAGCATATGCAAATGCATTTCTCCCTGTTCGGTAGTGACATTTACCAAGTAATCATCTACCTTTTGGAAAAGAAATCTATCATATAATAGCATGCTAGCCAGGCGGTCGTTCATTGAACCTGCTCCCATCTCAGGGAGGGCACCACCAGCCACCTGCCTTCCCTTAGCGACTTGGCCAGATGTAGAGGGGGCCCCGGTCCATCTGTGACTGTCTCTACAATTGACCTATTCATTGTTCTGGTGTACCATACATCAACCATATATGTCCATATGCTAGCATAATTTCAGGAAACATCACCGACCTAAGTTCGTTTCCTTTTTTCCAACTTCAAAAGTGGGCACAACCCACTTTAAACACATTTTTTAAAACATTATTTGAATTCTAGTTGTGGGATGACCACCTTTAAAGAATTTTAGAAATATTTAAGTAGAGTATTTTAATAAGCATTTTTAATATTTGAGAAAATAATATTTCTAAAGACATTGCTTAAAATCATCATGATAAAGGAATTTCAAAAATTTTCAATATTCGAAAAGAGAAAGCATTTCTGTGAAACCCAAGTTATTTGAAACTTAGTGAATGTGATGTATACTGAAAACTTGTACACAATGTGTATATTATTACTATAAAGTTATAGAAAAGTATATTCACGAAAAGACTAAATTGCAATTTTAAAAAATGAGATTAAATTACAAATTTAGAAAATGGAATTGATTGGTAAATTTGAAAAGAGTAAAGACAAAAAGAGGACTTATTTAGAATTCGCAAAAACTACATTTGAGATTTATAAGAAAAAAGGGGTGATTTATGATTTTATAAAGATTAGATATGAAAATAAATTTTTTACAAATTTTTCGGGAAGGAATTTCAAAATTGCGAATTATACCAATTGAAACTGTTTAATTCACGGACCTTAACAAAAATTTAAATAAATAGAAAATTTTGGGAGATTTAGGAGTCCTAATTAAGGACTTATATTCATCTACACTATTTTTATTAGATATAAGCATGTATAACTGAATTAACATGAGAATTTACTGGGAAGTATTAAATTATGTGTTTTTTTAATCTAGATGGATAAGATTATGAAAAATAAGCGACTAAAGTATTTAACTTAAGTGCATTAGAAAACGTGCCCAAAAGTCAAAGTCATGCAAGGCAATTCACGTCCAACAAGCCTTCCACATTTTTATATTTTCTAGTTAATTACTTATTAAATTTAATATCTTGATATATACAAGGCAGTGTTATATGAAATTTCAGTACTAAACTTATTTTAACATACCCTACATAATGAATGGACTAGATTATGAAAATTACATTTAGAAGATTTTTAAACAACTAAAATTGGATGAGATTTCAAGAACTAATTTTAAATGCTAATATCTTAACCCATACAAATTATTTTGATATGAAAATTGAGATGGATGGTTAAATTCATGTGCTTTACAATATAAGTGAATTAGATTGTACTGAACCTCCTTATAAAATCCTAAATAGCATTGTATTTATTAATGACTACATGCCATTTGTGAACTTTTCAACACATTCACTGATGGGCATATAGGGTACGATTTGCATGGTGGAAACAAAAAGGGAAGTTGACATTTTTAGCCAAAATTGAACGTGTCCAGCAAGGGAATTTTGGACAGAATAAAAAAAAAAAGAATGAATAAAACAGTGAAAATACATCTAATGACGGTGGGAAAAGATTGAGGTGGCAACAATCACGATGAGGTGGACGGTGGAGAATTGGGCAGCAATAAATTGAAAAAAAGATTTTTAATCATAATAATTAGGCGGCGTCAATGTGTTAATCTCAACAACGTATAAATAGAGAAGAGTGGCAGCATGGGATGTTCCAGCACCAACATAGGAGGAAAAAAAGAAACAAAGAAAGGAGAAAGAAAGGTGGGGCAGCCTTAGATGCTCCAAGCAGTAGCAATAAGTGAAAAGAAGAAAAATTTCAATAAAGGAGAAGAGGATAGTATCTTTGAACGTCCAGAAACAGGTTCAATTATAATTTTTCTGATTTTATTATTTATCCCATTCTATGCTCAAGTGACGTCCAGCAACATGTGAGAATGAATTATACATTTTAGATATAGTATGGACGTCCAAACAAGGTGGTATTTGGAAAAAATTTCTGCTTAAATCCTCCTTTGATGGTTACATGGCACATGTGCTAGGAAAGGGTGCGATTAGTGTAATTGTATGAGTGATAATTAATGAATATATGAATATGCTTAACCGTTAGGGAAGGTGGACGTGAATTTCAAAATTGTTGGTTTGAATGCATGGTTTCCATTAAAAGCTTAAATAAATTTATATATATCATAGGTATGTACATTTTTCTTTATGGACCAAATAAAATTCTGAAATTTTATGTTAACTAGCACATTTTAGGGTGAATTGCTGTTAATTAATTTTTTTTTAATTATTATTTTCTATATAGTTTTAAGGTATAGATGATTTTGAAATGATATTTGTTATCTGCACATTTGATTTTTTTTATTAACCTCCAAATCTGAAATTGTCCAACTAATCATGTATTAGATATGGGTATCATTAATGTTGAAATGAATATCAGCCATGCCCCCAATAACGTCCAAACCACATCTTGTAATCTTGTTGATTTGAATGCTTTTAATATAATTACTGCTATTAATAAAAAAAAAGAGAAAAACGAGAAAGGGCAGAAGGACGAGCTGGGAAGACAAACTAGAGAAGGAAAAAAAAGAACCGGTTAAGGAGGAGGAGGAAAGCCGGACATTTGGACAGGTTATGCAAAGAAAAAAAAAATTCCTAACATATTGATGGTGTTCATAGCTTCATGTCATAACTAATTGTTACTTTTTGTATAGTGTGCACACGCTATTAATTGATTTTAAAAAAATTATTATTATTAAATTGGGAAAGGTCCTTCTTAAGAATTAAAGGACCTCCGGACATTAAGGGATTTTCACCTTATGTAAAATGAAAAGCCCCACGTTAGTATTATGAACATTATTATTATGATTTTTTTTTTGTTGATCGTTATAGGGTACCCTTTTCATTATTAATCGATCTTATCATTAAATAATAATGAATAATATACTTATAACTATAGTAAAATTTAATTTACTGTTGTTTGAGAAATATAAATAAGAGGTTGAGATTGAAAGAAAAATGGTAACGTGAATTGGACTTTACCTTGCTATAAACAAAATACGAGTGAACCTGTGATACCCAGACCCAAGTAAGTCTATAAATATGGTGCATGTATTATTTAAATGAATTATGGATGATTTATGATTTTTATGATTTAATGGTATTTTTCAATGAGGGTTTGTAATTAAGAATGGTGATTAAGACTAATCGCCATAGCCCAAAGTGAGTCAAGATGACTAAAGGGGCTTAATGAGGATTAGGATATGCTAATGTGGCATAAATATTTATTTTAATTTCCATGATATAATAAATGGAGATTAAAATGGAAATTATGGAATTATGTTAGCAATTGTAGAAAATTTATAACTTGACGCCTATAAAGCGAAATGAGATGAAATTTGAAAGGTAAGCTCATAACTTTGGGCTCAACCATATGTGAGGATTGAATTAAGGAAAAATTGATGAGATTAAGATGATAATTATTTGATTTTAATCTCACACTCTATGGTTATTTTCAAAGGTTCATAACTTGACGTAGAAACGTCGGTTTGAGATGAAATTTGAAATGATTGAATAAAATTATGAAATCTATGGTATGGATGGATTGGATTAAGCTAATTTCCATGGAAAAGTTCTTAATCGAAAAAAGGTGCCTAGCATTGACTTTGTGCATCCTAGACTACCATAACATTTATGTTAAAGCAAGTGAGTTAAATGACTTGGTTTAATGCTATGCAAGGTGTCAAAAGATGGTGCTTTAGGCTAGATCTTTTAGATGACTTTAAGGGCTAAAATCCTTGAAAAGTCAAGTGGATAAATGCATGGTTTAAGAGGCTAAGGGCTAACCTCAAAGAGGCATGGAGAGGTGGCAACGCATGTGACACCCAAGCTTGATAAATATGAAATTTTTGATTTTTTTAAAAACACAAAATATGCATTTAAATGACCTAGGCAGATAGAGTGAGTTATGTGTTGGTCCCGAGTTGATGGCTAAACCCAAGAGGGGAGGGGTGAATTGGGTTCTTTAAAATTTCTTTGGTAAACTTAAAAATCTTAACCCCTTTAAAAAGTTAATCCCCTTTTTAAGCGAATGGAGAGCAAATAAGATAAAGCAGTAAAATAAGTAGAACACAAGATTTATAGTGGTTCGGGCAAACCTTCCCTACTCCACTCTTCCAAGCTCACACTCCGTTGTGACTTGGGTTCCACTATGTATTCCAAGAATACACTTAGAGTCACCGCTCTCTTCTAGATTCAAAGCTCTAGGGGGCATACACAACTAGAGCCACTTGCTCTCTTCTAGATTCAAAGCTCTAGGGGGCATATACAATCACTTGCACAAGTAGGTGATGAGTCTCACTCCAATCACACCCTACTTTGCATACACTTGATCTTAGCTACCCAAGCTAAATCAAGATTTATACAACCAAATAAAGAAATGAATAAAAACTACACTTTACAGATTTGTGTAGGCAGTTTTGAGCTCGAGGAAGAAATCAGAAATAGCTTGAATGATGATTGTTGAAGCAACTTGCAGTTTGAAGCTCTTTCTTCCTTTGAAACACTCAAATATGGAGAAAAGGTATTTGAAAGTCTTTCTTGCACTTCTTTTCTTTCTTTGATCTTTTGAGTGGTGTCTCTTTTTTTTTCTCACGTTCATTTGAATGTCCTTTTATAGATTGAGGAAAATATGAACGTTGTAGAAGTAGTTGGCGTGCAATAAATGAACTCCAACGGTCAAAAATTTGACCGTTATACTCCAAGTCGAAGATGAAGTCGACTTGGCCTGCGACTTGGTTTCCAAGTCGTACATGGAGTCGACTTGGCCTGCGACTTGAGTTTTTCAGAAACTCAAGTCTGAGACTTGGGTCGACTTGGCTTTCAGACTTCAACTCAAGTCGATCCTGAAGTCGACTTGGGTTGCGACTTGGCTTGGTCTATTGTAGAAACGCCTTGATCTTCTTGAAATGTCTTGATTCTTGCAAACCATTTGAAAGTTTTGAGTCCTTGCACAATATGTATGTTCCTTTCTTTGCTTTGGACTCACTGGGTCTTCATGACTTGGTTTTTACTCCATTTGGAAGCTAGCTTGAAGATTTGCTTTGAGCTTGATAGACTTGATTTGAACTTGAACTTGGATTCTTGCTTTGATCTTAAGTCACTTTAAGAATAGTCTTTAAAGCTCATTTGTATGTGAGAAACTTCAAATGGATGTCTTGGATATGCTTGAATCTTCATCTTGGACTTCAAAACTTCTCAAGTTGAAGTTGGAGTCGACCTGGTTTGCGACTTCGCCCAAGTCGCACTTGGAGTCGACTTCGTCTGCGACTTCGCATCTTCGGGAGCCAGATTTCAACGCTGGACATTTTTGTGTACTTCGAAGTCGATGCTGGAGTCGACTTCGTATGCGACTTGACTACCCAAGTCGCATGTGGAGTCGACTTGGCTTGCGACTTCACTCGTCAGAATTCCATTTTCAACTTTGTCCAGTTTTGGCTTGTTTGAAGTCGTTAGTGGAGTCGACTTCACTATCGACTTCACTCCCAAGTCGAAGTTCAAGTCGACTCGAAGATCGACTTGACTTCTCTGCTTTCCTTAAACACTTGGCAAACATATTAGTCATATATATATACTCAAACTAGTTCTTGTTAATCATCAAAACTCAATCCTTGGCCAATTTGTTTTATTTTGAACATTGTTTCCAACAATCTCCCCCTTTTTGATGATTGACAAAACTTCATTTTGAGTTGATACCTTTCAAAAATTCAAGCATGTTTATTTGAGAAAACAGAGTATATTCCTTGAACATATAATTTAGAGTTGAGAACTTTTTCAGAACATTAGTCATTTTGGCATAGAATATGCTTGAATACCTTTCAAGCCATATATTGAGTATTAATCATTAAGAATACTTTGTATTTATAGAAATTGCAATCACTTATCAAATATATCAATCATATCAATCATAAACCAGTTATCATATCAAATAAACCAAACATCATTTCATATATATGAAGTTTCATTACAGAATACAATGAAGCATAAATGAAACTATCCTAGATACAAACTACCCAACCCAAAAAAAACACTCAAATCTAACCTATCTTTCTCCCCCTTTTTGTCAATCATTCAAAAAGTACCAAAGACTTGGTAAATTGAAATTGAGAGATGGGATATGGAATAGGTTTGATGGGACAATGATGGGCCGAGGAGTAAACAAGAGAAGCGTGATCGGGAGTTGCCTCTCTATGAACTGAACCCGACTCGTAGGGATCGAGTTCAGGCATTGGTCTCTTCTTATGATGGCCTGATGCAAGATGATATCGGATTTTACGCATTTCCCGCTCGATTCTATCTTGTCGGGAATGCATATCTTCAATCGCATTAAGGACACCGGTGACAAGACTTGTCATCCGGTTTTCTTGATAGCCCATTTCTGCCTTCATGGCAATGATTTCATCTTTGAGATCCCTTAGGGTGACCTCCTCAGAAGCGGTTGGAGGTACCCGTTCTCGTGCAACGGATCCTTGTGGGGAGTAGGAGCCGTGGGATTGAGGTGATGGTGGCTCTTCTGGAGCAGCCGGTGCTTCGGGAGGTTGCTCCCCCTCAGCTTGTGCTTGGTCCTCTTGATGCTCTTCTTCTGGAGCATCGGGTCGGAGTTCAAGTACATTGATTTTCATCCTCTGAATTAGTGCCTTGTTGATTGCATTTGTGGATTTGAGCACTTCAAATGGCTCGCCTTCAATGTCCACTTCAAAATGTTCAAGGATCTTTGTGATCCAAGTGCCGTAAGGAAGGACGCCCCTTGGATTATCCTTTCGACTTGCCAAGGCTTCTAGAAATAATTTAGGTAGACTTACTTTGACTTTGTTTGCTACCTTCCATAAGATTCCAGCTTCTTGTGGGTTTAGCTGATTTCTACCACCACCTTTGGGGTAGATGCAATGAGCAATGAGAAGCCTTAATACCCGAAGTCTGGGTGACAAATCCATGTATCGAAGAAACTTGATCCCCGGGTGATACTTGTTACTCCGGGTGAGCTGATTATATATCTGATCCATGGTAAGATCTTCCGGAAAAGGCTCTTCGATGAAAGGGACTCCAAGTATCTGTCCTAAATGACTCATTGCTCTGGTTTGGCTTGGACTTAACCCGATTCCAAAATCTATATCTACTTCTTTGACATGTGTGCCAAAATTTTCTTCATCCCATTCATAGTAAAATATTCTGGTAAGATCTGGATAGACCTTGTCATCCTCTTTGAGTAATTTGGTCCATCCTTGAAAATCCAATAGGTCTTCTATGTCGGACCCATAATCTTTCAAAAATTTGAAATCTATGATTTTTGGTATGAATACCTTTCGTTCATAGAAGTTCTTGTAGAACCGGCCGTGATTGATTTCGGTTCTGAAGTATGTAGTGGGCATCTTCAAAACTTGAGTTTTGCCCGTTGCCGCAGTACCCCTTCTGCTTGCTCCGGAGTGTGTGCTCTGTGAAGCTTGGGCATGCGGTTGGCTTTCCGACCTTGTAGCTTGTTCCGATGTGTGAGTAGAAGTTTGGAACCGAACCCTTCTACCCGTAGAAGTTGAGGGTTCTTCTCGAACCCGTTTTGCAGGTGTCCTAGCTCTCCTAGGGATTTCTTCCTCAGTGTGAGATGTGGGAGGTCTAGGCACAGGCCTTTTTGACGGTTTGGAGACGGCTTTCCTCGGGGCCATTGAGATGGGAGTTTTGGAGTTTGGAATCTGTGAGAGAGGAAATTGAGAGGAGTAGAGAAAATGGAGAAGAAAACTTGAGAGAGAAAGGGATTTGCCGGAGATGAAGAAGGAGGAAAAATGCCGGAAGATTGGAGAGGAAAGACGGAAGAACAAGAGTTGCAGTCGCCGGAGGAGAAAAAGAAAACAGGGAGGCCGGAAAAATGAGGAAGAAAGAAGAGAGGAAAGAAGAAATAAGAAGAGAAGTCGGCCGAATGCGAAACGTCGCGCGCGGAGTCGACTTGCCCTAGGCGAAGTCGACTTCGGTCCTTCTGGAGTCGACTTCGCCTGGAGGCGGAGTCGACTTCGACCCTAGCGGAGTCGACTTCGTTTCTAAAGCGGAGTCGACCTGGCGTCCCTGGAGTCGACTTGACTCATCGACTTGACATTTTCCAATTTAATTTTCTTATGAATTTTTCCTAGTTAAGCTCTATCATCCCCATATCATTCCTAATTTTATAAAATGAATCTTTGGCTAGAGGTTTGGTAAAGATATCAGCAATTTGGTCTTCTGTTTTCACATATTCTAAGCACACATCATGATTTTCAACATGTTCACGAATAAAATGATGTCTCACATCAATATGTTTGGTTCTAGAATGCAATACAGGATTTTTAGTCAAACAAATTGCACTTGTATTATCACATCTAATAGGAATATCAACATAATCAATACCATAATCCTTTAATTGCTGTTTCATCCAAAGTAATTGGGCACAACAACTACCGGCGGCTATGTATTCGGCTTCCGCAGTAGATAGTGCAACACTTGTTTGTTTTCTTGAATGCCATGAAACTAGCATATGTCCAAGAAATTGACAAGTTCCACTGGTACTTTTTCTATCTACTTTATATCCGGCAAAGTCTGCATCCGAATAGCCGATTAGATCAAAGGTTGACCCTTTTGGATACCATAGTCCAAGGTTTGTAGTTTTCATCAAATATTTAAAAATTCTTTTTACAGCAAGTAGATGTGATTCTTTGGGACATGCTTGAAATCTAGAGCACATACAAACACTGAATAAGATATCGGGTCTAGAAGCAGTTAAATAAAGCAAAGATCCAATCATGCTTCTATAGAGCTTTTGATCGATACTTTTACCGTTTTCGTCTGTGTCGATCTTGATTGTAGAGCTCATTGGAGTGTTTGCCCCTTTGCTATTCTGCATTCCAAATTTCTTGAGCATCTCTTTGACATACTTGGACTGGTTCAGAAATATTCCTTCACTTTGTTGCTTGATTTGTAGTCCAAGGAAGAAATTTAATTCTCCCATCATGCTCATTTCGAATTCATTCTGCATAATCTTAGAAAATTCTTGGCATAGATTTTCGTCAGTAGCACCGAAGATTATGTCATCTACATAAATTTGTACAATTAAAATATTGCTATTTTCATATTTGATGAACAAAGTAGTGTCTACTTTCCCTCTTTGAAATTCATGATCAATCAAGAATTTGTTCAACCTTTCATACCAAGCTCTTGGAGCTTGTTTTAATCCATATAGTGCTTTGGTCAATTTATACACATATTTTGATTGATCCTTATCTTCAAAACCAGGAGGTTGTTCAACATATACTTCTTCATTCAAATAGCCATTCAAAAATGCACTCTTCACATCCATTTGGAACAATTTGAAATTCATATGTGAGGCGAATGCTAATAAGATACGTATGGCTTCTAATCTAGCCACGGGTGCATACGATTCTTCAAAATCAATTCCTTCTTCTTGGGAATACCCTTTGGCTACTAATCTTGCCTTGTTTCTAATTACAAGACCGCTTTCGTCTAATTTGTTCCTAAATACCCATTTTGTACCAATGACTGTATGATTGTTTGGTCTAGGAACTAAATGCCATACATTGTTTCTTTCGAATTGATTTAGCTCTTCTTGCATTGAAATAACCCAATTTTCATCATTAAGAGCTTGTTCAATGGTATTTGGTTCAATTTTCGATACAAACGCATATTGGCCATAAACGTTTTGTTTTGATCTTCTAGTTTTTACTCCTTCATATATGTTTCCAATAACTTGTTCAATTGGATGGGCATTTTTAAACTTTAAATCAGTTGGAGGTTTGTAAGATTCATTACCTTCACTTACCTCTTCCTCCTCTGGATTTTCTGGCTTGAGCTCGAGTTC
The DNA here is from genome assembly GCA_030490835.1 of Annona cherimola. NCBI lineage: Eukaryota > Viridiplantae > Streptophyta > Magnoliopsida > Magnoliales > Annonaceae > Annona > Annona cherimola. The sequence continues at coordinate 39,390,376 of CM059972.1, read as the reverse complement.
CTTTGGTTGTTCTTTGCCTTTCGTCTCATCTGCATCACTTAGTTCATCCTCTTTTCTCGGAGTTTGGTTAAATTCATCAAATACAACATGTATGGATTCTTCTACAACTTGATTTCGTTTATTGAATACTCTATATGCTTTGCTATTTGATGAATAACCAAGGAATATAGCCTCATCACTTTTGGCATCTAATTTTCCCAAGTTGACTTTTCCATTGTTTAAAACATAACATGTACATCCAAAAACATGAAAATAAGATATATTTGGTTTCCTTCCTTTCCAAAGTTCATATGGAGTCTTTTTCAAGATTGCTCGAATGGTAACACGATTCAAAACATGACAAGCTGTACTCACAGCTTCACCCCAAAATTTTTTGGATAGATTGCTCTCATTTAGCATGGTTCTAGCCATCTCTTGTATAGTTCTATTTTTCCTTTCAACTACTCCATTTTGTTGTGGAGTTCTTGGTGCAGAAAATGTGTGGTGAATTCCTTTTTCATTACAAAATTCCATGAATCGTTTGTTTTCAAATTCGCCACCATGATCGCTTCTTATGGTCACAATAGTACTCTGTTTTTCATTTTGCACCAAATTCACAAAAGTTGCAAACATAGAGAAGGCTTCATCTTTACTAGCTAAGAGAATTATCCAAGTGAATCTTGAAAAATCATCAACTATGACAAATACATATTTCTTTCCACCAATGGTTAGAATGTCAGATGGTCCGTATAGATCCATATGTAGCAATTCAAGTGGCTTAGTGGTGGAAATTTCCTTTTTGGTAGAGAAAGGCATCTTGGGTTGTTTTGATAATTGACATGCCTTGCAAATCTTGTCTTTGTCATATTTCAATCTTCGTAATCCTTCTACCAAGCTCTTTTTCCATAGGGTTTTTATGTTGCCCATGTTTATATGTCCAAGCCTCTTGTGCCAAACCCATGGATCGTTATCAATGGCCATTAGACATTGACCATCTAATTCATCAAGTGAAACCAAATAAATATTTCCATGTCTTTTACCACTAAACATGACATGTTCTCCATCAAATACATTACATATAGATGATTCAAACACAACTTTGTATCCTTTATCACATAATTGGCTAATGCTCATTAAATTGTGTTTGAGTCCTTCAACAAACAAAACATCTTCCATGCATGCATTTGAAATACTATGTATATTTCCTTTACCTTTAATTTTACCTTTTTCATTATTACCAAAGGCAACCATTCCATCATTACAAGGCTTAAGTTTGTGAAACAAACTTCTTTCACCGGTCATATGCCTTGAGCAACCGCTATCCATAAACCATTCATTGTTTGCCTTTGCCTTAAAACATGTCTGAAAAATAAGGAAATGAATCTTATATTTTTGGTACCCATTTTATGGGTCCATTTGGGTTAGTAATAGAATCTAATCTAAGTTGATCTAACTTTGAAAGCCCAAATCTTGTGTTTCTTGGAACCCAAACTAATTTAGCACCATGGTCATATAGTTTCTTAAAATTACATTTGTAAGTTTTATGACCCATCTTATTGCAGAAATTACAAGCCAAAGGTAATCTTGGAGTAGGTCTCCAAGTATGCAAAGGTTCAACCATTGGTCTTTTAGTCCACTTAAAATTTTTCTTTTGTAGCTTGTATATAGATGCAGTTTTAGTTTGATATTTCTCAAGTAATTTCACATTTGATTTGCTACTTTCTCCTTGCTCAAATGTATGATACCCAAGACCTCTTTTATGTGTTTGGGAGGTCATATTCAAAAACATTTTGACGCTTTCACCTGGATTAGAGAACTTAGCTAATGATTCATTTAATGATTTGTTCTCCATTTTCAGCAATTCAGTTTCATCTTGCAATTTGACTAATCTTTCTGCAAGTTTACCATTTACAATTATTGTTGCATCACATTGTCTCTTCTTAATTGTAAACTTGCTTCCTAATTTCTTCATTTCTTCATATAATGAATCATATGCAGTTTGTAGTTCATCTAATTCAGTACATTTGAGGCATTCATGAGAGGAAGAATAACTTGAATTAGAAAGGGAGAGTTTGGAACTTACCTCTTCATTGCTTGTGCATTTTGTTGAGGTAGTTTGTTCTCCTTGCTCGATTTGTGCCATACAGCAAATTCTCGCACATTCTTCTGCTTTGATTTCGTCGGTTGAGGAGCTACTCGTTGTAGATTCCTCGTCATTTACGTACATGCCTCTTCCTTTATATTTCTGAAATCTTCTATTGTCCCCTCGATCCTTTCTTTGTTCTTTTGCTTTGTTTTCTTCGGGAGTTGGACATTGGGCTTGCATATGTCCCGAACCGCCGCATCGGTAGCACTTGGTTGATTCTTTCTTCTTCTCTCGGGGAGTTCTTTCTTTGAAGCTTCTGAAATTTTTGCCTTTCCTCACAAATTTTCTGAATCGTTTTGTGAGTAGAGCAATATCATCGTCATTTTGAGAAGAAGATGTGTCATCGGGGTCTTGTGCGGCTTTTAAGGCAATTGCTCTTTTGCCCCTGTGTTGATCTTCATTCCTTTTCTTAATTAGCTCATGTGACATAAGTGAGCTAATTAAGTCTTCAAGCTTCAGCGTGTTGAGGTCTTTGGCTTCTTCAATTGCAGTGATCTTTGGAGTCCATGACTCGGGTAGAGCTCTTAAAATCTTCATGACCTGCTCAGATTCAGATATTGCTTTTCCAAGACCTTTTAAAGCATTAGTAATCTTAGAGAATCTAGAAAACATTTCAGAAATATTTTCTGTTTCTAGCATTCTAAAGTTCTCTAGTTCTCCAATCAAAATATTCCTTCTCGTCCCTTGGACTTGAGAAGTTCCTTCGTAGATAGAGGTTAGTGTATCCCATATCTCTTTGGCGGTTAAGCAAGAAGATACTCTATCGTACTCAGAAGCAGTGAGAGCACAAAATAAGGAGTTCATAGCTTTGGCATTGCTCTTCACTATTCTTACTTCCTCATCGGTCCATTTGGAAGCTCGTTCATCGGTAGGCAGTGTTACTCCATCTTGGATAGCAATCCAAGAGTCCATATCGGTAGCCATGATGAGTTGCTTCATACGAAGCTTCCAATATCCAAAATTGTTCCCATCAAACAACGGTGGCCTTGTAAAGGATTGGCCTTCAGCAAATGCGGGAACGGAAGTAGATTGGGATGCCATTTCAATAAGATCTCTTTGATAAACTCAAAGACCTGCTCTGATACCACTTGTTGGTCCCGAGTTGATGGCTAAACCCAAGAGGGGAGGGGTGAATTGGGTTCTTTAAAATTTCTTTGGTAAACTTAAAAATCTTAACCCCTTTAAAAAGTTAATCCCCTTTTTAAGCGAATGGAGAGCAAATAAGATAAAGCAGTAAAATAAGTAGAACACAAGATTTATAGTGGTTCGGGCAAACCTTCCCTACTCCACTCTTCCAAGCTCACACTCCGTTGTGACTTGGGTTCCACTATGTATTCCAAGAATACACTTAGAGTCACCGCTCTCTTCTAGATTCAAAGCTCTAGGGGGCATACACAACTAGAGCCACTTGCTCTCTTCTAGATTCAAAGCTCTAGGGGGCATATACAATCACTTGCACAAGTAGGTGATGAGTCTCACTCCAATCACACCCTACTTTGCATACACTTGATCTTAGCTACCCAAGCTAAATCAAGATTTATACAACCAAATAAAGAAATGAATAAAAACTACACTTTACAGATTTGTGTAGGCAGTTTTGAGCTCGAGGAAGAAATCAGAAATAGCTTGAATGATGATTGTTGAAGCAACTTGCAGTTTGAAGCTCTTTCTTCCTTTGAAACACTCAAATATGGAGAAAAGGTATTTGAAAGTCTTTCTTGCACTTCTTTTCTTTCTTTGATCTTTTGAGTGGTGTCTCTTTTTTTTTCTCACGTTCATTTGAATGTCCTTTTATAGATTGAGGAAAATATGAACGTTGTAGAAGTAGTTGGCGTGCAATAAATGAACTCCAACGGTCAAAAATTTGACCGTTATACTCCAAGTCGAAGATGAAGTCGACTTGGCCTGCGACTTGGTTTCCAAGTCGTACATGGAGTCGACTTGGCCTGCGACTTGAGTTTTTCAGAAACTCAAGTCTGAGACTTGGGTCGACTTGGCTTTCAGACTTCAACTCAAGTCGATCCTGAAGTCGACTTGGGTTGCGACTTGGCTTGGTCTATTGTAGAAACGCCTTGATCTTCTTGAAATGTCTTGATTCTTGCAAACCATTTGAAAGTTTTGAGTCCTTGCACAATATGTATGTTCCTTTCTTTGCTTTGGACTCACTGGGTCTTCATGACTTGGTTTTTACTCCATTTGGAAGCTAGCTTGAAGATTTGCTTTGAGCTTGATAGACTTGATTTGAACTTGAACTTGGATTCTTGCTTTGATCTTAAGTCACTTTAAGAATAGTCTTTAAAGCTCATTTGTATGTGAGAAACTTCAAATGGATGTCTTGGATATGCTTGAATCTTCATCTTGGACTTCAAAACTTCTCAAGTTGAAGTTGGAGTCGACCTGGTTTGCGACTTCGCCCAAGTCGCACTTGGAGTCGACTTCGTCTGCGACTTCGCATCTTCGGGAGCCAGATTTCAACGCTGGACATTTTTGTGTACTTCGAAGTCGATGCTGGAGTCGACTTCGTATGCGACTTGACTACCCAAGTCGCATGTGGAGTCGACTTGGCTTGCGACTTCACTCGTCAGAATTCCATTTTCAACTTTGTCCAGTTTTGGCTTGTTTGAAGTCGTTAGTGGAGTCGACTTCACTATCGACTTCACTCCCAAGTCGAAGTTCAAGTCGACTCGAAGATCGACTTGACTTCTCTGCTTTCCTTAAACACTTGGCAAACATATTAGTCATATATATATACTCAAACTAGTTCTTGTTAATCATCAAAACTCAATCCTTGGCCAATTTGTTTTATTTTGAACATTGTTTCCAACATTATGAACGTGATATGGGTTGATTTTTGTGGCAAGAAAATGCCATAAGGTCATGACATGTGGACGTTTCTAAGTGGATAGCTTTATGACCCATTAATGTGATGATTTTGATGAATTTTCTATAAGATAATTACCCATTTTACTAGGGTAATATTGTGCCACCACATCAAGGGATAAGATGATCATTAATTACCCTCCAAATGATGTGGCAAGGTGGGCCCAAAAATCTGGAAAATGAAGGGTATAAAAGAGGCTTCCATGGGGACATTTCAAGAGGGTTAGAGAGAGAAAAATTTTGAGAAAAATCCTCCAAGCAAGGCAGCCCTGCTGTGGCGCCCCGAACCGAGGTGTTCACATAGTCCTTACTCCAAGATCTTGTCGATTGATAAATATGACTCAGGATTGTTGCCCTGATCACGCGGCGGGTTCTTAGTTGGATCTCGTCTTATTTTTTTCTTTTCATTTATTTTTTTTTCTTTCATCACATAAACATATGCTCATCATCATTCATAATGGACTTATCCATAACATCATAAATTATCAACTTCTCATATTATTCATAACTTCATAATTTCATATAACCTATGTCTTTTTCACCATATCCCATTAGGGCATTTATTCATACAAAAATCTACTAACCTTTATAGATTCCTCTTTTCCTTTAGCAACACATGCCCTTCATCTCTTGGCTTTTCCTACACCTGTGTGAGGTTGGGAAAACAAAACATGAGTCGAAACTCAATAAGCAAGCATTTTTCTTTCGTTTAAATGCATTTCTCTCCATTTGATAGAAGACACTTACCAAGTGATCAACTACCAACGGAATAGAAACTTTTTCATAAAAATCATTTCATAAACATTGGATGTGCAAATGCTTCCTTTCCATTCCTGACATAAACCTTCGTGTGCGGGTACGCAAGCTCAGGGGACATCTCACATAGCATGGTCCAATACGCCAGTTGTCTCCGACTTGGCCTCATCAAGGGGAACCTCTCTTCCTCTTGACGCCTACATGGTTCCTACATGCATGAATTTTGATTTTCCCGGCATTATATACCTCTTACACTAGGTGACTTGTCATTCTCATGTAGAGAATTATTTGTACCATCCCTTAAAAACATCATTTCAAATCTATGCTTTTCTTTTCAATTCATGTATGAAAATGCAATGCATTCATTCACACATAACATTCCTTTGCCTCCACCTCTGGGGAGAACGCCGTCGGCACACAACCCATATGACTCGGCAATAGTGAAAGGGGACCCTCTGATCCACTTTCTACCTCCACCAAAGTCTCTTCATTATACATCATACATGTGCACATGTCCATGAACATCACATAATATCAATATGCCGGCATGACTTTTCATAAAAACTTATAAACATTCATCATTTCAAAACATTATAGGAATGACCACCCTTAAACACATTTCATAAATACTTGAGAATAAAATCACATTTTCAAAGTTATGTTTGCTTACAATGAAGCAATAAAATCACATTTTAAAAAAAGTTTGCTTGCTTACCTCCTCAGTTCGTGTCCTCCACCTTTTCCTTTCCTTTTCCTATACAAGGAAAAATGATATTTTATCTATATCATTTCATGTCTTAGTTTACTTCCCATGCATGCTTTATAATCATCCATTACCTCATTTCTATAGAGGTGAATTTTATAAATATACTTGGTCATTACCTCCTTATATGGATTTTTATCCATAAATTCTTTAAAAATTTCATCCTTATATCCTCATAAAATATACAAATAAATCTTAATTTTTCCCAAAATCACGCTGTTTATTATTCATAGTTACTGTAGCAAATTAATGTTCACATTTACTGTTCATTGAGATTACTGTTCACAGCAATGTGGGTTACTGTTCATGGGTTCCAAAAATTGACATTTTTTCCTAAAATAAAAAATACCATGACATAGCTTATGCTTAGTATATCATGGAAAATTTCATACATTTTGAATTTTTCATCATTTACTTGGCTAAATAAATCATTTTCTCTATATACTAAAAATCAACATAAATTCACTTAAGAAAAATCCTTAATTCCAAAAATCATGAAATTAATATATCATCATTTTAACATCATATTTATCATATTCATTCATCCCAAACAAAAATTTATCAAATTTAGAGCATTATTTTCACATATCATATGCTATCTTCCCGAATGCTCCATCTTTGCTCCAAATTTTCAATGTTTCGGCATAATTCCAATTAAGCATTATAAATTTAATTATTTTCTCATGATTAGGCATTATCTAAGCATGGTTTTACCTTAATTAACACCCAAAAGAAATTTAGGAAGAAATCACTTACCCAAAGTGGAGATATCCCACTTTTTCTCACACTTTTTCTCTCTAACTTCCTTCTCTTCTTTCTCCTCAAGGATAAAACGTGGTGGGGGGTAAAAATGCTCAAATGGAGCTAGGATGAAGTACCTTGGACGTTCACTCCTGCCCCCTATTTATACTTTTTGATTTTTCATCAAATTGGAATTAACCCTCCCTTGCTTGAGGTATTAAATTATAAAATGTATTTTTTATAATTTCCAAAAGGTGCATGGAGCCATGTGCAGCCACACTACAGCAGCTCCAGCCTCCTATGGCAGCCCTATTTTTTCTTGATTTTTTAATTTATTAAAATTATTTAATTTAGTCTAATTAAATCTTAGCCATTGATCATTGATGAGGATGGATTTGGGCCATTCGATTTGGCTCAAAAGTCTCCCCCTACACCTGCACACCCCTTATGTAGCTCTTATTTTTATTAATTATTTTTATTTTTAATTATTTAAATTTAATTAAAAAGTCAAAGGAAATTAATGAAAAAGTAAAGCTATTTTTTGATCTCCAAATGACGTTTAATCTTGACCCTTAATTCATAGTTTGTGATAAATCTTGGACCATTCATCATGTTCATCATCATATTTTGGCCATCCATAAAAAATTTCATCTCAATCCGACATCCGGATTGCAAGTTATGCATTTTTCTTCAATTTTTCACTAAAATCCGAAATTCCATTAAAATATCAAAAAGTATTGCTATTTCGTCCTGTAGTGATTAAATCTCCTTTTTCGTCTTCTTGTGATTAAGTTAATCCAAGTGATTAACTCTTAATCATGTGTCTTAATCCCAGGATTACTATTCACGTGCACTATTCATCCAAATTTCATAAATAATTATTTTAACCTCTATTCCCACATATTTCATATTCATGAATGTATATTTTCCAAATATATTACCTAGGGTTTACAACCCTAGGGTTTTATACACGTGTCTAAGATCGGGGTTTCACACCTGCACGACCCAAAACAGCAAGGAAAAGAGGGGAAAAAGAGGAGAAAAGAAGAAGAAAAAAAGGGAAGAAAGAAAGGAATCCAAGTTAGGAAAGTTTGGAATCAAAGTTAGATTCATGTAAGTATGGATTGAGTTTTGGATTCTTAAAACCTAAATTTCTTCTCTCAAATCATGAGTCATGAATATGGTTCATAAAGAACTCTTAAAGGCTGAGTTATGATGCCTTAATATGGGTATTGAATAATTTTTGAAAGATTTTAAATGAGATCAAGAGTTCAAGAGAGTGAAAATGGAAGTTTAAGGTTGAAATTTGAGATGAAAGCTAACTTGAAAATTCTCAAAACCCTAAACCAAGTTGCTGTATAATTAAAGCATGATGATTTGGATGTAATACATGTTCTTTTGAATTATATATGTTGAACATTTTTTAATGATTTTAGCAAAAATGGAACTTAGGGCTTCAAGTAATACCCAATTTTTCTATTTTTGAGTTAAAAATGATACAAAGAAGTGATAAAATAATTTATGGATGAATTGTAGGGTACATTACCCTAAATTAAGGATCCTGGATGAGTTTGCTTTAAATCTGATTTTTTAGGGTACATGTATGGAACGTCCAAATGGGGTCCAAAAAGGGTACTTTACATGTGATTTTTGTTTCTGTTTGTAAACAAATGATTTATGGATGTAATGGAGGGTAAATTACCCTAGGATTAAGGTACTTTGAGTATCCAAAAGGGATTGAAAATATTTGCCATAAATCTGATTTTTAAGGACTTATGTTTGGACACGTCAAAACGGGTCAAAATGGATACCCTACATGCTTAAGATGTTACTGTTATGGAAGCAACTAACTTATGAATTTTAAATATATGATAATACCCTAAATTTGGATTAAGAAAAGCATGTTTAGTTGCTGAAAATTATGATTTAAAAATCTGTTAAGATTTAAGTTTTGAAAGAGGCGTTGAAAGGATGAAAAATGGGTCCTAACATGGCTGTTTTGGAACCCAATGATAAATGGATTAAAAATTCGAAATTAGACCCTAAATTATATGTTAATTAAAGGGTTTAATGATGTTGAAAATGGATGTAAGTTGTTGTGTTAAGAAATTTTGAGAAACACATAATATATGTGTTGTATGATGAAATGTATGTATGAATGAATGATATGTGACTTATGTGAAGTTGCTAAAATGCAAAATATGCATGAATATGTGATAAAAGACATAAGGATGTTTCTGTATGAATGGATTTTGATTATCTCAAATTTTGAGATTAAGTTATGAAGCTTAAAACGTCACTTATATGCTTAGAATGAGCATTGACATAGGGAAATGGAAAATAGATGGAAAATGGTTAATGGGAGATATAAATCCCAATATGTTGTTTTATGAATGATAATTATGTGTTTACCTTAAATATGGGTTTAAAACACAATATGGAATGGATGATATGAATTTGACCGATTTAATATTTTCTCATATGAATTTGATTTCTCATATTTTCATCTCAACCATATCTAATTTATTTCCAACTCATTCATAACCAAGCCATTTCGAATCCATTTAGCACATATACACAACATGATGTTCAAACAACATTTCAACTTTTGCCTAAATCAGATGTCACTACATGTATATATTCCAATCATCAATATAAAACATTCAAATAGATTACATCTATTCAACATAATTTTATTCCATGATATAACAATACAAAAGTTTCTCCATGACTTCTCAAGCTAGAACTTTCTCCTTTGCCATCTCTTGTCCTTCACCTGTCTTTAGGGTTTGGAAAACAAAATCGTGAGTAGAAACTCAATAAGCAAGCTATTTGCATTTTACAGGCAAATCATTTCAGGCAATATTTTTGCAATTAAATTCATATTGGAAAGCAATTTATACCTTGTCCAAAGGTATATCTTGAAAACATAAAATCTTGTACCCATCACGAGTACCATATGCATTATGTCATTTAAAACATGAACATAATCATCATAAGTCCCTTAGGATGGAAGCTAGCCAGGCGACCATCCGTCCACGTTAACTCCCATTTTAGAGAGGGCGCCGCCGGCCTTGGGCCTATTTTAAGCGACTTGACCACACTAAGGGGGTACAATCGGTTCGCTTATACCCTTCAAGTGGACCTAGTACCCTGTGCACATGAACTTTTGCATAAATCCATCTTTAACATGCTAGCATGATTTTTCAATCAGAAACATAGAATCACATCATTTTTCCATAGCGTTTATCAAAGAAAAATTTCATAATATTGCATTGGAAGTAAAACATCATTTTAACACCATTTTGCTAAGGGATGTCCATCCTTAAACATATTAGAAATAATTTCCACAATTTCATCAACAAGTTAAAGCAAAAATTGCATTTATGTAAACAATTTAGAAAAGCAAAAATCCTTTAGAAAATTTGCTTGCTTACCTGTGTCTCTTAGCTTTCCGCTTCCGCTTTTTCTTTGCCTTTGCCTTTGCCTACATGAGAATAATATATTTTTTCATATATTTCTTTTTCTCATATTTTATTTAGTTTTCCAACCCATTCCACTCACATATATCATTTATTTGACTTCACAAGTCATTATGCACATATATAGCATATTTTTTACACATTTCTTTGGCTACCACATAACATAACTTACATAACCCCATACATAAGGTATTCATTTCAATATCACAAAATTCATTTAATAATCAGCATACATAGGTTTATTAACCTCAATTTTTCATTTATCCATTTTTCCAAGATACAAGCACGGGTGTTTCTTTTATGCACATATCGTTGCCTCTGCTCCTTAAATCAAGTCCAAAATTTTAGAATTAAAATCATAAAATCTTAAACAGGTATATAAACATATAATTCATCTAATTTATTGCATTTTTGCACACAATCACTTTTCACAAGTCGTTCATCACTTATACACATTTATCACTTCACATATGCCCATTTGGTAACATATACATAAGATATTTCATAAAATTTTCTAAGGTAGAAATTCAATCCATATTTCAGAATTTTAATTACCTTTAATTAATATTGAATTTAGGGTATTTTCATGAGATTTAAATCCATTCAACATAGGTTTCCAAAATAGCAAGTTTGGAACCCGTTTTTCACCCATTTAACGTATCTTTTGACACATAACCTTAAGTAGTCATAAAATTCCGAAATTTCAGCATGTAATCCCACTTTTCTTAATCCATATTTAGGGATTTAACACATATATAACATCCATGAATTATCATTTCTCAAAACAGCAAGTTTCCTACACGTTTTGAGTCCCGTTTCACATCGGTTTGACACACTTTCATAAAATCTATAAAAATAAGTTTTAGGGCTTCTTTTCCCAAATATTTTTGGGAATCCATAAAACCTTAAACCTAGGGAATTTTACCCTACATAGCCTTCATAAAACATGCAAACCCATTTTCATAACACTTTTAGCATAGAAACATGGAAATTAAGTCATAATCATTACTTTGCATTCCATAACTTCAAACATTAATCATTTAAGCATAAACCAATATATGTTTTGCATAAATACATGATTCATAACCTAATCACTTCATCAAACCAAAACAGCAACTTGTCATGGAGATTTAGGGTTTACCAACTTGGATTTTCCACTCAATACACATGCAAAACTTCACTTTCATCAACTTAAACATGAAAATTCATACATGAAACCTAATACCCATTTCATATCAGATCAAAAGCATGTTAACTCATCATTTTACAGATTCTTTGAGCATCCTTTTCATATTCCCATTTAGGAGTTTAAAAACTCAAAATAATCAACTCAAATAACACGTATACTTACTTGGTTTAGAGCTAATTCAAACCCTCATCCTTGGGGATGATTTTCCTCCACAAATTCTCCTCTTTTTTCTTGTTTTTCCTTCTTCCTTGGCTGGGAAAAATGGGACGTGAGCTTCTGCTATGCTTTGGAGTGAAAAAATCAACACTTAGCCAACTTTTTCCAACCTCCTTCTACATGGACGTGCATGGGTTATAAGCTGGATTTTTTTCCAGCTGTGGGCCCCACTTCTTGGGCATTTTTCACATCATTTAAATGGTCCCTTATCACCTTCATGTTTTGGCAACTTCCCAGCCAAGTAAATTAGATTTTTACTATTTTCAAAAATCAGAAAATCACTTTAATCCATGGTCGTCCAAGTTATGCAGTTAGCACGTCATTTGCTGTCCATTTTTTTTCTAGAAATTTTTCCATTTTTAAAATTCCAAAATGTGGGTAATTTATATACCTAATTACCCCTTAATTCATATATTAATTTGGTATTAAAATACTTAGCAAAAATGGCAACAATAGCTACTCATCATACACGTCCAAGTGCCCCTATGTTGTCCATGTTTTCAGCTTCATGCATCTGCATTCTCTAATTTTTCTATTGCTGTAAATCTTCATAATTGGATGCATATCTTATGTACCTGCATGTCAACTGCATATACATATATTTTAAAAATTAAAAATTCAAAAAAATCAGCATGGCAGCCCCTTGGACGCTCCCTTGTGCTACCTTGCCTATGCTCACTTTTGAGCATTTTGTAGCTCCATCATAGGGTGTATTCATTGCTGGATTTTCTGTTGATTTTGCATTTTATATTAATGCATAAAATGCCTTAAAAATGGGCTGCACTTGATGTTGGTCCCGAGTTAATGGCGATTACCCAAGAGGGGAGGGGTGAATTGGGTATTTAAAAATTTACAACTTAAACAGAGGCTTTACCCCGGATTGATCTAGTCCCCTTTATGAAGAAACAAAATGGAAAGCAATATAATGTAGAGAGCAGAAATATAAATTAACACACAAGATTTTATAGTGGTTCGGGCAACCTCCCTACTCCACTCTTCCAAGCTCACACCCCTTGTGACTTGGGTTCCACTATTGTATTTCACAAATACAACTAGAGCCACTGCTCTCTTCTAAATTCCAGCTCTAGGGGGCATCAACAAATCACAGCAACAATAGGTGATGAGTTCCACTCCAATCACACACTACTTTGCTTACACTTGATCTTAGTTACTCTAACTAAATCAAGTTCAATACAACAATAATAATAATAATAAAAAGAATCTACACGTTACTGTTTTGTAGATGCAGTTTTGGCGTAGAGAAGAACTTGTTGAGTTGGCTTTGACAAATCAGCAGTTGAGCTCTTGCAGTTTGAAGCAAAGTTCTTCTTCTAAGGATTGGCTTGATCACTTGAAGCTTTTTAGAGATAGGAGTTATAAACAGTTAATGAATCTCAGCTACCTCCTTCGTTCACATTGAATGCCATATATAATTGTGGAGGGAATCCGAACGTTTGAAGGTAGGTGGCGCGCATTTAATGCGCCAACGTTCGAATAATTTTCGACCGTTGCGACCCAAGTCGCAGGTGGAGTCGACTTCAGGTGCGACTTCGCCCAAGTCGCAGATGGAGTCGACTTCGGGTGCGACTTCGCCTGTCCGTAGCAACTTCAAGTTCCTTGCTGGGTCGACTTGGTCATCGACTTGACCAAAGTCGTAGGTGGAGTCGACTTCGGTATGCGACTTCACCTCGTCAGTTAGCTTGATGAACTTGAAAAACTTTGGGATGCTTTTGTTTTGCCTAGGTTTCTTCATGCCTTTTGTCCTTCCCTGATTTAGTTCTTCCTTGAGTCATTTTCTTCACTTTATCTTGTTTCCTTTATCTCCATGTTTTGCAAGCCTTGAGTCCTTGAGTCTTGAATCTTGTATTCATGAGCAAGTTCAGTATATCTTGATTAGAATAGTTGAGTTTATGCAACTTGCTTTCTTTGGACTTGGATTAGTCTTCATATGTTCCAATTTGAACATCTGAGTTGACTTGCTCTTCATCTTTACTTAGTTCTGCTTTGAAGTCGATCTAATCCCAATTTGTCTTCTGAAATTTCTCCTCTGTCTGATCGAAGTCGATGCCGGAGTCGACTTGGTCTACAACATTGCCCAAGTCGCATGTTGAGTCGACTTGGGATGCGACTTCGGCAACCCCTGTTCACGATTTCAACTCTGGACAGAAAACGACGCCTCCAAGTCGCTACTGGAGTCGACTTGGCCTGCGACTTCACCTCAAGTTGTAAGTGAGTCGACTTGGGATGCGACTTCGGTACCTCTCAGCCTTGGCTTCAACTCTGGAAGGAATTGATATTTTGAAGTCGATGCTGGAGTCGACTTGGTTTGCGACTTCGCCCAAGTCGCATGCGGAGTCGACTTCGTTTGCGACTTCGGCAGCTCTGCTCCCCGTTTTCAACTCTTGAAGGAAACAACGCCTCGAAGTCGATGATGGAGTCGATTTGGGGATCAACTTGGCCTTAAGTCGATGCCTGAGTCGACTTAGAAATCGACTTAACCTGCCATGCTTCATTTTCTTCAAATGTATATCCTTTAATCACTTCCACAAACATGTTAGTAGCCAAAACTTACTCAAATTGATTTGTTAATCATCAAAACATAGATTTAGCTTATCTTTCACATATTTCCAACACTTGACACCTCAAATCCCATTAAAACCACGCAATTATGTCAAGTACTCTAGTATTAAATATAAGGTACTCCTGAGGTGCATTAGTCAACCAAGCTCACCTTTTTCAATGCAGGTATTTTTCCAACATTTCAAGCTTAATCTAAGCCATCCAAAATAAACATCTCATGATTTCATTCAACCGTTTCAAATTTCATCTCAATATGATTTTCCTAGCTCCCGTTATAGTCGTTTAAAGTTAACGGTTGAAATTGAAATATGATCAATAAATCATAACTCTCATTTCATCAAGAATTTTCATAAACCATTAATTCCATAATATCAAGCCAAACATCATTAATTTTCATTTCAAATTTCACTCGAATCCGCCTTACAGACGTTGAGTTATGAATTTTCTAGTGTTTTTTCATTAAACTTGTCAATTATCATATAAACTCCCATAATTCATATTAAATAATGGAAAATCATTATCCATAATGTATTTGCACATTTACATCAATAATAATTTACTCTAATTCCATTGTCTCATTTTAGCTCAAAATGATCATTCACATCATTATTGCTAATCCATAACCCTAATTACAATAATTAGCAAAATCACATAAAACCTTCATAATTCAATAATTCCCAAATAAATATCATATACATGATTAATGCATACATATGGGTTCTACATTGGTTAGGGTTTCACAATGGTATGATGCACAAGTGAGTGCAATGTATGTATACCCGGCTTGGAAGTCAAGTGGATTATGTATGTTAATAGATTATGGGTTGGAAAACTAAGCAAGCAAATGAAAATTTTATGAATGCAATGCCATTCTTATATGTATAGGCAAAATCAAAAAGAGAATTTATACGGAAAGCTAAGGCGAAGCAGGTAAGCAAGCAACTTTCTAAATGCTTTTTGTTTTATCAAAATATCATAAAATGACTGCAAATGATGTTCTAAATGTTTCGAACCATTTTGAAATTGATTGATGAATTATTTCCAAGTTATTTAAGGATGGTCATTCCTTTAATTCAATATGCGTTGAAATATTATTTCAATTATGATAAATGAATTGCTTACTGTTTCGCAATTATTTATGAAAAGTGATGTAACATGGATTTAAATAATGTTTCATTGAAACGATGTTTAAAAGGGATGGTGCAAAGAATTATCTGTATGAGAATGACAAGTTACCATGTGTAAGAGGTATATAATGTCCAAGTGACTAAAAGTCATGCATGGAATGGAAATCAAGTAGGCTAGTCAAGGCAGAAAGCAGGACAGGAAGTTCGCCCTTAACATTGCCAAGCGGAAGGTCCAGCGCTAAGGATGGAAAGGATCATGTTATGAAAGTATGTTCCCCAAGCTAGCGTACCCTCACATGAAGGATTATGTCATGAATGGAAATGATGCATTTGCACTATGGCGCCCCAAACCAAGGGTCACAACTTAGCCCTTATCTCGGGATCGTATTGATTGGTAAACGTGATCAGGATTATTGCCCTGTCACACGACGGGTTTTATCGGATATTTATCCAATTAATTATATTCACATAGAAGTTCAATTTCTCATATTTTCATCTCATGCATATCTAGTTCATTTTCAACCATTCAACACATATACACAACATGATGTTCAAGCGACATTTCAGCATTGGCCTAAATCAAATGTCATTGCATGTATTAATCGTAGTCATCAACATAAACATAAAAACAATTTACATCGATTCCACACAAGTTTTTTTTCCATAACATAAAAGTGACATGTTTTTCCATTGGCTTTAAAAATCTTGCATTTGCTCCTTCGCCATGTCCTATCCTTCACCTGTCTTTGGGTTTGGAAAATAAAATTATGAGTCGAAACTCAATAAGCAAGCTATTTACATTTTACGGGCAATTCATTTCAGGCAACATTTTGCATTTAAAATCATCTTGGAAAGCAACTTATACCTTTTAAAAAGGTATATCTTGAAAACATTAAATCTTGTATCCATCATATTTCCCTTAGGATGGAAGCTAGCTAGGCGACCATCCATCCTCGTCTTCTCCCATTTCAGAGAGGGCGCCGCCGGCCTTGGGCCTATCTTAGCGACTTGGCCACACCAAGGGGGGACAATCGGTCCGCTTATATCCTTCAAGTGGACCTAGTACCTTGTGCACTTGAACTTTTCATAAATCCATCTTTAACATACTAGCATGATTTTTCACTTAGAAACTTAGAATTCACAACATTTTTCATAGCATTTATCAAAGGAAGTTTATCATATTGAAGTAAAAGCATCATTTCAATACAATTTAACTAAAGAATGACCATCCTTAAATACTTTTAAAATATTTTCAATATTTACATCAAACACTTAGTACAAAAATCACATTTATTCAAAGCAATTTAGAAAAGCAAAAATCATTTAGAAAGTTTGCTTGCTTACTTGCGTTCCTTAGCTTTCCGACTCAGCCTTTTCTTTGTCTTTGCCTACATGAGAATAATATCATTTTTCATATATTTCTTTTTCTTGTATTCCATTTAGTTTTCTAACCCATTTTCATTAACATATATCATTCATTTGACCTATCAAGTCATTATGCATACACTTAGCATATACTTGCACATTTCATTGGTTCATACACAACATATTCAATCCCATAAGTTGGGTAACCATTCAACCATATAATAATCATCCAATAATTATTATTTATAGGTTCATTACCTTTCATGCATCATTTTTTCATCTATTTCCCCAAAATTCATACATCGGTGCTCATTTTTAGCACACGTCGTTGCCTTAGCTTCAATAATCAATTCCAAAATTTTGGAATTAACATCATGAAATTCTAAACAGATATATAATCATGAAATTCATCATATTTTCATGCATTTTTGCACAAAATCCCATTACATAAGTCATTCATCACCCATGCATATCTATCCATTCACATACACCCATTTGGCAACACATACTTGATATATTTCATTAAATTTTCTAAGAAACTTGGTCACTAATTCAGCATGATAATTAAACTTAATTATCACTTTATTTAGGGTATTTTTATGGGATTTAAATTCCTAATCATAGGTTCTTAAATCAGCAACTTTGGAACTCATTTTTCACACGTTTAACGTGTCTTTTGACACATAACCCTAAGCAGTTTTATAAATCCAAATTTTTAGCAATTAATCCTACCTTTATTAATATAAATTTAGGTTATTAACACATTTTTAACATTCATAAATTAATACCCCTCCAAACAGCAAGTTGTTTACCCATTTCGGGTCCCGTTTCCACTTCGTTTAGACATCGTTTCATAAATCCTTAACAATCAGATTTGGGCTTATATTCCCAAATCCTTTTGGGAATCAATAATACCCTAAACCTAGGATATTTTACCCTACATAGATTCCATAAATCATGCAATCCCATTTCCATAGTATTTTTAGCATAAAAATGAAGAAATCGGGTCATATACGTCACTTTGCATTTCATAGTTTCTAACGTTCATAATTTAAGCTTAAATCAACATAGGTTTTCCATTAATACACGATTCATAACCTAACATATCATTCATTCAATACAGCAACTTGTCATGGGGATTTAGATTTTATCAAGTTGAATTTTCAACTCAATACCCACTCTAAACTTCATTTTCACTATCTAAAACATGGAAATTCAAGCGTATAGCCTAACACCCATTCCATATTCAATCAAAGGCCATGTTGAATCATCATTTAAAGAGTATTGAAGCATCAATTTCATATCAAAATTTTAGAGTTTAAAACTCAAGATGAACAACTCAAATCAAAACATAAACTTACTTGATTGATGCCAACACAAACCCTAATCACTTGAGATGGTTTTCTTCACCAATTTCCCTTCTTTTTCCCTTCTTTTTTCTTCTATTTTCCTCCTTCTTTTCTGGCCAATAATGGGGATGTGAGCTGCTATTGTGCTTGGGGTGAATTTCCAACACTTAGAATTTTTTCCAAAGCTCAACTCATGTGGACGTTCCCCATTTTATAGTGCTGGATATGATCCAGCTGTGGGCCCCACTTGTGCTGTATTTCCACACCCATTTAATGGATGGTTATCCCCCTTCATGCTCTGGACATTTTACAGCCAAGTAAAATACTTTTTACCATTTTTTAAAAATCCAAAAATCTACTTTAATCAAGACCGTCCACCTGTCCAGCAATCACATCCATAGCTGCTGCCCATTTTCATATTTTTTCCATTTTTTAATAATCTCCATTTAACGGTAATTCATACACCTAATTATCATTTAATTCATGCATTAATTTGGTATTAAAAATTTAGCAAAAATGGCAGCAAATCAGCATATCAATGCACATCATTTGCCCCATCAAGTTGTCAACGTTTTCACCCCTCAATGCAACTGCATTTGATACTTTTTTTGCAGGGAATTTTGCATGATTCAATGCACATTCTTGTTTCCCTACATGTCAGCTGCATGTGTACATATTTTATAAAATAAAAAATCAAAAATAAACAGCAACACAGCCCCTTGGACGTCCCCATCTTGCCACCTTACCTATACCCATTTTGAGCTCTTCTAGCTCCATCATGATGGACATTTATTGCCGGATAATTCTTGAATTTTTATGTTTTATTTTAATACATAAAATACCCTAAAAATAAGCTTCAATTAACACCTAATTTCCCATTAAAACCATGCAATTATTCCACGTACTCTAGCATTAAATGAATGGTACTTTTGTGGTGCAATAGTCAACCATGTTCACCTTTTTCAATGCAGGTATTTTCCCAATATGTTATGCTTAATCTAAGCCTTCCAAAATTTTCATCTCATTATTTCATTCAACGATTTCAAATTTCATCTCAATCCGATTTTCCTAGCTCAAGTTATAGCCGTTTAAAGTTAACGGTTGGATTTGTGATATGATCAATAAATCATAACATTAATTTCATCAATAATTTTCATAACCCAATAATCCCATAATACCAAGCCCAACATTATCAACTTTCATCTCAAATTTCACTTGAATCTGCCTTACAAGCATTGAGTTATGAATTTTCTAGCGTTTTTCCACTTAACTTGACAATTATCATTTACATGCTCAAGTCATCATTGCTCATGCTTAACCCTAATTGCAATAATTAGCAAAAATCTCATAATCATTCAAAATTCAATAATTACACATATAAATGTCATATACATGTTCAATGCATACATATGGGTTCTACATTGGTTGGGTTTCACATGCACATCCAATGTTTATGAAATGCCCAAAAATTGGGATTAAACTGGTTTACATGAATGGTTTCCATGAATGGTTTATGAAAAGGTTTATGTTCCGTAGGTAGTTGATCACTTACTAAGTGTCTTCTACCGAATGGAGAAAAATGCTTTTAAATAATGTTGCCTTCAAAATAAATTGCCTGAAAACCCTATAGCTTGCTTATTGAGTTTTGACTCACGTTTTTTTTTTCAAACCCAAAGACAGGTAAAAGGAAGGAGGCAAGGAGCACAGGTGGAGATTCAAGAATGAATGAATTCTTATGAACACTTGTATATGACTTTATGTATGAATGGTTATATGATGATCCTAAAGGATTATTTTGATGATGTATATGAATCATGTTATGTTTTCTTGCCTATGGATTGGCAAAAAAATTTTATGGATAAATGCTAAGGCATGAAATATTATGTTATGATTAAGTATGGATTTTATGAGATCACTTGTGTATTTCTCAAATGTTATAATGACCTAAAAAGGCATTTGATGGAATATAGAATGTGTAAATGATATAAACTCCTAAGGAGTTAAGATTAAGTAGATAAATATCCAATAAGTCCACCGTGTGACAGGGCAACAATCCTGATCACATTTACCAATCGATAGATCTTGGAGTAAGGTTGTGACGCTCGGGCTGGGGCACCACAGAAGTTGGTATCAGAGCATGGATTGGTAAATATGCGTAAAAAACTTTCAAAATGTGAAAATTGATAGCATAGGATGCTAGATATGTGATATATGATGAGTTATAATGATTTTGATGAAAGAGATAGATTGAAATTACATGACATATACAATATGTATTGTATTTTATTATGTCTAATTATGATGTAATGATATGATTATTTAAGAAAATATAGCTGGTTTGCTATGTTTCACAATGTAGATGATGTATGAAGGAAGAATGACAAAAGGATCAAATGAGATGAAAAAGGTGGTAAGGGGAAGTTGAGAAAAAACAAAGGATAGAAGGGACTATGAATATATATTGGGTCAAATAATGACACCCTACATCTATGCCCCCCATACTTGAGGTTTACCACACCTCACTTAATCTAGCACAAAATTGTGTTAGATTTTATCTATGTTTAAGGTGCAATGTTACGGTGTCATATGAGTGGCACCTAGGTATCGACTCTCTAATGATTGTTGTTTAGAGTTTATGATTATGATAAAATGACAAGTTATGTAAATATAATCTGTATGTGCAAGGAAAAGCAACCTTACACCATGAAAAGTGAAGATAGAAATGAGAAAGGTAGGAAAAAGGAAATCCTCTTTCTTAAGATAGCAAATGAATGCATGATGTTTGATAATGATATTATGAATATAGAAGTGTATTTCATTTTATTCAAACGCAAAGTGTATATAAAAAAAATAAGGTCATTGACCTTTTGAGATTATATAATTGATTATGCATGATATGAATTGTTTTATGACAAGAAATGATATTGATATGATTTTACATGTTGTTTTCTGCAACATGCCTATCACCAGAGTCAGAGCTAAGGTGATCAGAGGAAAGGCAATTATGAATGATGAATCTATGAGTCAACAAGGAATAGGAGAAGCCGGTAGCAGATCTAAGCGACCAGGGCTGAGGCGCCCCAAACCGAGGTCCCTAGAAGCCTTACTCCGGGATCGTTTTGATTGGTAAACGTGACTCACGATTGTTGCCCTGATCACACGGCAGGATTTGTTTTTATATCATCAATACATGGAAATTTTCCATCATACATCCAACATGAAATATATTTCACATATCACAGTTATAACCCAAAACTGTTCCATAAAACAAAAATATTCATTTCCATCTCAAAATTATCATCATTGTCTTTACATAAAATTTACATATACAACATTTCATGAAAACTACATGTCATTTTACATGCTGCCTTCATCATCTTTTCCTGTTTGTTGTTGAAAAAGCATGGGTGAGTAATAATACTCAGTAAGCAAGCCATACATAATTTTTCAATCATTTTCATGCATTTCATAAAATGCAAATGCAATGCATACATAGCATTCATGACATTCCTTTGGATGCGACGCTAGCTAGGCGCCCATCCCATACATGCTCCCATCTCAGAGAGGTCGCCGCCAGCCTGGGCCTATTAAGCGACTTGGCAATAGCGATGGGGACATCCGGTTCGCTTACTACCTCGACTAAGGCCTATTCCTCGTGCACATGCTCATTTACATACACATGTCGGTATGCCATTTGCAAATCATAAACAATTTCATAAAAAGCATTTAATAAACAATTTAACAAACACATTTCAGTTCATGTAAAGCAGTTATAGGTATCACCAACCTTAAATAAATTTCATAAAGCAATTCACAAACAATTTCAAGCATTTTGAAAATATTTTACAAAACATATAACTTGGTTACCTTCTCAGTGGGTGTCTTTGACCTTTTCTTTTCCTTTTCCTATTCAAGGAAAAATGATAATTTTATTTCTTCTATTCAAGCTGCTTCTCATGCATGCTCTATAATATTTGGGTATTATTTATTTATACGGATATTTTTATCCATAGGTTCCTCAAAATTTCTATCTTTATATTTAAATATTAATCTCAAATTTTCTCCACAATCACGCTGTTTTCTATAGCAGATTACTGTTCATCCGAGGTTACTGTTCACAAAGACGTGGTTACTGTTCATGGGTTACAAAAATTGAAATTTTTTCCAAAAATAAAACATACCACAACATAGCTTATGCCTAGTATATCATAGGACATTTCATACATTTTGAATTTGTCATCATTTACTTGGCGAAAAAGATCATTTTCTCCATATACTAAAAATCAACATAAATTCACTTAAGCATAATCCTTAATTCCAAAAATCATGAAATTAATATATCATCATTCCAAAATCATATTTATCATAATCATATATCTCAAATCATCATTTATCAATTTTGGAGCATTATTTTTACATATCATATGCTATCTTCCCGAATACCCTATCTTCGCTCCAAATTTTTGATGTTTTGGCATAATTCCATTTAAGCATTATATCTATACTTATTTTCTCATTCATAGGCATTATCTAAGCATGGTTTTATCCTAATTAACATCCAAATAAAATTTGGGTAGAAATCACTTACCCGAAGTGGAGATATGTCACTTTTTCTCGCCCTTTTTCTCTCTAACTTCCTCCTTTTCTTCCTTGGACATGTGGGAGGGTTTTGGGGCATGGAATGGCTCAAGTGGAGCTGGGATATGATGCCTTGGACGTCCACCCTGCTTCCCTATTTATAGGGTTGCATTTTTCAACAATTTGGAATTTACCCCCTAGCTTTGAGGTATTTAATTATAATTTGGTATTTCTTTTTAATTTTAAAAATTTCTTTGAGCCAAGAGCTGCCCACCCTATGCCTGCTCCATCCACCCTATTCAGCCCTATTTTTTTATTATTTTTTTATTTTTAAAATTAATTAATTTAGGCTAAATCAATCCTAACCATTTATTAATGATCATGTTGATTTTAAATCATGGATTTTGGTCAAAACCCACCCACCCTAGGCTGCACGTCCCTGCCATTTGCAGCTGCTCTCATTTAATTTTTTTATTTTTTATTTATTTATTTTAATAAAAAGTCAAATGCACATTAATGGAAAAGTGAATTCACTTTTTCGATCTTTATTTGACGCTTCATCTTAACCTTTGATTTGTGATTTTCATCACATCTTAATCCATTCATCATGTTCATCACAAATTTTTAACCCTCCATAAAAAATTTCATCGAATTGCAACGCCCAGATTGCAACTTATGAATTTTTCTTTATTTTTCCACAAAAATCCAAAATTTGATTAAAATATCAAAAAGAATTGCTATTTCGTCTTGTAGTGATTAAATCTATATTTCGTCTTTTTGTGATTAAGTTAATCCAAGTGGTTAACTCTTAATCACGTGTCTTAATCCCCAGTTACTATTCACGTATACTATTCACGTGCACTATTCACGTGCACTATTTACGGGGTTAAATTCCTAATTGCATTATTTCAATCTCCAATACACATATCCATCAATACAATTCATGAATTTTCATTTATCATAAAAATAATTACAAAAGAATCTAGGGTTACAATGTCGAAAGGACACGTATATTGTCGGGGTTTCACAATCCTCCCTCCCTTACAATAGGTTTCGTCCTGACACCTATTTTTCCTTGAATAATTGAGGATATTTCCTTTCGACCTCTTCTCGTAGCTCCCAAGTGGCTTCGGATTCTGAATATCGATTTCATTGTACCTTTACATATTCGATCTCTCTGTTCCGAAGCTTCTTGATCTTGAAATCCAATATTTTGATTGGCCTTTCCTCATAGTTCAAATGTTCTTGGATCGGCAAATTCTCCGCTATCAACATATGGGTAGGATCGGAATCATATTTTCTTAGCATGGAGATGTGAAACACATTGTGGATGGCACTAAGGGCTGGAGGCAGGGCTATTCTGTAGGCTAAATTGCCTATCTTTTCCAAAACTTCAAAGGGCCCGATATATCTTGGGTTTAATTTTCCCCTCTTTCCAAATCGAGTGACACCTTTTAATGGCGTTACTTTGACAAATATGTGATCCCCAACTTGGATATTTAAATCCCTTCTTTTGCAATCGGTGTAACTCTTTTGCCTGCTCTGGGCTGTGAGTATACACTGGCGAATCACTTGAACTTTTTCTGTCATTCTTTTTGAAAGGTCTGGAGCCAACTTCCTTTCTCCCACTTCATCCCAGTTTAGAGGAGTTATGCATTTCCGTCCATATAAAGCTTCAAATGGGGCAATTTGAATACTTGCTAGATAACTGTTGTTATAAGCAAACTCTGCCATAGCCAAATATTCGTCCCATGATCCTCCAAATTCTACTGTGCACATCCTCAGCATATCCTCAACTATTTGATTTACCCTTTCTGTCTGCCCATCAGTTTGAGGATGGAATGTTGTACCAAATTTTAACTGTGTACCTAAGGTTTGATGTAAACTTTTCCAAAATCGAGATGTAAAACTGGAATCTTGATCGGAAACTATTGACTTAGGTACTCCATGCAGTCTCACTATCTCCTTATAATAGATCTTAGTCAGTCGCTTAGCAGTAAAATTTTTCTTGACGGCTAGGAAATGAGCTACCTTTGATAATCTATCTACTATTACCCATATAGCATCATTTCTATTTTGGGTTCTTGGCAACCCTTCAATAAAATCTATAGTAATGTCATCCCATTTCCATTCTGGGACTTCTAGTGACTGTAATTTTCCAGGGGTCCATTGGTGATCAGCCTTAACCCTTTGACATGTTAGGCACTTAGCCACATATTCAGCAATTTTTCTCTTCATATTATTCCACCAAAACATTCTTTTGATGTCTTGATACATCTTAGTACTACCTGGATGCATCGAAAATGGAGAGAAATGTGCCTCTTTTAATATTTGTTCCTTTATTCCCTCTTGATTGGGTATACATAAGGGACCCTTATATCTGTACATTCCCTGTTCATCTTGTATATATTCATTGGGATTTTTCTTGATCATTTTCTCCACATTATTCTTGAGATCCCCATTTTCTTGTTGAGCCATTTTAATTTGCTCAAATAAATACGACTGGATTTGTAATTGAGACAATCTGACTTGTACCCCAGGTGGGCTTACAATTTAATTCTAATTGTCTCAATTCTTGTAGTAGCCCTTCTTCCTTTGTGATGAGATGTTCTAAGCTAACATTTCTATTTAGCGCATCGGCTACTATATTAGCTTTGCCTGGATGATATAAAATGTCGAGTTCATAATCCTTGAGTAACTCGAGCCATCTTCTCTGCCTCATATTTAACTCTTTTTTAGTAAAAATGTACTTGAGGCTCTTGTGATCAGTATGGACCTCATATTTAACTCCATATAAATAATGTCTCTAAATTTTCAAAGCAAAGACTACTGCTACCAATTCTAAGTCATGGGTTGGATAGTTTACCTCATTTGGCTAGAGTTGCCTGGATGCGTATGATATACCTTTTCCATTTTGCATCAATACACATCCTAATCCTTTCTTTGAGGCATCATTATAGATTACAAATCTTTCCTTCTCCGTAGGTAGTGTTAGAATTGGCGCTTTTACCAGTCTTTTCTTTAATTCCTGGAAGCTATTCTCACATTCCTGTGTCCATTCATACCTAACTCCTTTCCTTATCAGCTTTGTGAGTGGAGCTGACAATTGTGAGAATCTTTCCACAAATCTCCTGTAGTAGCCAGCTAGCCCAAGAAAACTTCTTATTTCCGTGATATTTGTTGGCTGTGGCCACTTTGTTATTGCCTCAATCTTTCGAGGACCTACTTGTACTTCCTTCTCGGATATAATGTGGCCGAGAAAGGCTACCTGTTTCAACCAAAATTTATATTTCTTGAATTTAGCATATAATTTCTCCCTTCGGAGAATTTCCAATACTATCCTCAAATGTTACTCATGCTCTTCTTCTGTTTTTGAATAAATCAGTATATCATCAATTAATACCACCACAAATTGATCCAAAACTTCTCAAAAAATTCTGTTCATCATATCCATAAACACAGCTGGGGCATTCGTTTGTCCAAATGACATGACTAAGAATTCATAATGCCCATATCTTATTCTGAATGTTGTTTTATGGATGTCCTTTGGACATATCCTCAACTGGTGGTATCGTGACTGTAAATCAATTTTCGAAAATGTCGAAGCACCTTTCAATTGATCAAAAAGATCATCTATTCTTGGGAGTGGGTATTTATTCTTGACTGTTACTTTATTCAATTCTCTGTAGTCAATACAGAGTCTCAAACTCCCATCCTTTTTCCTTACAAATAGTACTGGAGCTCCCCAAGGTGATGCACTGGGTGTAATAAACCCCTTATCCAATAAATCTTGGATTTGTACTTTTAGCTCAGCCAATTCGGCTGGAGCCATCCTATATGGGGCCTTAGATATTGGGGTTATCCCTGGAATAATTTCTATTTCCATATCCATTTCTCTTTCTGGTGGTAAACTACATAACTCCTTTGGAAAAATATCTGGAAATTCCTTTACCACTGGAATTTGTTCCATAGGTACCCCATCTCTTTTTATTGTGTTTATAGAGACCAAATAAGCTATACATTGCTGGCGTATCAGTTTAGCTGCTTTCATAGCTAATACCATTCTTATTGTGTTTTCTGGCTGTCTTATTTTACTGATCTCTATTTCATCTTTTGGTGTTTCAAATTGCACCTTTTTATTTTTACAATCAATTGTCGGTGCCCATTGACTTACCCAATCCATCCCTAGTATGACATCAAATTTTTTCATTGATAATAGGATGAGATCAGCTTCTAATATTTTTGTCCCTATCTTGATAGGACATGCCTTGCAAATTTCATTTATACTTGCCAATCTATATACTGAGGATTCTACATGTATGGTACTACTGGTTTCTTCTACCCGAAGTGCACGTGTGATTACGAATTGGTATGATATAAATGAATGCGTAGCTCCAGAATCAAATAAAGCTACTGCAGAATTTCCTAAAATGTAAATCATACCTGTAATCACTTTCTCCTCCATCTCTTGTGATTCCGTTCTAGTGAGGGCTTGGACACGCACTGGGTTGGCTGCAATACCGGGCCGATTAGCGATAGAGGGGACCTTTTGCTGGGCTGGCCTCCCTCGGGTTGGTGCTCCTTGTGGCTTATTTAGGCAGTTGGGTGAAATGTATCCGACTTGACCACAATTGAAGCACTTTATTATTTTGGCTTCGTTGGTCCCATCGTCCCGGACCACATGACCAGCTTAGCCACACTTGTAGCATTTCCCCGATCCTTGTAAACATTCGCCTAAATGGCGTTTGTGGCGAGTTCTGCAAGTCGGGGTGCTCTTTGTCTTGTCGTCGATTCTGGCGATTCCCCTTTTTCCTTTATTCGCCTCACCTTCCTTGGAGGCTGAAAAGAATTATTTTTGAGCTTGCCTAAGCTCTTGAGTCCTGATTGACTCCATCTCTAATGCCCTAGCTCTCTTAATGCTAGAGGCATAGTCTTTTATTAATAATGGGGCTAAACCCTCTCTCAGCTGGGGCCTTAGTCCCCTTTGGAACCTTTGTGCCTTATTTTCTGGCACATTGGCAATCTACGGTACATATCTTACCTAGGCGTTGAATTTTGTAGCGTATTCTGTAACTGTCATCCTACCTTGGTAGAGTTTTTCAAACTCTATCACCCTCTGGCTTTGTAGCCCTACAGGAAGATATTCTTTATTGAATTCTTCCAAAAATTCATACCACGTAACTTGCTCCGGGTGTGGCATGGTGACCATCAGCGTTTTCCACCATTCATAAGCATCCTTTATCAGCAGGTGGGTAGTGCACAAAACTTTCTGCTGGTCATTGTAGGGCGATATTCTGAATAATTTCTTAATTTTCGTGATCCAGTGCTCTGCAATGAGGGGGTCCGGTTCACCTGCAAATTTGGGCGGGCGCTGGGCAACAAAGGCGTTGATAGCCTTTCTATCGGCCTCAAGGAGACTATCCTCCACTCCCCTTGACGTGCCGGGATTGGCCGAAGGCCCTTGTCTTTCCCCGTGTCCTCTTGATGGCGGGGCCTGCTGATTCCTTATTTCTTGTAACAACCCAGCAGCCTGGGTTGTCCATTGCTACATAACTTTGTCAAAGGCCGCAACAATTCTTTCTTCTATATTGACCTCTACTTGAGGTCTAGAGCTTTCCTCTCACCGTGGGCGGGTTATAGAGGATTGCTCCTCGGATTCTGCCATATATGTTCTTTTGCTGGCTTCACCCCTTGCTTGATCGACTGATTCTTCCATTGGGGCCTTTCCTTTGTTAGCACTTGCTTTAGCTCTGGTGAGCGGCATTTTTAACTTCACAAAACATTCATTAGTATAACATCAATATTCATCACATCATGATCACTAAATATAGTCACATGATCATATAATTATCATATACTGTACTTTGTCATTAATAATAAATCAATGGATCATAATTTCATGTATTATATCTTGATCATTTCTTTCCTTTTTTGCCTATTTACCAATCCATGCTCTGATACCAACTTCTGTGGCGCCCCGAACTGAGGTGCCTAGAAGCCTTACTCCGAGATCATTTTTATTGGTAAACGTGACTCACGATTGTTGCCGTGATCACACGGCAAGATTTTTTTTTATATCATCAATACATGGAAAATTTCCATCATACATCCAACATGAAATATATTTCACATATCACAGTTATAACCCAAAACTGTTCCATCAAACAAAAATATTCATTTCCATCTCAAAATTATCATCATTGTCTTTACATAAAATTTACATATACAACATTTCATGAAAACTACATGTCATTTTACATGCTGCCTTCATCATCTTTTCCTGTTTGTTGTTGAAAAAGCATGGGTGAGTAATAATACTCAGTAAGCAAGCCATACATAATTTTTCAATCATTTTCATGCATTTCATAAAATGCAAATGCAATGCATACATAGCATTCATGACATTCCTTTGGATGCGACGCTAGCTAGGCGCCCATCCCATACATGCTCCCATCTCAGAGAGGTCGCCGCCAGCCTGGGCCTATTAAGCGACTTGGCAATAGCGAGGGGGACATCCGGTCCGCTTACTACCTCGACTAAGGCCTATTCCTCGTGCACATGCTCTTTTACATACACATGTCGGTATGCCATTTGCAAATCATAAACAATTTCATAAAAAGCATTTAATAAACAATTTAACAAACACATTTCAGTTCATGTAAAGCAGTTATAGGTATCACCAACCTTAAATAAATTTCATAAAGCAATTCACAAACAATTTCAAGCATTTTGAAAATATTTTACAAAACATATAACTTGGTTACCTTCTCAGTGGGTGTCTTCGACCTTTTCTTTTCCTTTTCCTATTCAACGAAAAAGGATAATTTTATTTCTTCTATTCAAGATGCTTCCCATGCATGCTCTATAATATTTGGGCATTATTTCTTTATATGGATATTTTTATCCAAAGGTTCCTCAAATTTTCCATCTTTATATTTAAATATTAATCTCAAATTTTCTCCTAAATCACGCTGTTTTCTGTAGCAAATTACTGTAGCAAATTACTGTACATCCGAGGTTAGTGTTCACTGAGACGTGGTTACTGTTCATGGGTTACAAAAATTGATATTTTTTCCAAAAATAAAAAATACCACAACATAGCTTATGCCTAGTATATCATAGGACATTTCATACATTTTGAATTTATCATCATTTACTTGGCGAAAAAGATCATTTTCTCCATATACTAAAAATCAACATAAATTCACTTAAGCATAATCCTTAATTCCAAAAATCATGAAATTAATATATCATCATTCCAAAATCATATTTATCATAATCATATATCTCAAATCATCATTTATCAATTTTGGAGCATTATGTTTACATATCATATGCTATCTTCCCGAATACCATATCTTCGCTCCAAATTTTTGATATTTTAGCATAATTTCATTTAAGCATTATATCTATACTTATTTTCTCATGCTTAGGAATTATCTAAGCATGGTTTTACCCTACTTAATATCCAAAAGAAATTTGGGTAGAAATCACTTACCCGAAGTGGAGATATGTCACTTTTTCTCACCCTTTTTCTCTCTAACTTCCTCCTTTTCTTCCTTGGACGTGTGGGAGGGTTTTGGGGGCATGGAATGGCTCAAGTGGAGCTGGGATATGATGCCTTGGACGTCCACCCTTCTGCCCTATTTATAGGGTTGCATTTTTCAACAATTTGGAATTTACCCCCTAGCTTTGAGGTATTTAATTATAAATTGGTATTTATTTTTAATTTTAAAAATTGCTTTGAGCCAAGAGCTTCCCACCTTATGCCTGCTCCAGCCACCCTATTCAGCCCTATTTTTTATTTTTTTATTTTTAAAATTAATTAATTTAGGCTAAATCAATCCTAACCGTTGGTTAATGATCATGTTGATTTTAAGCCATGGATTTTGGTCAAACCCCACCCACCCTAGGCTGCACGTCTCTGCCATTTTCAGCTGCTCTCATTTAATTTTTTTATTTTTTATTTATTTATTTTAATAAAAAGTCAAATGCACATTAATGGAAAAGTGAATTCACTTTTTCGATCTTTATTTGACGCTTCATCTTAACCTTTGATTTGTGATTTTCATCACATCT
Organism: Annona cherimola; assembly: GCA_030490835.1. Taxonomy (NCBI): domain Eukaryota; kingdom Viridiplantae; phylum Streptophyta; class Magnoliopsida; order Magnoliales; family Annonaceae; genus Annona; species Annona cherimola. The sequence continues at coordinate 39,359,146 of CM059972.1, read as the reverse complement.
TAATCCATTCATCATGTTCATCATGAATTTTTAACCGTCCATAAAAAATTTCATCGAATTCCGACGCCCGGATTGCAACTTATGATTTTTTCTTTATTTTTTCACAAAAATTCAAATTTTGATTAAAATATCAAAAAGAATTGTTATTTCATCTTGTAGTGATTAAATCTTTATTTCATCTTTTTGTGATTAAGTTAATCCAAGTGATTAACTCTTAATCACGTGTCTTAATCTCCGGTTACTATTCACGTGCACTATTCATGGGGTTAAATTCCTAATTGCATTATTTCGATCTCCAATACACATATCCATCAATATAATTCATGAATTTTCATTTATCATAAAAATAATTATAAAAGAATCTAGGGTTACAATGTCGGAAGGACACGTATATTGTCGGGGTTTCACAAGGGCAGAGAGGACAAGTAAGTTTAAGAACTCGTCAATGATGGGCAAGTATAAACCCTGAGTCAGGATTTAATGGTACTGCTGATATAGGTAATAACTCCTACCCTAGTACCCGAACCTTTAAGGATTAATGATACTATGATAAAAGCAAATGAGAAGGTTAACAATGCCTTTCTAACTCAACATCCACCTTAATACTGAAGTGAATTAGACCATATTCAGGCTAAGCAGTGGATGACTGAAATCAAGTTCTTTAAAGGTTTTTTATGTAGCGACGATCAGGAAGTTTTATATGTTACCTAATTGTTAATTTGGGAATGCTTATGAATGGTAGGAAACCCTAATGGCTACTATGTCATAACCAAGGAAGGTAACGTGGCAAATTTTTATGGAAGAATTTAATAAGAAATATCTTCCAGGTAGGACACTAGGATATAACACATGTTGAAAGTGAACATGTATAATTAGGGCATGGACAACTTGACCCTAGAACTAAGGAGCCTGGTGTAGGGAAAGAAAGGAGTAAGAAAGGCTAGCTCGACCAAAGCTAATCATAGCTACCAGTTGATACAAGTCTCTGCAAAATTATTGTAGACAGATATAGTAAACCATGTTGGGTTAGCATGGATGGAAGGAAAATCATGATGATGAGAATGGTAACGTTAATGTTGATCCCCCTGCATGGTCCGATACTAGTACTATTACCGAAGAACCCACAGAATTCTCGCCTAGTAGGAGGCATGATATAAGAAGGGGTCCCAGTAGATGATGAATTTTCTATGTTCATGAATGAATATGTAAGTATAAATGCATGTATCAAACGTGGCTGATGATACTATGGTTTGCTATAATGATATAGCATGTACAAAGGTATGATCTATCTATATAAATGTGTTATGCCATGATGTTGTGGCGCCCCAAACCGAGACGTCACTTCCTTACCTCAAGATCTATCGATTGGTAAATGTGAATCAGGATTGTTGCCCTGATCACGCGGCGGGTTCTTAATTGGAATATGTCCAAAAAAAAATTTTGATTATTCATCTGTCATCATTCATAATCTTAACATGACAATCATCATACATTGTGATATTTCACTTGTAATAAAATTCATCATTTCATTCAAAGCATCTTTACATGCCTGTCATTATACACTGAATCATTGTATAAATCATACTTTCATACATTCAGTCATTAATTCACATGGAATTTAGAACTCTAGCTAAGTTCGGATATACATAAACACATAGCATCTTTACCTGCCTTTTTGCAATGAAAGATTCCTTGTCCTAAGTATCATATTTTATATCATACATCCATACATTCAACCATTAAATCATATATAAAACTTAATATTCTCATTAAGTTCACATACACATTAGCTTACCTTAGCATATTTATGCTTTTCCATTCCTCATAGCCTTCAAGGCTATCATCATATACCTTCCTCCACGTCTTAGGTTTGCAACCTTCTGAGTTTCCTCGGCACCTGTCTAAGGGTTGGGAAAACAAAACGTGAGTGACAACTCAGTAAGCAAGCATTTTATCTTTAGGGCAAGGCTTCTTGAAAACATTTTTCATAAACATCGGGAATACCTTGTTCCATGAGGACATGTATATGTCCTAAAAAAATCATCATGAAATTCCGTGTTCTTGAGGACAATTCTATGTCCTTGAACGTTTTCATAAAGCATTCATTCTTAACATCATTTACAAGCCACGCCTGGGCTTGTTTAGGCAAAACATATACATTTTACCTTTGATGATGAGTTCCCTTAAATCTTATATGAACATTTTTAATGTTCATAGCCATTACATGAAATCAATCAGTTGCCAGTGGACATTTTACATCCAAAACGACATAAATACTTAGGCACAGGAGACATCCATGTCTCAAAACATCATTAACATAAACCATGCGTTGAGTTATGAATTTTTCAATATTTTCCTTCACACTTGACAATTTCCATCTTTATTTCCATAATTCATTTTAAATCATGGAAAATGATTTTTCATGACATAATTGCACATTTAAATCATAAATAATTCATTCTAAACCCATTGTCTCATTTAGGCTCAAAATACTTAATCACATCATTAATGCTAACCCATAACCCTAATTGCCATAATTAGCAAAAATCATAAAATACCTTCATAATTCCATAATTCATAAATAATCATCAAATACATGTTCAATGCATACATATGGCTTACTTGGGTTAGGGTTTCACATACCGACTCACTTTGGGCTCTAGCGATTAAATTTTTAATCACCCTTCTTAAATAAACCCTAATTGCAACATATCATGAAATCTTAAAATCATCCAAAAATTCCATTTAATCATATATATAGGTCCAAGGCATACATTGGACCCTGCTTAGGTTAGGGTTTCACAGATGTGTTGGAATTTAGTTTCATGATGAAACGCTTAAATTATGTGAAAGATGTTAATACATGAATGATGGATTATGAATAGTAATGATAACATAACTATGCATGAGGTAAGTAACTATGAATGACTATAAGTCTCGATATTCATGAATGATCATGAAAGTTTATGAATGTTTATGTTGATGAATAATGGAATATGATATGATTAAGATTGGATGACCTGGTTATGTTAAATTAATCATATAATGATAAGATACATATGTTATGGCCTAACCCTAATCATGAATGAAGGTTATATGCTTTTGATATTCAGAAAAGCATCATGGTAGATACAAGGTCAAGAATAAGAAAGAACAAGGGAAAGGAAATAGCTGTTGGAAACAATTGATAAAATCAAATACAAAATATCCCAAGCATGTGTTTTGATGACTAACAACACAATTTGAGTAAGTTTTAGCTACTAATGTGTTTTGTGTTTTGTTTAAGGATATAAAAATGAAAATTATGAAGTAGGGCAGGTCAAGTCGATCTCCAAGTCGACTCAGACATCGACTTAGGCCAAGTCGATCCCCAAGTCGACTCCAGCAGCAACTTCAAGTGCCTATTTTTGTCCAGCATTGAAATTGGGAACCAAGAGGTGCCGAAGTCGCAGACGAAGTCGACTCCACATGCGACTTGGGTGAAATCACAGGCCAAGTCGACTCCAGCATCGACTTCAGTTAGACAGGGCAAGATTTCAGAAGTCAAGTCGAAAGCCAAGTCGACTTAAGGTCAGACTTGAGTCAAGTTGAAGACCAAGTCGACTTAAATATTCTACTTAGAACATATGAAGATAAATCCAACTCCAAAGTAAGCAAGATGCATGAATTCATCCATTTAAATCATAATATATATATTGGATCTGTTCATGCATACCAAGATTCAAGTTTCCAAGATTCCTAGACATGAAGCTAAAAGATGTTTTCTACAAAGTGAATATACTAAACTCCAAATAATGCCAATCTAAGAAATAACACTTATGCTGAAGAAGTTAAGCAAGCAAAGGACATTTCAAGGAAGTTTAATCTCACTTGGCAAGTTAACAAGGTCAAGTCGCAAACGAAGTCAACTCCAGCATCGACTTGGGTCAAGTCCCAGACCAAGTCGACCCAGAAGACAGACTTGGAAGCTGAAGCAATCCGAAGTCGCACCCGAAGTCGACTCCATATGCAACTTGGGTCAAGTCGAACCAAGGATCAACTTGAACAAGTGGAGCACAACTGAAGTTGCACCCGAAGTCGACTCCAGCACGCGACTTGGGCGAAGTCACACAGGAAGTCGAATCCACCTGCGACTTAGAGAAATAACGTTTGAATTTTTTAACGTTGGAACATTTATTACGCGCCAACCAACTCTATAACGTTCAAAATTCTCCCTCCTCTATATATAGACACTCAAGAAAACATAGAAACACACAAGATATAGCTGAAAAAGAGGAAAGAAGTGCTACTAAGAGTTTCAATCCACTTTTCTCTACAATTGAGTGATCTATACACTTTCAAATGAAGAACAAGCTTCAAAGTTGTTGTTTGCTTCAACGCAAAACGATTCATTGCTTCTACAGATTCTTCCTCAAGCTGAAACGTGCTACACAAATCTATAAAGTGTAGATTTCTTTTATTTCATCTTATTATTTGGTTTTTGGTGCTTTGTTTGATTTTGGTGTTTCAAACCAAGCTATAGCAAAGTAGCATTGTGATTGGAGTGGAACTCGTCACTTACTTGTGTTATTTATTGTATACGCCCCCTAGAGCTAGAATCTAGAAGAGAGTAGAGGCTTTGGTTGTATATGCCCCCTAGAGCTAGAATCTAGAATAGAGCGGAGGCTCTAGTTGTATTCGCGGAATACATAGTGGAACCCAAGTCACAAGGGAGTGTGAGCTTGAAAGAGTGGAGTAGGGAAGGTTGTCCGAACCACTATAAATCTTGTCTATTGCTTTTCATTTCAGCTTTCATTATCTTACTGCTTTCCATTTGGCTCATTAAAGGGAATTAAACTAAACCGGGGTAAAGCTTCTAATTCAAGTTTTAAATTTTTAAAATACCCAATTCACCCCTCCTCTTTTGGGTAATTGCCATCAACTCGGGACCAACAATAGCTACAAAAGTTCCCAGCCAGCATGAGGTTGGAGAAACTAGTAGACCCAAAAGGTGTAGACCAGAATCACATGGGAAAAACCCAAGGACTCGTCAAAGACAATAGAATTTAAGCCCAGAAAGAAATGTGGAAAAGGACTTGAGCCAAGACAGGCTAGGTTGATTGAAGAAAGAGTCGCTGCGGTAGTGAAGGAAGCCATGCAGCAAGCTACTCAAGACTAGGCAGTCCAAGCCGCGGATATTATCCAAGGCTTGTGGGAAAGGACCCAGCAAGGGAAGTTGGGAAGTACTGAAAGAGAAGGACCCGTTTCGATGGCTAACCTGACCCCATAATGGCACTTACAAGAGATGAGGATTAGTTGATGGAGGCAGATAGAAGAGCTATCATTGCATTCCTTACTCAATGACCTCCTAAATTTTCTGGAGAACATGACCCCGTACAAGCTGAACAATGGTTGACGGAGATTCGAAAGTTGTTCAGGATATCTCCGTGTAATGATAGGCAGCAAGTATTATTTTCTACTTATTTGTTGGTAAAAGATGCTCATGAGTGGTGGAAAACTATGTTGATCACCATGCCACACCCGGAGGAGGTGACATGGCAGACATTTATTGAAGAATTCAATAAGGAGTACCTTCTAGTGGGATTACAAAACCAAAAGGTGGTTGAATTCAAAAGGTTGTACTAAGAAAGGATGTCTGTCACGAAGTATGCTACCAAATTCAATGCCTTGGTAAGGTATGTACCTTGGATTGATAACGTACTAGAAAACAAGACACAAAGATTTCAACAGAGACTGAGGTCATACCTAAGGGAGAGTCTTGCGCCTCTATTAATTAAGGACTACGCATCGAGCTTAGAAAGGGTAAGGGCATTGGAGATCGAGGCATTGAGAACCTTGGAGTTAGAAGAAGAAGAAGATTTGTTTAGACTGGGTGTCGAGGAAGAGGAAACGGGGATAGAAAAGATTAAGAAAGGAGGGATGGAAAAAGGCAAAGGTACCTCTAAGAAGAAGAATTCTCTGTTATGCAAAAAGTGCCAAAAGCATCACCTAGATGAATATTTGAAAGGATCAAACAGATGCTATAAGTGTGGACAGACGGGTCATTTAGCCAAAGAGTGCGGAATTGGAGAAAATAAAGGATGATGAAAGGATAGGTAAGATACCACAGAAGTTGGTATCATATGCTATGTTTATGATTAGGTAGGGCACATCGCCCCAAATTGTCCGAATAAAGCACAAACATCGCAAGGGCACGGAAGATCAGCCCAACCGAGGATAACCGGAGTAGCTAACCGACAGGTTACGTCTACGAACCCGGTACATGTGCATGCCCTAACTCAAATGGAGTCACAGGAGCAAGAGGATGAGGTGGTTACAGGTATGGATTAAAATTTAGAAAGTTTGGCAATGGCTTTGTTTGATTTTAATAATAACTATTTAGTCATAACTTACCAATATGTAACCACGCATGCACTACCTGTAGAGGAAACCAACAAGATAATACAGGTGAATTTTCTGTATATAGGTTAGCTAAAATTAACTAAGTATGGAGGATATGACCAATTAGGATAAGGATTTTTTTTTATAAGTTTCAAAATAGAGAAATTGAATATTTTAAGGTTCAATAGAACCGATATTCCGAAAGCAAGATTACTTGGGAATTAAAGGAAAAGGTTAAAAAGAAGTACCCCCAGCTAATTGAAAAGAAAACGGTTTCAGGATGAAACCTGCTATAAGGGAGGAGGATTGTGATACCAAGACCCAAATAAGTCTATAAATATGGTACATTTATTATTTAAATGAATTATGGATGATTTATGATTTTTATGATTGAATGGTATTTTGCAATTAGGGTTCGCAATTAAGAATGGTTATTAAGACTAATCGCCATAGCCCAAAGTGAGTCAAGATGACTAAAGGGGCTTAATGAGAATTAGGATATGCTAATGTGGTATGAATATTTATTTTAATTTCCATGATATAATTAATGGATATTAAAATGAAAATTATAGAATTGTGTTAAAAATCATAGAAAATTCATAACTTGACGCCTATAAGGCGAAATGAGATGAAATTTGAAAGGTAAGCTCATGATTTTGGGCTCAACCTTATGTGAGGATTGGACTAAGGTAAAAGTGATGAGATTAATATGATAATTATTTGATTTTAATCTCACACTTTAAGGTTATTTTCAAAGGTTCATAACTTGACGTAGAAACGTCGATTTGAGATAAAATTTGAAACGATTGAATAAAATTATGAAATCTATGGAATGGATGGATTGGATTAAGATAATTACCATGGAAAAGTTCTTAATTGAAAAAAGGTGTCTAGCATTGACTTTGTGCACCCTAGACTACCATAGCATTTATGTTAAAGCAAGTGAGTTAAATGACTTGGTTTAATGCTATGCAAGGTGTCAAAAGATGGTGCTTTGGGCTAGATTTTTTGGATGACTTTAAGGGATAAAATTCTTGAAAAGTCAAGTGGATAAATGCATGGTTTAAGAGGCTAAGAGCTAGCCTCAAAGAGGCATGGAGAGGAGGTAATGCATGTGACGCCCAAGCTTGATAAATATGAAATTTTTGATTTTTTAAAAATTCAAAATATGCATTTAAATTACCTAAGAAGCTAGGGTGAGTTATGAACGTGATATGGGTTGATTTTTGTGGCAAGAAAATGTGAAACCCCAACCTAAGGAGGATTCAATGTGTGCATTGAACATGTACATGTGACTTATATATGATTAAATGGAGTTTTGGATGTTTATGAGATTTGCTAAATTATGGCAATCAGGGCTAAGGATTAGCAATGATGATTCGAGTGATCAGTATAAGTTGATATGAGACAATGGGATTAGAATAAATTTTTGTTGATTCAAATGTGCAAATACATCATGGAAAATCATTTTAATTCATTTAAAATGAATTATGAGCATTGGTATGATAATTGATAAGTTTAATGGAAAAACACTAAAAAATTCATAACTCAACGCCTGTAAGGCGGATTCAAGTGAAATTTGAAATGGAAATTAATGATGTTGGGCTTGGTATTATGGAATTATTGGGTTAAGAAAATTCTCAATGAAATGAGAGTTATGATTTATTGATCATATCCCAATTTCAACCGTTAACTTTAAACGGCTATAACAGGAGCTAGGAAAATCGGATTGAGATGAAATTTGAAAAGGTTGAGTGAAATTATGAGATGTTTATTTTGAATGGCTTAGATTAATCTTAAAATGTTGGAAAAATACCTGCATTGAAAAAGATGAGTATGGTTGACTAATGCACCTCAAAAGTATCCAACAATTAATGCTAGAGTACAATGCATAATTGCATGGTTTTAATGGGAGTTGAGGTGTCAAATGCAGCCCATTTCTAGGGTATTTTATGTATTTATATGAAATGCAAAAATACAATAATTATCCAGCCATTAAATGTTTATCATGATGAAGCTACAAAAGGCTCAAGTGAGCATAGGCAATGTGGCACAATGGGATGTCCAAGGGGCTGCTATGTTGCTTCTTTTTGAATTCTTAATTTTTAAAATATGTGTATATGAAGCTGAGATGCAAGGACACCAAGATATGCATTCAATCATGTCAATATCTGGCAATAAAAATTATAAAATATAGCTTAAAAGGAGAGTGAAAAAGTGGACAGCATATGGGGCAATTAATGTGCAGAAATATGGGTGGTTTGCTGCCATTTTGATAATTTTTTAACACTAAATTAATACGTAAATTAAAAGGTAATTAAGTGTATAATTTACCCTCAAATTAGGGTTGAAAAAAAATGGAAAAATTGCTGAAAAATATGGGCAGCAAAGGACGTGATTGGGGAGCAGATTGGACGGCCATGGATTAAAGCAGTTTTTTATTTTTGAAAAATGGTAAAAACCCAATTTTACTCGGGTAGGAATTTGCCAACACATGAGGAGGATAAGGAGGCATTTAAGGGTGTGGAAAATGCAACAAATTATGGGGTCCACAGCTGGATTTGATCCATCCCTATAAAGCCATGCATGTTCACATAGCATGGATTTTGGAAAGTTGGCCAAGTGTTGGATTTTTCACCCCAAAGCAACAGCAGCAACTCACGTCCACTTTGGCCAGCAAGGGTAAAAGAAGGGAAGTTTGGTGGAGGAAATCATCTCCAAGCAATTAGGGTTTGGAGTGCATAAACCAAGTGTATGGGTTGTTTTGAGTTGTTTAACTTGTGTTGTAAACTCTAAAAATTGAATATGAAATGGATGATTAAAGAGCCTTTAAAATAATGATTTAACATGTTTTTGAATGAATATGGAATGGGTATTAAGCTATATGCATGAATTTCCATGTTTTGGATGGTGGAAATGAATTTAGAGTGGGATTTAGTTGAAAACTCAACTTGATGTATTCTAAATTTACAGGACAAGTTGCCGTTTTGGTTTGATGATATGTTTAGTTTATTAATCATGTATTAATGCAAAACATATGTTGATTTAAGCTTAAGGAATGAATTTTAGAAAATATGGAATGCAAAGGGGTAAATATGACCCGATTTCTTCGTTTCTATGCTAAAAATGCTATGAAAATAGGTTTGCATACTTTGTGAATGCTATGTAGGGTAAAATACCCTAGGGTTAAGGTATTATTGATGCTCAAAAGGATTTGGGAAAATAAACTCAAATCTGATTTTTTTTGGGTTTATGAAATGTTGTATAAATGAAGTGAAAATGGGACCTGAAACGGGTAAGCAACTTGCTGTTTTGAGAGGTTTTAATTTATGGATGTTAAACTATGGATCATACATGCAGTGATATCTGATTTAGGCAAATGCTGAAATGTCGCTTGAACATCATGCTGTGTAAATGTGTTGAATGGATTGAAATGGCTTAGTTATGCATGATTTGGAAACATGGGGAATTGAACTGTTGTGTGAACTTCTAAATGATCATAATTAATGGGATAAATATCCGATAAAACCCGTCGTGTGATAGGGCAACAATCCTTATTACGTTTACCAATCAATACGATCCTGAGGTAAGGCTCAGGATGTGACACTCGGGTTTAGGGCACCATAGAGCTTGGTATCAGAGCAAGGATTTGTAAATAGGCGTGAAAAATTTCTAAGTATAGAAAATTTATGGAATATGATGAGATATGCATGATTATGCATGACTATATATGATTATGGGATAAATTAGACACGATTATATGATGATTAGGTATGTTTATAACATGATGAAATACATGCCATATGATGATAAGTTATGTTGCAATGCAATTTGATTGCTATGTTTGAACAGATGGCTGATAAAGGGAAAAGGATTATGAGTTTTGAGGAATTGAAGAAAGAAATGGATGAAGAAAAGAGACGAAAGGCAGAGGAAAATGTCAATAGATGGTTAGCCTCCCAGCATGATATAAGCCCCTATCCACCAGTTTCTCCAGGATCTTCCCCTTGGTGTCCTCTACCCCATATGCGAAATAGCTGTATGGAGAGGCCTAATGTTGAGGAGTCTAGCAGCCGGGCTCCTAGAACTGAAGTTCTATCGGCATCTCGCCATGGGTTTTTAGGGACCTCTCAGACTTCCACAGACTTTATACACCCATTGGATCTCCAGCGATTTTGGGATAATACTCCAGCACCCATACCTCCCAACCTAGGACCATGGTAGGTTTGAATATGGGTACACTCAATTCCGATATGGGATGAGTTGGAAAAGTATAAGACAAAGGGAGAAAGAGATGGCCCCCTTCATCACGGAAGGTCGTGCATGAGGATTTATAGGCTCACCTACTCCTATTCCTCGACCTGATGAGGTTATGATACATGTAGACAAGAGTACTGGTGATCTGTTTACACTCAGTGAACCTTTAAGATACCTCGCACCAGTCAGGGATGAAGAAGATGAAAACAATGCAAGTGATAGTAGCGATGACGGTAGCAATGGTGATAATGATGAGGGAGAAGAAAACAATCCTACCTAGTCAGATACTAGAACTATCACTGAGGAATTTACCCAGATGTCGCCTAGGCGTAAGCGTTATCGCTACTTAAGGAGGGGACCAGGTAGACAATGATTTTTCTTATTTTTATAAACATGAGTATGTATAGCTATGAAATGATGACACTTCGTTATGATGGAATGTGTATACAATTATGATGAATACATATAAGTGTGATGTGTATGACATATGTGTATTATCCTTTGTTAAGTTAACAGTTATGGCTTGTAAATGAATAGTTGTTGATATGGAATGAATCAATGACTGTGAATATTTATGATAATGATAGTAGTGATGTTCATGATAATGGATAATATCACATGATCGTGATTATGTGAATTGGCTATTAATTATATGATGATGAGATGCATATGTTATGACCTAACCTTAACTATGGATGAAAGTTATGTACTTTTGATATACAGAAAAAGCATTATGGTTGATACAAGATCAAGGGTTAGAAAGAATAAGGGAAAGGAAGTTGTTACAGAAGTTCCCAGCCAGCATGAGGTTGGAGAAACTAGTAGACCTAAGAAGGGTAGACCAATGTCACATGGGCAAAACCCAAGGACTCGTCAAAGACGAGAAAACTTAAGCCCAGAAAGAAGTATGGAAGAGGGAACGGGGACAAAAAAGAGAAAGAATGGAGGGATGGAAAAAGGTGAAAGTACCTTTAAGAAGAATAATTCCTTGCTATGTAAAGTGTCAAAAGCATCACCAAGGTGAATGTTTGAAAGAATCAATTAGATGCTACAAGTGTGGACAAATGGGTCATATAGCCAAGGAGTGTGGCAAGGGAGAGGCAAAAATGGTAAGATGCTATGTTTGTGACCAGATTGGACACATAGCTCCAAATTGTCCAAACAAAGCTCAAATGTTGCAAGGACGTGGAGAAGCCGCATCGCCAAGGCTAACGGGAACAGCTAACCGACCAGCAACCTCTACGAACCCAGTACGTGTGCATGCTCTAACTCAAATGGAGTCATGGGAGCAAGATGATGAAGTGGTTACAGGTATGGATTAAATTTTAGAAAATTTGGCAATGGTCTTGTTTGATTTCGATGATAATTATTTAATCATAAATTGTCAATATGTAACCACGCATGCACTACCTGTAAAGAAAACCAACAGGTAGAATTCTCTATATGCAGAATAGCTACGGTTAATTAAATATGGATGACATGATTGATTAGGATAATAATCCTAGATCATAAAGTACAGAAGCTTTGGAATAGAAAATTAAAAATGTTGATGTTCAATGGAATAAGTATTCTGAAAGCAAGAATATTTGGGAACTAAGAGAAACAAAATAGAAGGAAATGCCCGATCAATTAAAAAATAGAAGGAAATGCCCGATCAATTAAAGAATAGACGGTTTCGGGACGAAACCTGTTATAAGGGGGGGAGGATTGTGAAACCCCAACCTAAGGAGGATTCGATGTGTGCATTGAACATGTACATGGGACTTATATATGATTAAATAGATTTTTGGATGTTTATGCAATTTGCTAAATTATGGCAATCAGGGCTAAGGATTAGCAATGATGATTCGAGTGATCAGTATAAGCTGATATGAGACAATGGGATTAGAATAAATTTTTGTTGATTCAAATGTGCAAATACATCATGGAAAATCATTTTAATTCATTTAAAATGAATTATGAGCATTGGTATGATAATTGATAAGTTTAATGGAAAAACACTAAAAAATTCATAACTCAACGCCTGTAAGGCGGATTCAAGTGAAATTTGAAATGGAAATTAATGATGTTGGGCTTGGTATTATGGAATTATTGGGTTAAGAAAATTCTCGATGAAATGAGAGTTATGATTTATTGATCATATCCCAATTTCAACCGTTAACTTTAAACGGCTATAACGGGAGCTAGGAAAATCGGATTGAGATGAAATTTGAAACGGTTGAGTGAAATTATGAGATGTTTATTTTGAATGTCTTAGATTAATCTTAAAATGTTGGAAAAATACCTGCATTGAAAAAGATGAGCATGGTTGACTAATGCACCTCAAAAGTATCCAACAATTAATGCTAGAGTACAATGCATAATTGCATGGTTTTAATGGGAGTTGAGGTGTCAAATGCAGCCCATTTCTAGGGTATTTTATGTATTTATATGAAATGCAAAAATACAATAATTATCCAGCCATTAAATGTTTATCATGATGAAGCTACAAAAGGCTCAAGTGAGCATAGGCAATGTGGCACAATGGGATGTCCAAGGGGCTGCTATGTTGCTTCTTTTTGAATTCTTAATTTTTAAAATATGTGTATATGAAGCTGAGATGCAAGGACACCAAGATATGCATTCAATCATGTCAATATCTGGCAATAAAAATTATAAAATATAGCTTAAAAGGAGAGTGAAAAAGTGGACAGCATATGGGGCAATTAACGTGCAGAAATATGGGTGGTTTGCTGCCATTTTGATAATTTTTTTGTTGGAAACAATTATTGAAATTGAATGAAAATACCCAAACCATATGTTTTGATGATTAAACAACACAATTTGAGTAAATCTAAGCTACTAATATGTATATTGCAAATGTTCAAAGCTGTAAAAGGATATATACAAAACAGAACAAGTCAAGTCGCAACTCAAGTCGACTCAGACATCGACTTAGACGAAGTCGATCTCTCAAGTCAACTCCATCTTTGACTTCAAAGAACATCTTTCTTCCAGCGTTGATTTTGGAGAGCAGAAAAACTGAAGTCGCAGATGAAGTCGACTCCACTTGCGACTTGGGTGAAGTCGCAGACGAAGTCGACTCCAGTATCGACTTCAAGCAGCAACTTCTTTCCAGCGTTGAAATTGAAGTCACAACTGAAGTCGACTCCACATGCGACTTGGGTGAAATCGCAAGCAAAGTCGACTCCAGCATCAACTTCAACTTGGTAGGGCAAATTTTCAAGTTCAAGTTGAAGAACAAGTCGACTTCGAGATAGACTTGAGTCAAATAGAAGATGAAGACGACTCAAATTTCCCAACTTGAATATATGAAGACTAATCCAAGTTTAAAGCAAGCAAGACACATGGATTCAATCATTCTAAATCAAAGTTGGATTTGTTCATACAAGATTCAAGATTATCTAGACTTAAAGCTAAAGAAATTTTGTACAAATAAGTTCCAAGTATTGAAAGACAAACGAAGAAGAACAAGTTAAGCAAGCAAGAGACGCTTCAACAAAGATCAAACTGACTTGGCAAAAGAAAGTAGCCAAGTCGCACCCGAAGTCGACTCCAAGATCAACTTGAAGCCAAGTCTCAGACCAAGTCGACCCAGAGGATAGACTTAGAAACTGAAGAACAGCTGAAGTCGCACACGAAGTCGACTCCAGCATGCGACTTGGGTGAAGTCGCACACAAAGTCGACTCCACCAGCGACTTGGAGACGTAACATTCGAATTTTTGAACGTTGGAACATTTATTACGCGCCAACCAACTCTATAACGTTCAAAATTCACCCTCCTCTATATATAGACACTCAAGCAAACGTGGAAAAACATAAGATAGAGCTGAAAAAGAGGAAAGAAGTGCTACTAAGAGTTTCAATCCACTTTTCTCTACAATTGAGTGATCTATACACTTTCAAAGGAAGAACAAGCTTCAAAGTTGATGTTTGCTTCAACGCAATACGATTCGTTGCTTCTACAAATTCTTCCTCAAGCTGAAACTTGCTACACAAATCTGTAAAGTGTAGATTTCTTCTATTTCATCTTGTTATTTGATTTTGGTGCTTGGTTTGAATTTGGTGTTTCAAACCAAGATATAGCAAGTAGGGTTGTGATTGGAGTGTAACTTTTCAGCTACTTGTGTTTCTTGTATATGCCCCCTAGAGCTAGAATCTAGAAGAGAGCGGAGACTCTAGTTGTATTCGCGGAATACATAATGGAACCCAAGTCACAAGGGAGTGTGAGCTTGGAAGAGTGGAGTAGGGAAAGGTTGCCCGAACCACTATAAATCTTATCTACTATTTTTCATTTTCGCTTTCATTATCTTATTGCTCTCTATTTGTTTCATTAAAGGGGTTTAAACTAAATCGGGGTAAAATCTCTAATTAAAGTTTTAAATTTTTAAATACCCAATTCACCCCTCCCCTCTTGGGTAATTGCCATAAACTCGGGACCAACAAGTGGTATCAGAGCAGGTCTTTGAGTTTTACCAAAAGAGATCTTTTTGATATGGCATCCCAATCCACTTCCGTTCTCGCATTTGCTGAAGGTCAATCCTTTACTAGGCCACCATTGTTTGATGGGAACAATTTTAGATATTGGAAGCTACGTATGAAACAACTCATCATGGCTACAGATATGGACTCTTGGATTGCAATCCAAGATGGTGTGACTTTGCTTATTGATGAAAGAGCTTCCAAATGGACCGATGAGGAAGTGAAAATTGTAAAGGGCAACGCTAAGGCTATGAATTCATTATTTTGAGCTCTTATGGCTTCCGAATATGATAGAGTATCCTCTTGTTTAAGTGCCAAAGATATATGGGATACACTAACATCTATCTATGAAGGAACTTCTCAAGTCCAAGGGACAAGGAGAAATATTTTGATTGGAGAATTGGAAAACTTTAGAATGTTAGAAACAGAAAATATTTCTGAAATATTTGCTAGATTTTCCAAGATTACTAACGCCTTGAAAGGTCTAGGACAAGCAATTTCTGAATCTGAGCAGGTCATGAAGATTCTGAGGGCACTACCCGAATCATGGACTCCAAAAATCACGGCAATAGAAGAAGCCAAGGACCTAAACACGTTGAAATTAGAAGATCTTATTAGCTCGCTGATGTCACATGAGCTAATCAAGAAAAGAAATGAGGATCACCACAAAGACAAAAGAGTCATCGCCTTAAAAGCTGTACAAGACTCGGATGACACCACCTCATCATCTCAAAACGACGATGAAATTGCCTTACTTACAAAACGATTTAGAAAATTTGTAAGGAAAGGTAGAAATTTCAGAAACTTTAAAGAAAGAAATTCTAAAGAGAAAAAGAAAGAAACAACAAAACGTTACCGGTGTGGTGGTTCGGGGCACATGCAAGCCCAATGCCCAACGCCCGAAGAAAATAAAGCAAAGGAGCAAAGAAAAGATCGAGGCGACAACAGAAAATTTCAAAGAAACAAAGGAAGAGGCATGTACATAAATGAAGAGGAATCTACAACATGTAGCTCTTCAAGTGAAGAATGTGAAGCAGATTGCGCAAGAATTTGTTGCATAGAAAATTCTGACATATGTTTTGCAGCCACGGAAATCTTGGAGGATCAAGCTACTTCAACGAACTGCACGAGTAGTCAAGAGGTAACCTCCAAACAAAAAAAAATTTCAATTTTTTCTTCTACAAATGAATGCCTCAAATGTGCTGAATTGGAAGAACTTCAACAAGTCTATGATTCATTATATGAGGAAATAAAGAAATTAGGAAACAAGTTTACAATAAAGAAAAGACAATGTGATGCAGTAATAATTGTGAATGGTAAACTTGCTGAAAAAATAGACAAATTAAAAAGTGAAAAGAATACCTTGGAAGTTGAGTTAGAGAAACTCAAAAAGGAAAATGAATCATTAAATGAATCGCTTGTCAAGTTTTCTAATCCAGGAGAAAATGTGAAAATGTTCTTAAAAATGACAACCCAAACTTGCAAGAAAGGACTTGGGTATAATACATTTGAGCAAGAGAAATCTAATGCTCCGAGAAACAACGTCAAACCCATTTATACTAAACCTAAGATAAATCAAGTAGTTTAGACCAAAAGACCAAGCGAGGAACAAATTACCAAATGGCTTCCTATTTCTAGACTTCCGGGAGCTTGTAATTTTTGCAACAAGTTAGGACACAAGGTTTATCAATGCAAATTGAGAAAATTGCAAAACCTTGGTGCAAAATTGGTTTGGATACAGAAAAGCATTGGATTTATGGCTTCAAAAGTAGACCAACATAGATTTCAAAGGATAACTAACCCACATGGACCCATAAAATGGGTACCAAAAGGATGAGCTCCACTTGACTTAATTTTTGCAGGTTTGTCTCAAAGCTAAGGCCAATAACATAAGGTTTTTGGATAGTGGTTGCTCAAGACATATGACAGGAGAAAAAGGACTGTTCCATAAGATCAACCCATGTAATGAACGAACAGTAGCTTTCGAAAATAATGAAAAAAGTAAAGGAAATGTTTATGGTATTTCAAATGCATGTATTGAAGATATACTATTTGTTGAAGGACTGAAACACAACCTAATGAGTATTAGTCAATTATGTGATAAAGGGTATAGAGTTGTATTTGAATCCTCTATATGTAATATTTTTGATGATGAACACATAGTATTTAGTGGCAAAAGACATGAAAATATATATTTGGTTTGCCTTGATGAACTAGAAGGGAAATGTCTAATAACCATAGAAAATGATCCATGGATATGGCATACAAGGCTTGGACATATAAATATGTCAAATATTAAAACATTGTGAAAAAAGAATTTAGTACAAGGGTTACCAAAGCTCAAATATGACAAGGATAAGATTTGTAAAGCTTGTAACTATCTAAACAACCCAAAATGCAATTTTCTAACAAAAAGGAAATTTCAATTACTAGACCACTTGAGTTGCTACATATGGATCTTTATGGGCCATCAGACATTTAAACTCTTGGTGGGAAAAAGTACGTGTATGTAATTGTTGATGATTTTTCAAGATTTACTTGGATTATACTCTTAGCTAGCAAAGATGAAGCATTTTCTATGTTTGTCATGTTTTCAAATTTGGTGCAAAATGAAAAACAAAGTCCAATCATTTCCATTAGAAGTGATCATGGTGGTGAATTTGAAAATAATCGATTCATAGAATTTTGCAATGAAAAAGGAATTCACCATACATTTTCTGCACCAAGAACTCCTCAACAAAACGGAGTTGTTGAAAGGAAAAACTGGACAATACAATAAATGGCTAGAACCATGCTAAATGAGAGTAAATTGTCCAAAAGATTTTGGGGTGAAGCTGTAAGTATAGCTTGTCACATATTAAACCGAGTTACCATTAGAGCAATATTGAAAAAGACCCCATATGAACTTTGGAAAGGCAGAAAACCAAACATATCATATTTCCATGCTTTTGGATGTACATGTTATGTGTTAAATAATGGAAAAATAAATTTGGAAAAATTAGATGTCAAAAGTGATGAAGCTATTTTCTTAGGTTATTCATCAAATAGCAAAGCATATAGGATTTTCAACAAAAGAAATCAAATAGTAGAAGAATCAATACATGTTGTTTTTGATGAATTTAACCAAACTCTGAGAAAGGAGGATGAACTAAGCGATGCAGATGATACAAAAGCATAACAACAAGAACAAAAAAAGGAAACCGAGCTCAAGCTAGAAAACCCCATGGAGGAAGAGGTAAGTGAAGGTAATGACTCCTATAAACCTCCAATTGATTTGAAATTCAAAAATGCCCATCCAATTGAGCAAGTCATTGGAAATATTTATGAAGGAGTAAAAACTAGGAGATCAAAATAAAATATTCGTGGACAATATGCATTTGTGTCAAAAATTGAACCAACCACTATTGAACAAGCTCTTAATGATGAAAATTGAGTTATTGCAATGCAAGAAGAGCTAAATCGATTTGAAAGAAATAATGTACGGCGTTTAGTTCCTAGACCAAATGATTATACCATTATTGGTACCAAATGGGTATTTAGGAACAAATTGGATGAAAGCGGACTTGTAATAAGAAACAAAGCTAGACTAGTAGCCAAAGGGTATTCCTAGGAAGAAGGGATTGATTTTGAAGAATCATATGCACCTGTGGCTAGATTAGAAGTCATACGCATTTTACTAGCATTTGCTTCTCACATGAATTTCAAATTGTTTCAAATGGATGTGAAAAGCGCATTTTTGAATGGGTACTTGAATGAAGAAGTATATGTTGAACAACCCCCTGGATTTGAAGAAAAGGATCAATCGAAATATGTTTATAAGCTGACCAAAGCATTATATGAATTAAAACAAGCCCCACGAGCTTGGTATGAAAGGTTAAATAGATTTTTGATTGATCATGAATTTCAAAGAGGAAAAGTTGATACTACTTTATTCATCAAGTATAAAAGTAAAAATATTTTAATTGTGCAAATCTATATAAATAATATAATATTTGGTGCTACCGATGAAACTCTGTGCCAAGAATTTTCTAAGATTATGCAGAGCGAATTTGAAATGAGCATGATGGGAGAATTAAATTTCTTCCTTGGACTGCAAATCAAGCAACAAGACGAAGGAATATTCATAAATCAGTCTAAGTACGTCAAAGAAATGCTAAAGAAATTTGGCATGCAAACTAGCAAAGGAGCAAATATTCCAATGAGTTCAACAATCAAGATCGACACGGACGAAAATGGTAAGTGTATCGATCAAAAGCTTTATAGAAGTATGATAGGATCATTGTTGTATTTAACTGCTTCTAGACCGGATATTCTTTTCAGTGTATGTATGTGTTCTAGATTCCAAGCATGTCCTAAAGAATCACATTTATTGGTTGTAAAAAGAATTTTCAAATATTTGATAAATACCACTAATCTTGGACTATGGTATCCAAAGGGGTCAACGTTTGATTTAATCGGCTATTCGGATGCGGATTTTGTCGGTTACAAAGTAGATAGAAAAAGTACTAGTGAAACATGTCAATTCCTTGGAAACATGTTGGTTTCATGGTATTCAAGGAAACAAACTAGTGTTGTTTTATCTACGGCAGAAGCCGAATATATAGCCGCCGGGAGTTGTTGTGCCCAACTACTTTGGATGAAACAACAATTGAAAAACTATGGTATTAATTATTATAACATTCCAATTAAATGTGAGAATACAAGTGCAATTTGTTTAACTAAAAATTTAGTATTGCATTCAAGAACCAAACACATAGATGTAAGACATCATTTTATTCATGAACATGTTGAAAATCATGATGTTTGTTTGGAATATGTGAAAACTGAGGATCAAATTGCTGATATATTCACCAAACCTTTAGCAAAGGAATCATTCTACAAAATTAGAAATGAAAT